>CAUYUJ010000387.1:80000-114411 GCA_963575745.1 Prorocentrum cordatum | reverse complement strand
TCCTACTCCTCCTCCTCCTCCTCCTTCTCCTCCTCCTCCTCCTCCTCCTCCTCCTCCTCCTCCTCCTCCTCCTCCTCGTCACCCTCCGACAACATCGGCTTCCCAACAGCCCTTGAGGCGCGTTCTGAGCGGCACTTCGAAGCCACTTCAGCCGTGGCGACGAGCGCGAGGGGCCCTCTCCAACGATCCAGCAAATGAGGACGTCGAGGAGCAAGAGGAGGACCCCGCTCCTGCGACCGCGACACAGACCGTGACAAGGACGACGACCTGCGACCAGAGGGCCGTGGCGGGTCACTGCCGAGGCGACGAGGAGCCCCCTGGAGGCCCAGAAGCAGCAAAACAGACCCCGAGCCTTATGTATCCTACTTAAGGACCACATCCCAAAAATAATTTCGAGCACCCGGAAAAGCGTCAAAAGAGCGTCGAAACAATGTCGGGCGAGTGTCGCCCAAGGCCCGACACGTGAAAACCCTTGAGTTTCGGTACTTGTCCTGGCGCTCGAGATTCTTCCTGGTGATCGAGGCTAAAGTAAGTTGGAGCATCATAGCCTGAGCCTCGAAGATGGGTCCTGGACCCCTCGCCGGCGACGACGGCGACGTCGACGACGGCAGCGATGACCACCACGGGCGGCAGTGGCCTGCTGCTGCGCAGAACGGACCCCGAGGCTCGAAGACGGGTCCTGGATCCTCCTCCTCCACCTCCTCCTCCTCCTCCACCTCCTCCTCCTCCTCCCCCTCCTCCTCCCCCTCCTCCTCCCCTCCTCCGGCGGCGACGACGACGACGACGTCGACGGCGGCAGCGACGATGACCCCCACGAGCGGCGGTGGCCTGCTGCTGCGCCTGCTGCTGCGCCTGCTGCCTCTCCTGCAGCTCCGCCTGCTGCTGCGCCTGGTCCGCCGCGGCCACGGCCTTCGACGGGGCGGGCAGACCGGCGCGCGCACCGTCTGAGCAGGGACCGACCGTCCCGGCATCCCTGGAGTCCTACCACGAAATGTCCTTAGAACCCAACACTGTTCCAAGAACGAAAACAATGTTCTTAGAACATTACCCCGATGGTTTAAAACAAGACAGTCCCAGCCAGAAATGCTCTAAGAACATGTGTGGAAACCACAAAAGGTTCTTAGAACATTGTTTGGTAGGGTTATAGGAGAGCCAGGACGCTTCGCCACTGCTTGAACCGTGGGTGCAAGGACATCTCCTTGATCGAGTGGTTTTTCTGACTACCTACCAGACCACCCAAAAACGAGCTCCCGAATTTCGGGTTGGGGGGGGTACGGGTTCCCAGGTGTTTTTTCAACGTTCCCCGACCCCCCCCCACTGGAAATCGAGGGTCAATTGAGGCCTTCGGGTTGGGCTGGGGTGGTTTGGCGGGTGGTGATTTTCGCTTGAATCTCGAGGTGCAGGGTTCGTACATACCTCTGCCTGTTCGTGTGGGCGGCCCTCGCGGGAGCGGCGGCGACGACGAAGAAGAGGCGGGCCCAGGAGCTGCCCGTGGGAGGGGGGGGGGGAGGGGGGGGGGGGGGGAACGGGGGGGGGAGGGGGAGGGGGAGGGGGAGGGGGAGGGGGGGGAGGGGGAGGGGGAGGGGGAGAGCAAGGGGAAGGGGGATGGGGAAGGGGAAATGGGAGGGGGGAGGGGGAGGGATGGGTCTGCCAGTTGCTTCGCTCTCCCACTGCTTGAGATCTGAGCCTGGTCTACTACTCGAGCTATCTTCGAACAGCTCGTCTGCGACGGACCGGCCCGACGAGGGCAGAGCCGGCGGGCCAGGGCCGAGAGAGGGGGTCACGACAAGGCACTGGCGGACTTCCTCTGGGATGGGAAATGGTGGAAGCTGGAGTCGGGAGACTGGTGACCAGCGCCGGAGTGGAGGCGGAATCGGAAACGGCACTGCCGAAGCTGGACTCCGTTCTTGCCAGAACTCGAGATGCGACCTGGAGTCGGAAAAATAGATTATACCCCAGAAATAATCAAACAATAGTCCAGAAATGGTCTGGGGACTATTTTTTGACTCTTTGTTGACCTCTCTGGAGTATTTCTGGTGTCATTTTCCTTTTCCGTCGAAAACCCCCCCTGTAGGGGGACACGCCCGACAGGAGGCTACACTCCAGAGACGAAGGGGACAGACGAGAAGAGCCAGGCAGGACACGAGAACGCCCTCGAGCCTGCAGGGCGCACCCACTGAGCAGGCACGACCGTATGGATGGAGAGGCCTCCCACACAGGGGTCCGAGAAGATGGGATTGGAGGGTCGCGCCGCATCGCCGATGCGTCGGCGGTCCTCCTCCTCCTCCTCCTCCTCCTCCTCCTCCTCCTCCTCCTCCTCCTCCTCCTCGACCCCAGTGGGAGAACCAAAAAGCACCGATTACGCTGCTCCCCGGACCTCTCCCTGGGTGCGCTCTGACAAACAATTCGAGGCGGATCCAGCGGCAGCGACGAGGGCCTCCCAGGAGACCCCAAAGGAGAAGACGAGGCGAGGGTAGCGGTATTCAACGATGCATCGACGACGCGGGGCGATCCCCCGACCCCAGCGGACCCCATTCGGGAGGCCTCGAATACTGCAGCCTCGTGTCGTGCCGACTTCGGCGTTGATTTCTGACACCGTGGGGATCGTCCAAATTTGACCGATCGGCCGTTCCCGAAACGTCCCATCGTCCAACATCGATCGATTCTGGGTCGCCAGCGGTTGGGCGCGAATTTATGGGTGGGCGATGAATGGGAGGGAGGAGAAAGGTGCCCTTTTCGGGCCCTAAAGGTCCTCTCTTGGAACCGAAACGGCCCCTTGAGGGGCCCCAAAGGGCCCCCATTCTGCAGCCCTCGCTGCCCCCTCATGAATTCGCTCCACAAATAATTCGCGCCCACGGCGGCGTTCAACGTGGAACGCCAGCGGCGGGGTCGCCGCTGCTCGACACGACGCGAACCCACCTGGCACCCCCGCCTTCCACACGACGATCACACGACGACGATGACGACGACTCAGCTCAGCTCAGATCGCTACTGCCTCGAAGCCACTGCGAGCGTGGCAAGCACTGCAGCCGCCAAGAACCGCCCAAAAGGCACGACGACGACGACGACGACGACGACGACGACGACGACGACGACGACGGCCTGGCTGGAGGCCACCTGGGCGGCTTGCGCTTGAAGCTGCTTCTCCCACTCGACCTGCCTCCGCATCATCTGGGCAGCGAACTCCTCCGAGCCCGTGAGGCGGAGGCCGTCGACGTCGTCGTCGTCGTTGTCGTCGCGGCCGTGGCCGTTGCCGCCGCCGTAGTCGTCCAGTGGCCGCCAGCGCCGCCACCGCCGCCGCCGCCGCCGTCGGCGCCGTCGTCGCCGCCGCCGCCATCGTCGTCGTCGCCGGCGTCGTCGGCGTCGTCGTCATCGTCGGCGGCGTCATCGTCGGCGTCGTCTGGGAACGGGGCATAAGACACATGGGGACGGGGAGATGGGAGGGAGCGCGTTTCACAGGTGCTTAGCTCGAAACCAAGAAAAAGGGCCCCTCCGCAAGCGGGGGAACTCCGCCCACACAGGGTGGGGCACCCCCCTTGCGCCGGCAAACGACGACGACGAAGACGACGACGACGACGAAGACGACGACGGCGATGTCCTCAACCTCGAAGACGAAGACGACGACGTCGACCTCGACGACGACCGCGACGACCAACGACAACGATCCAGATGACAACAACCACGACCTCGACGATGACGAAGGCGACGACGACGATGATGACGGCGACTGCGACGACCGACGACGACACAACCTCGACGACGGCGGCGACTGCGACGATCGACGGCTTCGACGACGGATCCCGACGACGAGAAAACGACGACGAACGCCGACGACGACAACTACAACGACGACAACGACGACGACGACGACGACGAGCACTGAGACGACTCCACCGACCTCTGCGACGACGACTGACGACGACTGACGACGACGACGACGACGACGACGACGACGACGACGACGACGACGACGACGACGACGACGACGACGACGACGACGACGGCGACGCGACGATCACGACGGCGACGGCGACGGCGACAGGCGACGGCGGCGGCGGCGACGCATGCGGCACATTGAAGCCGTCGTTCAATCGAGCGGTCGGATCCTGACGGGCGGACTCGGGAAAGAGTTGGGCGCCCGAGTTATCCGGGGTAACTCGGGTCCGGGGTAACTCGCGTTTGGATTCCCGAAAAAGGAACCCGAGTTATCCCTGACCCGAGTTACCCCTGATGATTCGGGGCTCTGGACGCCCGAGTTATCCCGGGTAACTCGGGTCTGGGGTAACTCGGGTTTGGATTCCCGAAAAACGAACCCGAGTTATCCCTGACCCGAGTTGCCCCTGATGACTCGGGGCTCTGAAGGAGGGTACGCCGCGGCGCGCACCCGCCAGAGCGCGTCCGCGCCACCGGCGCATCAATCGCCTCTGCGCACCACGGCACCTAAGGGGCAGGTCCGGCGCCGACCGTGTGGGCAGGGTGTCCCGCTGCAGGGGTCGTTCGGCCGTCCGCGCCAGGGCGCCCAACGCCGCAAAAGAAAATGCGCTGGCACACAAACTCTGCCATTTTTTGGTCACCCCTGAGCCGCCCCGAAGGCACTTTCAGAGTCCCTGCGGCGCGCGCGACCGTGCGCGCCGTGCCGGCCTCCGCAGGCGGACGGCCAGGCCGGCGCTCCCCGCCGGGCGCGCCGAGGCCCTCCCGCGGCGGGGCCTCCGGCGGCGGCGGGCGGGGCGCTCCCTGCAGGCGAGCGGGCCGCGGCGGAGGGGCGCGGCGGGCGGGCCTCGGCGGGCGGGCCGGGCGGGCGCTCCGCGGGCCCTGGGAAGGACGGGGCCGTTTTTGTTTGTTGCCGCTGCCGTGTTGCCGTTTTTTTGTTGTTGCCGGTTCCGGTCGCCGTTTATGGTTGCCGCTTCCGTCGCGTCGCCGTTCTTGGACGGGTTCTCCCGCTCCGGCTCCAGACCCTGGAGCCGTGTCTGTTGCCGTTTCCGGTCGCCTCTTTTTGCCGCTTCCATTTTCAAGGGACACTTTTTCGGAAACGGTGGAAAAACGGCTCTGCCGTTTCTGGGGGCCACTAAGGGCGGGCGGGGCCGTGGGGGCTCGGGGGCGAGGAATTACCCACATCCACCGCCCGGGAACCGACGTCCTGATGCCCCCGGCGGGCGGTGGACGTGTATGGACATGTGTTGGCCTCCGGGGGCCCGAGTGTCATGCATACATCCGCGGCCCGTGGATGTCCGCGAAGAGCGATCCCCCAGGCGGCAGGCCATTCGGCGGCGAGCCCAGGGGGGGAAGCGAGAAGGGGCGGGCCTTCTCGGAAGGCTCGGAAGCCCCCAAGCCTTCTGAGAAGTTTTCCAAGCCTTGCCCGAAGCCACAGGAAGAGCTTCTCAGAAGGCGCGAGGGCTCCTGAGAAGCCCCGCCGCCTTCTGAGAAGCCCTTCTCCTTCTCATTTCTCGGGAAGCCACAAGTTACCGATACCGCTCCTCTACGGACCTCTCCCAGGGTGCCGTCTGACCGGAATCTCGAGGCGAATCCAGCGGTGGCGCCGAGGGCCTCCCAGGTGGCCCGCAGAGGGGAACACATGGGAAAGCTACTCCAGATTTCGTAATAAAAGGGAGGGGGTCTGGACCCCCCAAGACAAGCCATTTCAGACCCCCCCCCCGTGGGAGAACCCTCCAAAACATCGTCCCCAGACCCCCCCAGGCCCTCCCAGATAGCCTGGAAGAGACCCCCCCCCGAAATGAGACCCCCTCCCTCTTATTACGAGACCTGGAGTACCTTCCCCTCCTCTGAACTTCCCCCCTCGCCCGCCGCCGCCTTGGGGACGACATATCCCCGCCTCGGCCCGAGCGGGCGGGCGGGCCGCCCCGCGAGCGAACAGTGTGCGGGAGCCCCGGCGGCCCGACGACATCGGGCGGAAAAGCGCGGGAGCCCCGGCCGCCGAGGGGGCGGGCGGTCATGTGCCAGCGAACCGGGCTGGGTAGTCGAAGCCGATCTGGCGCCAATCTTAGGGGGAAAACAAACCTACCTCGCTTTTGACCACCCTCGCTTCCAAGAGATACCAAGCGATGCCAAACTACGGCCTGTACTGGTCAGGCCGCTTGACGAGGAGGCGCGTGGTATGACTTGGTTTTGCCTGGAAGCGAAAGCGGGGTATGTAATTCACGCTCTGAAATCTGACGGGCCCAATCTGGCAAGCGAGGGCAATCTGGCGAGGGAGCCAGCGCGAATCCAGTCTGGCGAAGAACCCAAATCACCCAGTTTGGCCAGGCCAGATTGGCCCTTGGGGCCCAATCCAATCTGACAGTCTGGCCTTCGACTACCCAGCCGGGGGACCCCAACGGGCGGCGGCGCCGTCGCCGTCGTCGCCGTCGTCGTCGTCGCCGTCGTCGCCGTCGCCGTCGCCGTCGCCGTAGTCGTCGTTGTCGTTAGCGTCGCCGTCGTCGTCGTCGTCGCCGCCGTGGTCGTCGGCGTCCTCGGCCCTCGGCCCTCGGCCCTCGGTGGTCGTTGCAGTCGTCGCTGCCGTCGCGAAAAAGGGCGGCGGGGGCCTGGCCCTCCGCGCAAACGCGAATGGACGGGGGGGGCCCTCCGATGCCAACCCCAACCCTCTGCTCTGAGAGGGGGGAGGGGGGGGCCCGGCTCCCTCCCTCCCTCCCCCCAGGCGACCACAAGAGACGCTCTTCCGGAGATGGATGCTTTGAGCTTCTCGGCTTGGGGGCGGGGCACAGTCGTAAAATACCGGTGTGGACGTTGATCGCAAGGCCCGCAGCTGTCATGGTAGCAATCCCAGCGTTGCCGCTGCACTACGTGGTGGCCGGCGTCATGGGAGCCACCACACGCTTCGACGGGAACCCTGCTCCGGGGCGCGAGCGAGACACAAGCAGCCAACATCAAATCAAGCACTCGGGATGAATCGGAATGTGCGTCGGACAGGGCTGCATCGGCCCAGGAGTCAGACCAGAATCGACCAAGGTCGGCCGCGCCAGTACGCCCGACAGCACCATGCGAGCGCCGGGCCACATCGGATCGTCCCAGACATGCGATGCCGAGATTTTCGCAGTAATTACGGGGTTCCCAGATGTCCCGGCCCTGTCCCCATGGGCCGGCGTTTCATCCCGAGCAATTCTTAGATGGCCCCGGGGCCCCACGAGGGCCACGGAAGCTGAAAACAGCCCAAAACCTCCCGTCGCGTTTTTTAACGACGCAGACATGTCCGGGGTCGGAACATCGGAATCGAGTCGGACAAGGCCAGCCAGAAGCGATCTCGAGTCGGATCGGATCGAACGGGGGCCCTGCGAGGCGCTGCGGGCGGTGATCCTCCTCGCGCTGCCGCATCAGCGACTCCGCCTGCGCCTTCGCGCTCTGCTTCGCCTCCTCCGCCTCCCGCACGCGCCTCTCCAGCGCCTGGCAAGGCAGGGAACGGCGAGAAACTCTGGTTCAAGAAGGGCGATTTCGACGGCTGTTTGGGCGCCTCTGGTCAAGCTGGGGGGCCTCAGGTCTGGCTGGGGGGGCCTCAGGTCTAGTGAAGCCAACCTCGACCAACGAACCCTTCTGGCAGCCTCCGATAAGGGCTGAGGCGGTCCCCGGCGCAAGGAATGGTCGTGCTGCATCTTCGAAGGACCTTGCACGCCCCGTCCCGCTGCTATCCGCATCGAATCCATGTCGGATACATGTCGACCTCGTCGAATCCGCGTCGAATCGACGTCGAATCCACGCCAAATCTGCGTCCAGCCGGCATCGATCCCGCTCCAGGCACAAGAAAAGACACCAGTTATGCGACGGACGAGGCGAAGAGGCAACGTAATAAGGGGGGTCAGCTCCGAAAGGGACGGGATGAGCCAGCATCGAATCGTCCAAGGGGATTGAGCCAAGAAAATGTGCGCCGGACCAGGCTGCATCGGCACAGGAGTCGGGATCGGGCCGGATCCGCCGCGCACGGATGCACAACTAAGAGGAAAACAAACCTACCTCGCTTTTGACCACCCTCGCTTCCAAGAGATACCAAGCGATGCCAAACTACGGCCTGTAGTGGACAGGTCGCTTGACGAGGAGGCGCGTGGTATGACTTGGTTTTGCCTAGAAGCGAAAGCGGGGTAGGTAATTCACGCTCTGAACAACAGCGGAATGCGAACGCAAGCCCGTATCGGATCGCCAACACGTCGGAATAGCGTCGGATCGAGCCTGCCGGAGTCGATACGCCTCGAAGCGGATGGATCGGATCGGAATGGGCCCTGCAGGTGGTCGGCCAATCCCTGACACGGTGTTGGGGGCCCTCCTCCTCCTCCTCCCTCCCTCCCTCCCTCCCTCCCTCCCTCCCTGCTCGCTCCTCCCTCCTCGCTCCTCGCTCCTCGCTCCTCGCTCCTCGCTCCTCGCTCCTCGACCCTCGCTGACCCGAGCTCGGGGGCTACTGTGTGCCTGGCCTGGAGTCGCGACATTGCCCAGGCTGACCCAGCTGAGCGATGACCCAGGTCTGCGTGCCCCACAAATCCATAGCATGCATCAGCTCCGGCAGCGGCGATTCCGTGAGCGTCACCATCACTGTCATCCCCGTCGCTAGCTGTCATCGTCGTCGTCACCACCTTTAGCATCATCATCATCATCATCATCATCATCATCATCATCATCATCATCATCATCATCACCACCACCAACACCACCATCATCATCATCACCACCAACAGCATCATCATCATCATCATCATCATCATCATCATCATCATCATCATCATCATCGTCATCATCATCGTCATCATCATCATCATCATCATCATCATCATCAGAATCATCATCATCATCATCATCAGCATCAGCATCAGCATCGTCATCATCATCGTCATCATCATAATTAGCAGCATCCTCATCATCACCATCATCGTCATCATCAGCAGCATCGTGGTCATCATTATCCTCATCCTCATCATCACCATCAGCATCAGCTTCGGCATCATCATCATAAAAATCACGTTCGCCACCGTCATCATCGTCATCAGTAGCATCATCATCATCATCATCATCATCATCATCATCATCATCATCATCATCATCATCATCATCATCGTCATCATCATCATCATCATCATCCTCATCCTCAGCATCATCATCAGTAGCAGCAACCTCATCATCATCAGCAGCAGCAGCATCAGCATCGTCATCATAATCAGCATCAGCATCATAATCATCATCATCGTCGTCATCATCATCATCATCATCATCATCATCATCATCATCATCATCATCATCGTCATCATCGTCACCATCATCATCACCACCATCACCATCATCACCGACACGTATCATTGCTGCCGCCGCTGTCACAGCATCTAGCAAAAGACGCGGACAGCAGAGGGCGACGACCAGCCACGTAAGCGAGATTGGGGTGTAGACACCGAGTGCCGAACACATATTACCAGGAAAACTATCGGTTAAGAAATGCGGCCAACTTCCTGGAAGTTCCTTAAAACAAACTTTGGGCAAGGTTCTGATGTTCACGCTGCAGGGGCGAACGTGCTCAATGAAGACTGGGCCAGCTTTCGGGCAAGCTGGCCGAGAAACGCTGGTCCCGCCTTTCGGGAGGAGGCCTCTGAACCAGATGCTCGACTGCAGCCTCCTTGCCTCCACTGCCAGCACAAGCGGTACCGACACACGCTGCGCGCTTGCCGGAGCGCCGAACCAAAGTGACGCACATGTCCGACGCCGGCGGCGCTCGGGGTCTGTCAAAGCGGGGAGCACGGGCTCATGGAGCCACTCCAGCATCCTGGCCCCGGTCCAGGCCAGGGCATTCGCCGAGAGCTCCGAACAGCGAGTGCTGTGCAAAACCAACCACTTCCGCTGTTGGGCAGGCCCAAGTGGACAACGTCCGCGTTCGTCCCAAATGGGCAACGTCCGCGGCCACGCCGACAACGAGTCCTGCTCGGAATGGGCAGGGACTGCTGTTAGTCTTCGTCCCCCGTTTTCCCGTTCACATTTTGATCCTCCCCGGTGCCCGATGCCTTGCTCCAGGAGCGCGTTTCTTTATTTTCGGCGAAATGGGCATTAGAAGGGGCGGGGGGGAAGGGGGCCAGGGATAGGGGGGGGTATCGTGTAACGCCTCCCCCCCGCCGGGTGCTCGATGCGCACGGCGGCAGTGCCCGGAGCGCACTGGGGGAGGAGGCGCGTTACGTTATAGGGGGGGCGGGCGGCCGGGGGCGGCCGGGGGCTATAATGCCCATTGTGCCCCAAGCAAGAAAAACAAACACGCTCCTCGGGTGGGCGCCGAAGGAGGAGGAGGAGGAGGAGGAGAGGAATGGGGGGGAGGAGGAGGAGGAGGAGGAGGAGGAGGAGGAGGAGGAGGAGGAGGAGGAGGAGAGGGAGGAGGAGGAGGAGGAGGAGGAGGAGGAGGAGGTCGGGTGGGCGCCGAAGCGGAGCGAGCCAGGAGCACATCGCGAACCCTGGCCGGCCCGCCACGAAGCAGCTCCTGGTCCAGGATGAGCAGAGGGCTGTGCACAGTGGAAGCCCGTCCACAAGAAGCCTTCCACAAGAAGCCCAACCCTGAGACCCCAGGACGTCCATTGACTTTTTTGCGTGGGAACGTCAAACCTTCCGAAAAAACATCGAAACCCAAGAAACCTAGGGCACCCTGGAGGCAAGCAGGGTGTTTCTTGGCATGGGCCCCCACTGTACGCCATGACAATGAACACTCTAGCAATCCGATCATTGAATGCAAAATGCGTTCCATATGCTTGAAAAATGTTTTAAACCTGCTTGCAACATGTGCTTTACATGTTTTGAATATGTCTGAATAACCGACTTCCACAAGCAGAGGGCGGGATCAGTCAGCATCGAATCGGGAAATCGGATCGGATCGGAGAGCGTCAAGTCGGATCGCGTCGCCACGGAGTCGGGAGCGGATCCAGGATGTGCACCGCAGCGCAAATCCAAGCATCGGGCCGCCTCGGATCGACGGAAAAATCGGACTTGACTCGGATCGAGCAGGCCGAGATCGACATCGAATCGAATCGATCGGATGGAATTGAAATTTGGCAAAGGGATTTCGTCACGTGGTGCGAAGTTCCCCTCTTTATCTCCTCCTCTTCCTCGTCCTCCTCTTCCTCCTCTTTCTCCTCGTCCTCTTCCTCTTAGACCGAATCCCCTCCTCTTCCTCCTCCTCCTCCTCCTCCTCCTCCTCCTCTCCTCCTCCTCCTCCTACTCCTCCTCGTCCTCCTCCTCCTCCTCCTCCTTCTCCTCTTCCGATTCGCATCACGAGGCGGATTCAAGTCGCCGAAATTGGGCCCTGCTGGATGGTGGGGACGGGTGGGGGGCGCTCCCAACCCCAGGTCAGCCAAGGGGGGGTCGGCTCGGAGGGGACCGGCTGAACCCAGTGGCGCTGACCCCTGGAACAGCAGGCGCATGTAATTAAGAAACTCTCTGCCAAAGAATCGGTCCCCGGACACCTCCCGAGATCGTCCAAACACACAAGAGTTCCGCGCTGCGTCCAGCCGTGGCGACGAGGGAGCCCCCTGAAGGCCAACTACCACTGTCTCAAACAGCCCTCCTCTGTGATCTACAGTCGGACCTAGGACAGAATAACATCCCTCAAGAACATGAGACCTCCGCCAGCCAAAATGAAGAGCACTCGAGGGTGCCCTCCCCCAGGATGCACAAGAACATCCAACAAGCACGAAGAACATCAGGGTACCCTACCCGAACCGACCTCGATCTTACACCTCGGTCCGACTGCACTCTGACCCCATCTGGGAGGCCTACATGTACCTCCGTCCCGAGCTCGTCGGGGATCTTCTGGCCCGGGTCAGTCCAGACCTGGACCAGTCGGGCCTTGCAGGATCCGGCAAAATCCTGCAAGACCCTGCAGGATCCGGCAAGATCCTGCACCCAAACCCGAGTTTTGGACGCCCGAAATGGGTACGGAAAAAATGGGTACAATGCCCAACAACAAATATTGGCCCAAACCAACAACGGCCGCCCTTGGGCAGGCGGCCTTCTGTCTCAAATGGACACAGGCCGCGGCGGCGCGGACAGCGAGTCCTGTTCGCAATGAACGGGAACTGCTGTTGGGCACCGTGCCCATTCTTTCCGTACCCATCTCGCTCGTGCCGACGAGCCAATGCGACCCTGGCCCTGCAGGATCCTGCAAGATCTGGCGCTCTGGCCGACCCCCGTTCGCATTGACCCCGCCCCGATGCTCGGCGCCTCGGCGCGCTCCCGGCTGGCCCGGAGCTCCTCCTCGGAGGGCCCCGTGCCTGGCGGCAGGGGCGCGCCGGCGAGCGCGGCACGCGCGCGCTCGGCGCGCGCTGCTCGTCACCGGCCCAGTCGCTTCCGGCCACGGTCGCCTGCCCCTCGCTCACTCACGCGCTCACGGCGACCGTCGTCGCCTGCTCCTCCTCCTCCTCCTCCTCCTCCTCCTCCTCCTCCTCCTCATCCTCCTCCTCATCCTCCTCCTCATCCTCCTCCTCCGCATCCTCCTTCATCTCTTCCTCCTCCCCCTCCTCCTCCTCCTCCTCCTCCTCCTCCGAATCGGTCTCCTCCTCCCCTTCTCCTCACCCTCCTCTTGCTCCTCATCCAGCATCCTTATTTCCTTTTCCTCCATCCTCGTTCCTTACCTCACCCTCCACAGCTGCTCAACATGAATGCAGGTTCCCTGTCTCCCCGCATCATGTTCGAGCGGCGTCCGTCTTCTCCCGCATACTGTTGTTTCTTGCGTATGGGATTTCAAAACGGCGCTGCCGCTGCAACGACGGATTAATTTTCAGATCGACGCTTTGTTCCGTCTCTCAGAATGCCAGTCTCGCCCCAGCGCAGGCGTCAATTCTGGATCCGAGTCCTTCATCGTCATTGTCGCCCGCTCCTTTCTCCTCCTCCGCTTTGCACTGCTCATTGAACGCTGCATACGGATGCCCAAAGTCCATTCCAAAACCAGAAGAGGACAAACAAAGAGGAAGAGTGGGCTACGGAGGCGCCTAGAATGAAAACCGCGCGGATACACACTAAGGTATCTGGGCGCTGTCCCGTGGGGCGTCACAAAAACGCCACAGGACAACGTATGGTATATAATTGCTGGCCAGTTATCCCAGCGACAGGTGTTGAAACAAACATACGAAGATATGTATAGATTGGCTGCGAGCGAGGGGGGGAAATGTGAAGGAGAAGGGTTTCCAAAGGCGGCGGGACTTCTCAAAACCCTGGCACCATCTGAGAAATATTATGTGTCTTCGGGGGCGGGAGTTATCAGAAGCCCTGGCGTCTTCGGAAAAACATTCTCTGTGTCTTCGGGGAAGTCTCCAAGGCCGGGAGGCTTCCGAGCCTTCTGAAAAGGTGCGCCATTTCTCACTTCCCCCCCTTCGCTCGCCGCCGAATATCGATACATATATATATATATGCACTAGAGCCACGCGCGCGCTTCGCCCGCTTAGGTTGTAGTCACTCCAGCGACCACGCTCAACACAACACCACCCATGCCGCCACGGCTACCACCGCTCTTTCCGCCATCACCGCGGCCACGACCACTTCCTATTACATGTCCATTATGGGCATGACCACTCCATCCACGACGATTGCACTTTCCGCGAACACTATAACGGCCATTGGTTCAACCTCTGCCTGTACCACCACCAATACCAGTACCATTTCCAGTGCCACTGCCGCGAATCCACGACCACTATCATCACCACCACGGGTCGCTACACGTCGGGTCCTGGAAGTCCTGCGCATGCCACGGGACTGGTATTTCATCCTGTCCAAGAAATTCGCTAGCGTGACTTGTTCAACGCGGGGTCCCTGGAGTGGGCCCGAAGTCCGAAGACCTTCAATGGGCCTGGTGTTTCGTCGTAATGCTTGACGGTCCCGGGTCCCGTTTCGGGCCTCAGGAAGCGAAGAGTGGTCCGGAAGCATCGGGAGCGGGAAGAGTACCTGAGGGCGACTGGTCAGGGGGCTGTTGGGGGGCCTCTAGGGAGCTTCTTGAAGGTTTTTGGTGGGCTTCTTGGGGGCGTTTGGGGAGGCTCTTGGGGCCTCCTTGGGACCTCTGGGGGCGGAGGGCTTGAAATGTTCGTAGGGCATCCTCTCTGGGCCCTTGCTTGGGGCCGTCCTGGGTCCCTCTTGGGCCGCCTTGGGACCTCTTGGGCTAGCCAGGGGCCCTTTGGGGCCGTTTTGGAACCCTCTTGGACCGTCTTGGGGCGATCCTGGCGGCCCCTCGGGCCGTCTTCGTTCCCCTGGAAGGTCAAGAGGCGAATCCCTGAAACATGTACGTTTTCCGGAGGGAACGGGGCCATTTTTTCCTCTCGGGGCCCTCTTGGGAGGGCTCTTGGGGCTCTATTTGGCTGTCTCGGGGGCTCCCGGGAGCACTCTTGGGGCCATCGTCGGCGTCTTCAAACCACATTTCGAGGCTCGTGCGCCCTCTTGATCTGTTTGGCAGCCTCTGGCGCCCTCGGGAGCCGTCCCGGGGGCGCCCCAGAGGCCCCGGTACCCCCATATGCGCGCTCGAGGTCGCGGTCACGGGCCCCCTGTCCTCGTCCCCCGGGGTATATATATATATATATATATATATATATATATGTAATACAGGACTGGGTTGGCATTTCACGCCATGTGCCCCGTTCCGGACGCTTCCCCGGCAAAGCAATAAATCATCGTTTGCGTCAGCACCCATCCTTATGGGAGGAGGTAGGGAGAAAAGTGTCGTCTGGATTTTCATCTGCCACCTCCAAGGTTTATCCCTACCCATCGCTTCCTCGTCCTTGCTTCATTTTCCGCCTCCTCCGGTGATTGAGTCCATCCTTTGAGGAAGTAAGGAGCGTTCCCATGGCACGCCGAAGAAGTCGCAGTAGCTCCGAACAAATCGATTTTCGGTCGCTTCCTGAATGCCTGGAGGGCTCCAGTCGATCGTTGAAATTCGAATCTAGATCCATTGCCTGTCTCTCTCAATCGAGGAAATTAAACCTCAAGCCTCAAGCGTGGAACCAAGATCGTCGGGTCAGCTCGATGTAATTCGTAAGAGAACGCCGTCTGGGCGTTTTTGGAACTCTTTTGGGCCGTCCTGGGGCCCTCTTGGGCCGTCCTGGGGCATTCTTAAGCCGTCTTGGGGAGCTGGGGCCCTCCCGAGGTCTTCTGAAGCCACCTAGGGCCCTCTTGGGGGCCTCCAATAGCCTTCTTAAGGGTCTCCCATGGCTTTCGTGGATCTATCTTGGGAGCCTTCTGGGAGCATCTTGGGCTTCGTGTGGTCAGTCTCGGGGCTCTCTGGGGCAGTCTTGGAGCCCTCTTGGGACGTATTTGACCCCTCTGGGGGGTCTCCTGAGCCATCTTGGGGCGATATCGGGGGCCCATCGGGCCGTCTTGAACGCTGCGAAGACCCAAAAAGCGGACATGCTAAAATAGACATTTCCCTCATGGAATGAAGCGACTTTTGCTTCTTCGGGGCTCTCTCAACGGCCTCGGGGCGTCTTGGGAGCCTCTTGAGCCGTCTTCAGACCATCGAGGTCCTCTTGGAGCGCTCCTGTGCTGTTTTGAATCTCTCTTGCGCCTCTCCGACTGATCGCCTTGAGTCTGCTCGCAAGGCCCGGCAAGGCGCCCTGGGAGGCCCGCAAGGGCCAGCGGACCTTTTCCAAGGGCGTCCAGGGGGCCGCCGAGACGTCCGAAAGGGCGTCTGGGGCGTCCCTGGGGGGGGTCTGGTTTAGGAGGGGGTCCGGGTAATAAAAATATAAGAAAAAGTAAAATGTATTCATATACATACATACATACATACATACATACATACATACATACATACATACATACATACATACATACATACATACATACATACATATATATATATATATATATATATATATACATACATATATATAGATATATAGATAGATAGATAGATAGATAGATAGATAGATAGATAGATAGATAGATAGATAGATAGATAGATAGATAGATAGATAGATAGATAGATATATAGATAGATAGATATATAGATAGATAGATAGTTAGATAGATAGATAGATAGATAGATAGATAGATAGATAGATAGATATGTATGTATACCTATATATATAGGTATGCATATACACATAGACTGCGTTTGGGTCGCCATTTGCCACTAAGTGATAGACATGTCTTTGGCCCCGAGCTGGGCGCCTCCGAAGCCCCCCCCCCCCCGCCACGCGCTCGCCTGGCACTGGCGGGGGCAGCGGCCCGGGGCAGCCGCACCGGGCGGGCGTGAGAGCATGTGCCCACCTCCCGCGACCTCGGACTTCTCGCCTGAGCCCCCGCGGGCTCGTGGCACTGATAGGCTGGCACGCGACACGAGATGTGCCTGGCACCGGTGACACACATATAAATAGACACAGATCCAAGGATTCCCCATAGTTTCGCACAAGGTCTGGGTTTTCGTCTTACCCCCCACTTCCCATCTGTTCCGCCATTTGCCTGGGAGTCGACAACTCAGTGTGTCTGTGTTTTTCCCCTTCTGAGGAACACGGGGTTCTCTGCCGAAAACGAGCTGGCGTGGCGTGGCCCAAAATCCTGCCGGCGTGGCCCAAAATCTGCAGAAATCTGCCGGCGTGGCCCAAAATCCTCTGGCCTCATGCGTCTGCGCAGCATTGTATGCTACCACGCTTTCGTGCATGCTAAAGCTTCTGCAGCACACGTCACTGTTATGAGTTACTTGGCCGAAAGACTGGCTTCTGAGCCTCCTCCTACTCCTGCTCCTGCTGCTGCTATTCCTTCTCGTCTTCCTCCTTCCTCATCCTCCTCCTTCCTCATCATCTCCTCCTTCCTCCAGCTCACGCTCTTGCTCATTCGCAACCTCCTCCTCCAATGTACACAGTTCCCTATTTCTGATGTGCATAATGCGCTGGGGTCCTTTTGAGGGTTTCAGGTCCGCTGTGACACTTATCGGTGAATAGGGAAAAAGTCAGCGCAGGGTGAAGGGCGGGATGACCGATATAGCGCGAGCGCGCCTAGCTTGCCTCCTCCCCCTCTTCCTTGACTCCTCCTCTCCTCCATCCACCCTTATTCCCATCTCGCCTCCTCTGTTCTCCTCCCCCGCCCCCCGCCTCCCCTCCCTCCTCATCCTCTTCCTCCTTCTCCTCCTCCTCGGCCTCCTGAAAATCAAAATCATCATCATCCTGTCACTCCCCTTCCTCCTCCTCCTCCTCCTCCTCCTCCTCCTCCTCCTCCTCCTCCTCCTCCTCCTCATCATCATCATCATCATCATCATCATCATCATCATCATCATCATCATCATCAGCATCAGCATCAGCATCAGCATCAGAATCAGCATCAGCATCAGCAGCATCATCATCATCATCATCATCATCATCATCATCATCATCATCATCATCATCATCAGCATCAGCATCATCAGCATCAGCATCAGCATCATCATCATCATCATCATCATCATCATCATCATCATCATCATCATCATCATCATCATCATCATCATCATCATCATCATTAGCAGCATCATCATCCTGGTCACAATCATCATCGTCGTTTTCCTCCTCATCACCGTCATTATTGTCCGAGTCCTCGCCATAATCCTCGTCCACGTCCTCGTCCTCGTCCTCCTCGTCGTCATTATCATCACCAGCGGCAAATCACCATCATCATCAGCATCATCATCATCATCATCATCATCATCATCATCAATCATCATCATCATCATCATATTCATAATCAGCATCGTCAACATCATCATCATCATCATCATCATCAGCAGCATCCTCATCAGCAACAACAACATCATCATCATCAGCATCATCAGCACTGGCATCATCATCACCATCACCAGCATCATCAGCAGCAGCATCAGCAGCAGTATCACCATCAGCACCATCATCATCAGCAGCATCATTATCATCAGCATCATCATCAACAGCATCATCATTACCATGCAGCATCACCATCATCATCAGCATCATCATTATCTCATCAGCATCATCAGCAGCAGCATCCTTATTCTCATCAGCACCATCGTCATCACCATCAGCATCAGCATCATCATCACAATAATCATCACCACCATCATATTCACCATCAGCATCATCATCAGCTTCGTCATCGTGATCGTCCTCATCGTTATCATCATCACCACCATCATTATCAGCTGCTGGCGGAAAACCTGGGGGGGTCACTACCGGTTCGAACCCCTCCCCCCCCCCCCTCTGGAAAACCGGGGGGGGTCACTACCGGTTCGAACCCCTCCCCCCCCGCCAGTTCATCATGAAAAGGGGGTGGGACAGTGGAGGGGACGGTAGTGGTGGGGACAATGGTGAGGACAATGGCGGGAACAGTGGGGACAGTGGGACAGTGGTGGGGGCGGTGGTGGTGGGGACAGTGGTGTGGGGACAGTGCGAATGTGGTGGAAACAGTAGGACAATGGAGGCTACAGTGGTGGTGGGGACAGTGGTGAAGGCGGTGGCGAGGACGGCGGTGGAACTATGGGACAGAGGTAGAGTGGGCACAGTGGGGACAGTGGTGGGGACAGTGGGGACAGTGGTGGGAACAGTGGGACAGCTCAGTGGGACAGCGGAGGAGTCAGTGGGACAGTGGGGACAGTGGGGATAGTCGGGCAGTGGTTGGGGCCGTGGAGAAAGTTGGGAGAGTGGAACCGTGGTGGGAACAGTGGTGGGGACAGTGGGGACAGTGCGACAGTGGTGGTGGCACTGGTGGGGACAGTAGGGGCGGTGGTGGAACCAGTGGGGACAGTGGTGGTGAGTGGTGCTGGGAACAACAGTGGGGGATGTGGTGAGGACGGTGGTAGGGACCGGGCGTCGTTTGCTGGCGGTGAGAGGGGGGGTGGGGAGGGGTTCGAACCGGTAGTGACCCCCCCCTCCGGTTTTCGAGGGGGGGGGGGGGTCGAACCGGTAGTGACCCCCCCCGGTTTTCGAGGGGCAGGGGGGGGGGGGGGGGGGAGGGGTTAGGGGAGGGGGGGGTTTTGCCGGGGGGAGGGGGGGGTGGGGATCCAGCAGGGGGGGGGGGGTTCGGAGGGGGGGGGACCCCCGGGTTCCGGAGGAAAAGGGCGGCAATTTTCCATAGTAAAGCGGCGGTGGATCACGCTCTCTGTTATCAGCAGCATCATCATCAACAGAATCATCATCATTGTCATCATCACCAGCACCATCATCAGCACTAGCATCTTCCTCAGCAGCATCACCAATTTCATCTGCATGTGCCCCTCTTCCTCATCCCCACCTTCCTCATCCCGTTTAGCGACCCCGACGTAGGAAAGCAGCCGCGTGTTTGCACGCCAAGACCGCGAACAAAAAAAACGCAGGGGCCACATACGATGCGACAGGAATATCGGCGTATACATGTGGAAAAAGCCGAGTGAAGGTCGGGCCGATTGCGAGTGTAGCCCCCTCCTCGTCCTCCTCCTCCTCCTCCTCCTCGTCATTATCATCGCCATCATCATCATCATCATCATCATCATCATCATCATCAGCAGCAGCAGCAGCATCATCATCATCACCAACATCATCATCATCATCATCATCATCATCATCATCATCATCATCATCATCAACATCATCATGACCATCATCATCATCATCATCATCATCAGCATCATCATCATCATCATCATCATCATCATCATCATCGGCATCATCGGCATCGGCATCATCAGCATCATCAGCAGCAGCAGCAGCAGCATCATCGGGAGGGGGAGGAAGGAGGGAGGGGACACGATGGATGAGCGCGGAGCAAAAAGAGTAACGAATAGGGAGAGATGCCAGAAAAGGGGAGCACGAAGCAAGGAGAAAGAAAAGCAAGGATCAAGCAGCAAAGAGTGATCGGGGAAGGATCTCGGGGAACGAGGAGAGAATAAAAAGAGAGGGGGAGCGACCTGTCGAGGAGGGAGGCGGGAGGAGGAGAGGATGTGAGAAAAAGGAGGCAGGAGGGGAGAGAGAGGCGGAAGAGGAGAGAAACACGGAGGAGGAGGAGGAGGAGGAGGAGGAGGAGGAGGAGGAGGGAAGGAGGAGGAGGAGCAGCAGCAGCAGCAGCAGCAGGGAGCAGGGAGCAGGGAGAAGTCTCAAGAGGGAGGAGGGAGGAGGCAGGAGGGGAGAGGAAGAAGGGAGGGGGGGGCCTGCGCAGTCGGCTCGGCTGCCGCACGGCCACCGCTGGTTGCGCTGGGCAGTCTGCACATGGAGGGAACACGGTCAAGCCCTCCTGATGCCTGGATTTGTGCCAGCTCCTCCCACCCTCCCTCCCTCCCTCCCTCCGACCTGCTCCTCTGCGGGGACTAGATCCGTCAGCTTCGAATCGGGAAAAAAGATCGGATCGAAGTGTGCGTCGGAACGGGCCGCATCGGCACGGAGCCGGAATCGAATCGGACCGGCCGCGCCAGGATGCACAGCAGCGCCATGCGAGCATCGGAACGCATGGACCGCCAGAACGTCGGAATCGAATCGGATCGGGTCAGCCGAACTTTGATCAGTACTATTCTTAGTATGTGCTGGTTTGTTTTACGTGTTGGTTTCATATCGCTGGTTTTATATGTTTTATCAAATCGAATCGGATCGAAATGGCTCCTGTGGTGGTGGGGGGTGTGTGGGGGGGGGGGGGGGGGGGGGGGGGGGCAAGTCGGAGGCTGCGGCGTGGCGCTCTATCCTCCCATAGTCCGTTATCCTTGTTCTGGCCGTCGTTGGGCACGAGGGCCCCCTGTGCCTCGACAACAGCTGGCTGCCAGCACGGCGCCTTGCCCCTGCCAGGGTTCGACGATCTCTCTTCTCTCTCTCTCTCTCTCTTTCTCTCTTCTCTCTCTCTCTCTCTCTCTCTCTCTTCTCTCTTTTCTCTCTCTCTTTTCTCTCTCTCTCTCTCTCTCTCTCTCTCTCTCTCTCTTCTCTCTCTTTTTGTTCTCTCTCTCTCTCTCTCTCTTTTGTTCCCTCCTCCCTGCCATCGCCCGCGCCCCCCCCCCCCCGTCCTCCCACCGGGCGGAGGGCGGCCCAACCTGCTGCCTGGAACTGCGCCAGCTCCTTCCGAGCCATCTCGTAGCTGACCTGCCGACCAGCGACTGGCGAGTGGCGGCGACTGTAGGCGGCGGGCGAGGGGGGGAAATGAGAAGGAGAAGGCCTTCTCAGAAGCCGGCGGGACTTCTCAGAAGCCCTCGCGCCTTCTGAGAGGTTTTTCCTTGTCTTCCGGGAAGGCTTTAGGAAACTTCTCAGAAGGCCGGGGGACTTCCGAGACCTCTGAGAAGGCCCGCCCCTTCTCACTTCCCCCCCTCGCTCGCCGCCGAGATTGGAGCAGCGCGCCCTCTGGAAACCACAGGCAAGCTTCCAAACACACATGCCGCTGAAGCGACGCCAAAGCACAGCAATGACAAAAGAGTGCCACACGGCTGGCTGCTGCACGGACGATGCCAACGGATTGAGGGAAAGCGGGCAAGACGGAGCGGGGGAGGGACGAAACTGGTACTGAACTATCTAGGGGGCAAACAAACCTACCTCGCTTTTGACCACCCTCGCTTCCAAGAGATACCAAGCGATGCCAAACTACGGCCTGTACTGGTCAAGCCGCTTGGCGAGGAGGCGCGTGGTATGACTTGGTTTTGCCTAGAAGCGAAAGCGGGGTAGGTAATTCACGCTCTGACTATCAACGGCACAAACATGCCACTGCTGGATTCCGTTGCCACGGGCATGCCAGCTACTCGTGGCAAGGCACCCAACACAGCCCCCAAATACGTACACCGCAACACCCCAACGTCGGGGACGGGCGGCTGGGAAGGTAAGGTGGATAGATGGAGAGATAACCTAATAAAAATAGACGTTCGGATGTACGCGCGGAGTTCTTGGATCGGCGCTGGACCCCCCTCCTGGCGCGCGGCGCGCGCCAGGTTCATCGCCGCCAGGAAGGCCTGGCGCCGATCCGAGAAATCCGCGCGGAACTCTGAAAGTTCATGTTACAGTCGGCCCGTATCAGAAGGATGCGCGGTAAGGATGCAAGGGCCTTGGACGCCCATTTCGAAGCTTTTCGAGCGGGGCGCGGCCAACTAAAGTGGCGAAGGATGGACCGAGGAGGCAAGGATGCAAGGGGTATCCTTGGGAAGGTTGCCCATCCTTAACATGCGGGTCGATTGGAATGTCGTTTGTTTGTTCTTTGAGAGGTGGACGTGAAGGTGGAGGAGGAAAAGGAAGAGGATCCCTTGAAAAGTAAAGGAGGGCCCCGCGGTCCGCCTTGCCAGAGTCAAGCAGCTGGGTGGCCTTGCCCTGGCGCGGGTCCACGAAGAAGAAGAGGCTCTGGCCTGCGACCGGGGCCGAACAGGAGGCGACAGAAGCAAGTGCTGAGGGGGAGGGGGGGAGAGTAGGAGGAAGCGGGGGATGAGGAAGAGGAAGAGGCGCAGGAGGAGTAGGAGGAGCAGGAAGCGGGGGAGAGGGGGAAGAGGAAGAAGAGGTGGAGGGTGGAGGACGAGTTCGGCGGTGAGCCCAGGGGGAAGGGAGAAGGGACGGGCCTTCTCAGAAGGCCCAGAAGTCACCCAGCCTTCTGAGAAGTCTTCTGAGCCTTCCCCGAAGGGACAGAGCACTTCTCAGAAGGCGCGCGGGCTTCTGACAAGTCCCGCCGCCGCCTTCTGAGAAGGCCTCCGCCTTTTCACTCTCCCCCCCCCCTCGCTCGCCGCCGACGAGCGGGAACGAGAGGAGCATCTCGAAGGCCCTCAACTGGTAGCCCGAGGACTTCCAACACCGCGCTTGATGTCCCACCTGCGTCGCACCGACCAGGGGCCCTCGTGCGCGGCCGGGCCGCGCGAAGCCGGCCAGCAGACGGGTCAGCCCCAGGCTCAGGTCGGGCCCGTCCTCCTACGGCGGGGAGCTTGGACGAGAAAGAAGAGGTCAAGCAATACCCCAACAGGGTCCAAAAAACGCTCAAAACATCGTGCCGAGACCATTTTTTGGTTTGACTGTTTTTGAACAGTCCTCCCGTGGAGGGGCGGGCCCGATGCAACCCCGGGCCTCGAGGCGCAGCAGCGGCCTCCTCGGGGCTGCGGGGCCGCGGGCCGACTGGGGGAGCGCGCACGCCGCTGCGGTCATGACAGGCCCGTTTTCCACCACCACCACCACCAGAAGTTGGAGGGGGAGGGGGTCCTCCTCCTCCTCCTCCTCCTCCTCCTCCTCCTCCTCCTCCTCTTCCTCCTCCTCCTCCTCCTCCTTCTCCTCGTCCTCCTCCTCCTCGTCCTCCTCCTCTTCGTCCTCCGTCTCCTCGTCCTCCTCCGCCTCCTCCTCCTCCTCCTCCTCTTCTTCGTCCTCTTTCTCCTCGTCCTCCTCCTTCCCCCCTCCAACTCATGGTGGTGGTGGTGGTGGAAACACACGCCCACCAAGTCACCAGGGAGGATGTCCAGAGAAGGGTCCACCCCGACGACCTGCACCGGCGTGGCAGCGCAGGCCGCCGCAGCTCGCACTCGGGCAACGGGGCGGGCCGACAAGGCTTAAGTCGGGCGTGTCCCCCTACAGGGGGATTCTCGGCGGAACATAGAAAATACCCACAACATGTCCCAAAATTGTCAAAAAATGCTCAAAAAATAGTCCCCAGACTATTTTTGGACTATTTTTGGATGTTCCCCCTGTGGAGGGACAGGCCCGACTGAAGACAGGGCAAAGCGGGCCGGGCAAGGGGCGGCAGAACGGGGCCGGAGGGCGAGGAGCCGAGGGCCCCGGGGAAGAGATCTGCGGGCAATACTCCTGTCCAGATCCACTGCAGTATTGAGTTGCGGGCTCTCGTCCACAGAAGCCCGAGGCGCACTGGACATGGATAGATTTACCCCCTGAGGCTCGATCTTTGTCCACATCCAGTGCGCCTCGGCCTTGTGGCGCCCCTTCCGAGAAAGTGCAAGACGCACTGGATATGGATATAGATCTTTCCCGCAAGATCGGCGGCACACCCGCGCCCCCAGAGGCCGAGAGCTGCGCAAGCGCGCCGTCTTCACACATCGTGCCGACTTTGGCGGCCGCCTGTGCCCCCAACAGGGCTGCCCAACGAGTCGTCACGGGGCGATAATGGCGACGAGGTGCCCTGGAAGAATGCAAAGCCTCGGCCAGCAAACGCATGCGCACACTTTTATATAACAAGTCGGCGGCGCAGAGGGCCCTCCGGCGCGGGCAGCAGATGGAGGGTGCCAGGTGCAACCGGACATGACGCCCACGAGGCGCCCACGAGGCGCCCACCAGCCTGGCACCAGCCGAAGACCTGGCACACCCAACCAATTAGCCCTAATTGCAAGCACTGCTTGCTTGGGGAAAGATGGTGCAGGAGGAGGGGGAAGGGGGGAGCAAGGGAAAGGGGAGGAGAGAGAGAAAAAAGAACAGGGGGGGAAGGAGGCTCCTCATCCTCCGTCTCCTCTTCCTCGTCATCACCATCATCATCATCATCATCATCATCATCATCAGCAGCAGCAGCAGCAGCAGCATCATCATCACCATCATCTGCATCATCAGCATCATCAGCATCATCATGATCATCAGCATCAGCATGATGCTCATCATCATCCTCATCAGCAGCAGAAGCATCAACATCATCATCATCATCATCATCATCAGCAGCAGCAGCAGCATCATCGTCATCATCGTCGTCATCGTCGTCACCAGCAGCAGCATCGGCATCAGCATCGGCATCAGCATCAGCATCAGCATCATCATCATCATCATCACCACCATCATCATCATCATCATCAGCATCGTCATCATCATCAGCAGCATCATCATCCCCACCACCACCATCACCACCACCATTACCACCTCCTCCGCCTCCGACGACAACGACGACGCCGACGACGACGCCAACGCTTAAACGTTGTGGAACGAAAAATCCCGCTATAAAAAGGACGCGGCCGTGGATCGCCTAGGAGTTTGTTCTCGCAACGCACGCGTGCGCTGTATTTTTCAGCAGCGTCACATAGCACCTGGCACACGTTTTGTGCTGGAGAATCACGCTCCACCAATCGGTGCCGCGTGCAGCGTCGCGGGCCAAGGCGATCCGCTCGGGGGGGCAAGCCTCAGCCGTGCAAGTCTGCTGGGCGGTCGCCAGACCACGACGGCACTCGGGGTCGCAAAACCCAAGCCCGAACTCTCAACGTGCTGCCCCGAGGGCGCGAAAGAAGCTCCCGGACGCGACGCCCCCGCCAGCGCGCACGCCAACAGGTCCGCAAGCGCTCCGTGGAGTGTGCCCCAGAGAGGGCGCCCGTAAGCGCGACCGCTGTTGGATCGGGCGCCTCGCTCGCAACATACCTGACAACCTGACCACGTGACCGCTACTTGATCGGCGGGGCGAGGAGGCCCATCCACGCCCCGCCACGACGCTCGGGGGCCAGGGTTCGGTCGGGCATGTCCTCCTGCAGGCGGACTTTGGATGACAAACCGAAAATAGTCAAAGCATGCTCAAAAATGATCCGAAATAGTCCAGAAATCGTCCCCAGACTATTGGTTGACTATTGTTGCACTCCTACAGATGGGCATGCCCGACTTAGAACCAGCCAGGGCTCCATAGACAGGGCCCCAACGGCTCCTCGGAGCCCGGCGCTCGCAGGACGAGGCGGGCGCCGCTCGCGTGAGAACAGGGGCCCCGCCCAGGAGCAGTGCGCTTCAGAGAGCATGCGAGCGTGCGCCAGCATGCTCACACCATCGCCGCTTCATCGCCACGCCAGCGTGTTTTCTTCGGCGTTTCGACATTGGGCGGAACGGGGGAGGAGGGGGGGGTGGCTCTGGAGCTCTGCTCACTGCGACTGTTTGCAACAGCCCACTTGCTTGAAACGGGCGCCAAAAACAGCCAAGATCTACTCCAGGGATGGGGGGGGGAGTGGCGGGGGAAGGGAGTGGGTGCGAGGGCCCGCGCCGATCGGCAAAACAATGAAAAAAGAAAACGATCACCATTTACACATCATCATCATCGCTTGCATCGCCGCTGAAGATACGCACAGCCTTACCACCAGCCCGCTTTGTATGACCGAAAGTACCGCCATCTCCCCATCACTGGCGTACACGGGCGGACTGGCAGATCTACCAAGCTGCCTCATCAGATGGCACCGCATGCTTCCAGAGATTGGGCCCAGCAAACTCCTGAACGTGTGCCGGTCCACAACGACGACGACGACGACGACGACGACGACGACGACGGCGACGTAGATGACGACGATGGCGACGGCGACGGCGACGACGGCGACGACGACGACGACGGCGACGACGGTAGTGACGGTGGCGCGGGGCGGGCGGCACGCTCCACCCCGCGCCGAGCGCCCGCGCGCGGCGACCGCCCGCGGCCGCTCGCGCTCCCAGGGGGCGCTGGCGTCCAACCTGCCCGCGCAGGTTGCCGACCCCCCCGTGCGCCGCGACCGAGCGAGGCGCGGGGGCGCCGCATCACGCGGGTGCAGGGGGGGTCCACCGGGCGACCCCGAACCCCCGCAGCTCCCTCGGCCGTGCCGCCTCGCGGCCCCGCCTGCCGCCGCCCAGGCCGGCGCGCCCCGCGCAGCGGCCCCCTCGGGCCCCGGGGGCGCCCTCCGCCTTGCCCTCCCCCTCCGTCTCGCCGTCCGCCTCGCCCTCCTCCTTCCCGCCGTCCTCCCACAGCGGCCCCAGCTCCTCGCGGGCCTCCTCCGCGGAGAAGCCCGCCACCGGGAGCCTGCCGACCTGCTGGACCGTGAGCCTCTGCAGCAGCGCCCCCAGGCGCGGCTCGGCCGGCCTCCCTGGGCGCACCAAGCCCAGACGAGGCGCCCCTCCCGCTCGCCGGAAGTGCTCCGTGAACGCGGCCTCAGAGGACGCCGTCGGGCGCGCGCTTGCGCTCCACCGCGGTGGCGCCCTCACGGCGCGGGCGGGGCGTCTTCTTGCGGAGGCGGCGGGGTGGCCTTGCCGCCGCGGGCACCTCCCCGCGTTCCTGCGGCCCCGTGGCCTCCCCCACTACCTCGGCGGCCTCCCCGCACTCCGCCACGACCCTCTCCACCGGCGCCTTCCCGACGTCCGACCCGCCGCGGCCTCCACCACGGCCGCCTCGCCCTCCGCGGGCACCATCTGCTCTCCTCCAGCGCCTGCAGCTCCTCCCAGTCCGCCGCGGCCTCGGCCTCGGCCACCTGGCCCTCCGCGGGCGCGATGTTGGTCCCCACCCCGCCGCCCGTGGGCGCTGCGCCCGCACCAGCGGGCGTTCCCGCCGACGCCTGGCGGAGCGCTAGGTCGAGGCCAGCGAGGCCCTGGCCCCGATGGCCCTCGATCTGGCCGAAGGCCGCCAGGAGCCTGGCCGCCACTCGCCCCATCTGCCCGCAGATACTGGGCCCGCTGCCCAGCAGCGGTGCGGTTCGGCCGAGGTCGCCGCGGCGCCGCCTGGCCAGCAGCCGCCGACGTGGCCCGCCCGCTGCCCGCGGAGAAAGGGACGGAGGAAGGGCCCGAGAGCCCGAAGGCGGCGCGCTCGCGGCGAGCCCGCATGCTCGGGCCGAGCTGTCGCGACGACGACGACGACGACGACGACGACGACGACGACGACGACGACGACG
Organism: Prorocentrum cordatum; assembly: GCA_963575745.1. NCBI lineage: Eukaryota > Dinophyceae > Prorocentrales > Prorocentraceae > Prorocentrum > Prorocentrum cordatum. Next base: position 86,981 of record CAUYUJ010000387.1, on the reverse strand, counting down.
ACGACGACGACGACGACGACGACGACGACGACGACGACGACGACCCCCGCGGCTGCTCGCCGAACGCCAGGCGGTCGCCGTGGGCCAGGGCGACGCCCTGGGGGGCCGGCGGGCCGCGGCGGGGGCCGCGGCGGGGGCCGCGGCGGGTGCGAGGCTGCCTCGAGGGGCGCCGCCCCGCCTCGGAGCCGTTCTCGGCGGCGGGCGCGGCTGACTACCTACCTACCTACCTACCTACCTACCTACCTACCTACCTACCTACCTACCTACCTACCTACCTACCTACCTACCTACCTACCTACCTACCTACCTACCTACCTACCTACCTACCTACCTACCTACCTACCATCCTCCTCCTCCTCCTCCTTCTCCTCCTCCTCCTCCTCCTCCTCCTCCTCCTCCTCCTCCTCCTCCTCCTCCTCCTCCTCCTCCTCCCAACCTAACACGTTATACGTCGCAGCGCGGCAGGGGCAACCCGCACGCAGGTCCGAGTGACCACCCCAAGCTAACCCGAAGACACACATTTCGGGTTTCGGCGGGGCGTGCGCAGTGCTCGGCGGCGGGCCCCGAGGGGCCCTGCCTCGGCACGGTTCTCGGCGGGTTCCACACGTGTTTCTCCGGTGCTCCCGAGGGGTACGGAGGGTACGGGGTCCCCGATGGGCGCCGCCCTGCCGCGGCGTGATTCTCGGCGGCAGGCCCAGCTGGCTACCTACGGCAGGTTCGTGTCATGACGACCCCGGCGCTGGTTTCTGACACCGCGTGCATCGTTCAATCTCGAATGGCTGGCTGCTTTCCGCTCGCCCGATCCTTCCATGCAGGCTGCTTCTGGGCCACCGGCGGCGTTCGACCTTGAACGCCTGCGGCGGGGTCGCCGCCAGCCCACATGTGTGCTTTCCAATGCTCCCTGACGCCCCCCGCCCCCCCCCGTCCACGGGGAATGCAGGGCAAGTCGGGGCCCTCGGGTTTTGGGTCGAGATGCCTTTGGCGGGCGCTGACCAGCGGGGCACCGGAGCCATCGGGCTGCCCACGTGCGTGCGGGCGCGGGGGCGGCACCACGCGGCCACGGGCGGTCGCCGAGGGCTCGGGCAGTGAGACGCGCGCGCGCGCGCGCACGTGGCTGCTGTCGACCTCGTACGCCTCGACGCTGCACACGAGGCTGCGACGCCCAAGGAGCGGCGCGGGAGCGTCCTCGGGCGGAGGTGCGCGCGCTCGAGCGGAGTTCTGCCAGCCTCCTGGAGGCTGCAGGGCAGCGTCCGCGAGCACTGCGGGCGGCAGGGGGGGGGGGACCAGCTCGACTTCCGCAGCCTCCTCTCGACGGCGAGCCTGGGGGGCAGTGAGAAGGGGCGGGCCTTCTCTGGAGGCTCGAAGGCCTCGAGCCTTTCGAGTTTTCTCAGCAAGGGCTCCCAACTTCGCGCTTCGCGCTCCGCGAAGCGCGAAGCGCGAATCACTTCGCGCTCTCGCGCCGCCCCCTCCAAAGGGAGAAAAGGAGGACGAGGAGGAGCGGGAGAAGGAACGAGGACCGCGAAGCGCGAAGCGCGAATAACTTCGCGCCCTCGTGGAAGAACTTGCCTTAGCCTCCCCGAGGACATACGAAACTTCTCGGATTGCCAGAGGGCTTCTGAGAAGGCCTTGTCCTCCTCACGTCCCCCCCGGGCGCGCCGCCGAAGCTCGACTACGCGCAAGAGTGGCCCTCGGCAAGGGCGGCCTTTGCTGCGCGGCTTTCGGGGGCCGCGGGCAGGCCAAGCCCAAGCGCGCAGGCCAGTGCTGGGCGGACCCCCCTCGTGAGCCCGCACCAAAGGTCACTCTGGCGAAGGGCCACTCTTGCGCGAAGCCGACCAGTAATCGGGAGCGGCCAAGAGGGGGGTGTCCAAGAGGGGGGGGTGCAAATCATGACCGGCGGCATGTGCGCGGCCCAGCGGGGGGGCGAGGGACGTAACGAAATAAGAAGACGCGTCATGAAATCTGGGGAAATGTCATGGCCCCCGCCATGATATCCCCCCCCTAGTCATCACCCCCCTCTGTTCCGCCCCCGAAGTAAGGTCGGAAGCTGGTGTTTCGCGTGTCGCTGCGGCGGCCCCAGCGACGCGCCATGCCCTGGGAGCGGACCGCGTGCCTCTCCGCTCCGCGGGCCGGGCGGCTGGGACAAACGCGAGGCATCGACGCCTGGAGACCGGGACACGGCGAGCGTGTCGCGCCGCAGAGCGGTGGGCCAGCACTGACGAAGCGACACGCTATCGAGAAGCTCCCGACCGTAGACGGCTCTCCTTGCAACGCCCCATGGCCACCGCGATGCAGCAGGCATGGCGCTTGGGCATCCCGGGGAGAAGTCCCCAGGAAAGGCCCGCTCATACCCAGACTCACTGACACTTCGAACCACTCGTGCTGCGTCACTGAGACTCCCTCGTGCTCACACGCACACATACACACAGGGAACGCGCCGGAACAAAAACACACATATAGGGAGATCCGCATCGAGTGCTGTTTACAACGTGGGCCCCCGGGGGTATCGATCTCTTCCCTGGGACCAGTTTTCCCTCACGGGTCATATCTTTCTCCTCCTCCTCCTCCTCCTCCTCCTCCTCCTCCTTCTCCTGCCCGCCGCAAGGACGATGATCCTGAGGAGGAGCAGGAGAAGGACCAGTGTAAGCCCAAGATTCATCAACGATGTTGAAATAAACCCTCCCGCCAAGCTCCCTCTTCATGGTCCCCTACAAAAATTCATGTCCACTGCGGCTAGTGACTCGTTGGGAGACAATCGTTTGAAGATCCCGAAACGTGCCAGGACACGACACCACGAATCAATTTGACCGTTGCGTCTTGACGGTCCTGGATCGCACTAGAACGCCGTTCCTGGGACTTCAGCACCGCGAATCAACGTCACTGTTGCAGACTGACAATCGTGAACCGTTTCGAAACCACTGCTGATACCTTAACTAACATGGGAGATGCATGAAACTCTTGTCGCATGTTTTAAGACGAATGGGCGGGGCCCTAAGGCGAGAGCCACATAATATTGAAAGCGGCCCGTTGACCATCTGCGAAACTGCTGCCAATCTATGAGCTTCAAGATCATGAACGGTAAAGAACTATCGGCCGGACCGCCCGGACCGCCCCTTCAGGCTGGCCTCGGCGTGCGACGGGGAGCAGCATTCACGGGGAAAGGAGGAGGAGGCGGAGGAGGAGGAGTGTCATCCTCCCCCCCCCTCCTTGTCGGAGCTTTTCCCCCTTGGAGCGAAGGCGGCGACAGGGGAGACCCTCGGAGAAGCCACAAGCCTTCGAATGCCTTCGGCGGACCTCGGAGGAAATCCAGAGGCCCTCGGCGGCATCCAGAGGCCCTCGGAGGTATCTCGATGATCCTCAGAACGCGCGTTGGCGCTGAGCGGGTCGGGTCGACACACGTCCCGGGGATTATCCAGCATCCTTGTCTAGGGCGCGCTGGCCCAGTTCAGCAAGGGCCGATGTCGGGAACCTGGGCTGGCCCCGCATACGCTCCCAAACCCGTGGCAACGGAGGACGGGAACGGGGGCTCGACTCCACGTGGCCCCCAAACTCGGGTCAGCCACTCCAGCCATCTGGCGGCCAACCCACGCCAGCGCTGAAACAGCCACGCCCACCCATCTGGTTTTCGGGCCATATCTCGGGCCTCGGGCGGCCGTTCGGGACGATTCCTGCAGCACCCGAACGGCCGAACGCTCTCGACGAGGCGCAGATGATGGAAACCATCTAGGAAAACCGTCCAAAAACCTCCGGATAACGTGGGCCTGGATCCTCCTCAGCCATCGGAGGCTCCCTGGGGCCCTCGGAGGCCCTTGGCGTCCCTCTGATAAAGGAGTTATCCTGGCGAAGGACCCAACCATATGCAGTTGTGAGTACCGCAATTGTGAGTATCTTCTTCGGTGGTGCCCACGAACCGTATGAGGGGCGTGCCGAAATGTGGCGGGGTACACAACACGAAGGAAAACGATTGGTCGAATTACGAGAGGCTGAGCGCGGGCGAATATGAGCGCGAGTGGGTTTAAGTGTGAATGAGTCTGCGTGCGAGCGAATATATTTGCACGAGTGCGATCATGGCTACGCCTCGTGTAAGTGTATATGAATGCGAATGGTTCGGGTATGCCTGTCTGTGCACTCGCGACACTGAGCGTGGCCGCCGCAGAAAGCTTCCGCGGGAACCCCGGCGGCAGCGCCCGCACGCGGCGACGCCCACGTCGGCACGCCCCTCACGAGGATCGCGCCCGCTTCCTTCCCTTCTTTTCCTCCCTCTTTGCCCGCGCACTCCAAAGTCCAAAGGTGCGGGCGCAGCGCGGCGCGGAGTCCCCGCGAGGCGCGCCGGTCGCCCGAGAAGGGTCCCAGCGACGCGCGCGGGTCGTCCGCTGCGCGGAGCAAAGAGAGCTAGCTAGATAGCTGGCTGGCTGATAGCGGACAAGGCTCTGACCGCTGGGCAGAACGACGACGGGCGAGCGACGCGCAGGGAAGAACGCAGCACGGAGCTCCCGCGACGCGCGCTGGTCGCCCCGGGAGGGTCCCAGCGACGCGCGCGGGTCATCCGCGGCGCGAGGCCAAACACTTAGTTGGGCAGTCGAAAGAAGGCGCGGCTCGGGGGGGGCGCTCCTCAGGTCAGGCCTCGCGGGTGAACTCGGTGAAGCCGAGCTCCCTGGGGGACGCATGCGGGCGGTGGCACTGGGACCTTCGGTGGAGCTCCCTATGGAGCCTCGAAACGTGTGGGGGGGGTGCCGAAATGGGTGTGGGGGACGCAAGCGGGCGGTGGCACTGGGGCCTTCGGTGGAGCTGCCTATGGGGCCACGAAACGTGTGAGAGACATGTATGTGGGGGACGCATGCGGGCGGTGGCTCTGGGGCCTTCGGTGGCGCTCCCTGTGAGGCCACGAAACGTGTGAGGGGTGTGCCGACATGGGTGTGGGGGACGCATGCGGGCGGTGGCACTGGGACCTTCGGTGGAGCTTCCTATGGGGCCATAAAATTTGTGAGGGGTGTGCCGACATGTGTGTGGGGGACGCATGCGGGCGGTGGCACTGGGGCGGTGGAGCTCCTATCCTTCGGTGGAGCTCCTATGGAGCCACGAAAGGTGTGAGGGGTGTGCCGAAATGGGTGTGGGGGACGCATGCGGGCGGTGGCTAAGGTGTGCCTTCGGTGGAACTCCCTGTGAGCCCACGAAACGTGTGAGGGGTGTGCCGAAATGGGCGTGGGGAACGCATGCGGGCGGTGGCACTGGGGCCTTCGGTGGAACTCCATATGGGGCAACGAAACGTGTGAGGGGTGTGCCGAAATGTGTGCGGGGGACGCATGCGGGCGGTGGCACTGGGGCCTTCGGTGGAGCTCCCTATGGAGCCACGAAACGTGTGGGGTGTGTGCCGAAATGGGTGTGGGGGACGCATGCGGGCGGTGGCACTGGGGCCTTCGGTGGACCCCCTATGAGGCAACGAAACGTGTGAGGGGTGTGCAGACATGTGTGTGTGTGTGTGTGTGGGCGACGCATGCGGGCGGTGGCACTGGGGCCTTCGGTGGAGCTCCCTGTGGGGCCAAGAAGCGTGTGAGGGGCGTGCCGAAATGGGTGTGGGGGACGCATGCGGGCGGTGGCACTGGGGCCTTCGGTGAAGCTCCCTATGGGGCCACGAATTTGGTGAGGGGTGTGCAGACATGTGTGTGGGGGGGACGCATGCGGGCGGTGGCACTGGGACCTTCGGTGGAGCTCCATATGGGGCAACGAAACGTGTGAGGGATGTGACGGAATGGGTGTGGGGGGCGCATGCGGGCGGTGGCACTGGGGCCTTCGGTGGAGCTCCCTGTGGGGCCACGAAACGTGTGAGGGGTGTGCCGACATGGGTGATGATGCTGGTGATGATGACGGTCGTGATGATGTTGATGATGATGATGACGACGACGACGACTACGATGATTGATGATGACGATGATGATGATGATGAAGATGATGACGCTGATGTTGATGCTGATGATGATGGTGATGACGATGATGATGATGATGATGATGATGGTGATGATGATGATAACGATGATGATGATGATGATGATGATGATGATGATGATGATGATGATGATGATGATGATGATGATGATGATGATGATGATGATGGTGATGATGATGATCATGATCATGATGATGATGATGATGATGATGATGATGATGATGATGCTGCTGCTGCTGATGATGATGATGATGATGATGAAGACGGGAGGAGAGAGGAATGAAACGCAGGGAGGGGGAGGAGGAGAGGAAGAGGAACGCGGGGCACCGTCTCTTCAAAACGAGGACCCAACACCACAGGATGGTTGGGAACAAAAGACTGCAGCAGCATAACTGTACCGAAGTCCGTGCGGCTTCACTGGCTCGGCGCTGGACCCCCCTCCCTGGCACACGGAGCGCACCAGGGGAGGCGTCAGAGGCGCCGCCAGGGGGGCCCCGCGCCAGTCCAAGAAATCCTGGGGAGCACGACGCCGTCCTCGTGGGGCCTCCTCGTGGCGCGGCGAGGAGCTCTGTCGAGGCCCTCGCCCGCCCCACCGCTCGCCGCCGACCTGAGCCCCGACGGCCTCCCATCGCTCGCCCCTCCTGCCCGCGCAGGGGGGCGGGGCACGCGGCGCGGGCGGCGGCGGGCGGCCTCGGCGCCGGCCTCCGCGAGGCTGGCCTGCGGGGCCGCCCCCGCCGTGCAGCGCACGGGCCGCCGGGCCCCGCCGGGCACGACACGACGCGAGCAGCGACGACGACGACGACGACGACGACGACGACGACGACGACGACGACGACGACAAGAACGACGACGAGAACGGCGACGACAAGAACGACGACGGCGACGGCGGCGGCGGCGGCGGCAGCGATGCCGGCGACCGCGGCACCGGCAACGGCGGCGGCGGCGGCGGCGCTGGCGGCGGCGGCGAGGGCGGCGCTGGCAACGGCGGCGACGGCCCTGGGCGCAAGCCTGACGCGCCCTGCCTGGGCCTCCAGCGCACC
>CAUYUJ010000387.1:65000-75000 GCA_963575745.1 Prorocentrum cordatum | reverse complement strand
AGGAGCGGGGCGGAGAGTAGAGGGAGGGCGGAAGGGGGGCAGGGAAGTGCGAGGCAGGAGAGAGGTATGACATCACGGTGCCCGTAGCCCGCGCGGGCGCGGACAGGAGTGAGGGGGAAACCGCTCCCAGCTCGAGAACAAAAAATCTGACAAGGTCGGAATCCTACCCGCGGGCGCCGCTTGCGTGAATTGGGGGACGGAGAGCGGTATGACACGAACTCTTTCGCAGTCGGGAGCGCCCAGGGGCAGGCGTCCCTGGCGGCGGAACAGTGTGCTGTACACCGCAGTTCGTCCGCTAATGGAACACGGGTGCGCCGAACGTCCTGCGCACCCCCGACCAAACCTGGCACCGACGTATCCATACGGTCGGAGCTCGACCACAAGAAGCCTGACACAAGAAACCCAACCCTGAGACTCCAGGACTTCTATTTATTTTTGGCGTGGGAACGTCACACTTCCCATGGCAAAACCATCCAAACCCAAGAAACCCAGGGCACCCTGGAGGCAAGCATGGTGTTTCCAGGCATGGGTCGCCACTGTACGGTCGGACCTAGGACAGAACAACATCCTTAAATAACATGAGACCCTCCGCCAACCAAACGGAAGAGCATCCGAGGGCACCCTCCCCCAGGATGCACAGGAACATCCAACAGACACGAAGGTCATTAGGGTGCCCTCCCCGAACCGACCTGGATCTTATACCTCGGTCCGACCTTACCTCCAAACGTCGTGAGAAACATAGACGTCTGGGTTTGCCACGCTTTCGACGTCCGGTAGCCGAGTCCAAGCTCGGCCCGACCACGCTCACAAAAGAGTCCAAGATGGGAAAAAGACGGCCCCGGGCAAGGGTGGTGAGAGGTCCAGTCGCAGGGAGGGCTTCTTGGGCGTTTCTTAATGGAGGGGGCGACAAGATGAATGGGGGAAGGAAGGAAAGGTGCACTTCTCGGGCCCTGGAGGCCATTGTCGGGCCAAAAAAGCCCCGTTTAACCCGCCATCGCTCGGACGTCCATTCCCCGTGTATGTTTCGGCTTCGCGCGCGCATTTGTTTCCCAAGATGGCCCAAAAAGTGCTCCCCGATTGTCCTCGCCGAGAGAAAACGCACACGTCCGAGCGATGCCAAGCTAGGAGCCCTGAAGGGGCCCTTTTTCCGCAGCCCCCGCTGCTCCCCATTCATCGCCACCCGCCACAGCGCGACGCCCAGGCTCTCCCCTGCTCTTATGTCGGGCCTGTCCCCCTACAGGGGGGTTTTCGACGAAAAATAAAAAATACCCCAAACATAACAAAAATGATCCACAAATAGTCTGGGGACTAATTTTTTGAATATTGTTTGATCTGTTTGGGGCATTTGTGGGTCACCTTTTAATTTTTCGTCGAAAACCCCCCTGTGGGGGGACACGCCCGACATAACCCTTCTCTCCCCTGCCAGCTCTCTCCTGGGGTCCTCTCGCGCTCCCAACAATCTTGGCCCCTACCGACCACACGAAGCCTCCCACCAAGAAGCCCAGCCCTGAGACCCCAGGCCTTCCACTGATTGTTGCTGGGGGCGCGAGGGAGACGCCAGGAGAGAGTCGGCAGAGGAGAGCAGGGGAGAGCCTGGGCGTCGCGCACAGCGGAGCCCCCACGCCAAGACACACCCTGCTTGCCTCCAGGGTGCCCTGGGTTTCTGTGGTTTCGCTAGCTTTGCCTTGGAAATGTGAGACCTTCGCCCCTAACACGGATCTTCTCCTTGCCATCGCTCGAACATCCATTCCCGGTGCATTCTTCGATGGCCCAGAATGCTCCTCCATGGCCCTCGCAGGCGGAACATGCACACGTCCGAGCGATGCCAAGACTTTCTCTCGAGCAGGGACCGACCGTCCCGGCATTCCTATAGCCCTACCACGAAATTTCCCTAGAACCCAAGAATGCTCGAAGAACAAAACAGTGCTCCTAGAACATAAACCCGATGGGTTAACACAAGATAGCCTCCACCAGAAATGCTCTAGGAACATGTCGTGGAAGCCACAAAAGATGTTCTTAGACCATTGCTTGGTAGGGGCTAGAGGCGAGCCAGGACGCTTCGCCACTGCTTGATGCTCCTTCCGGAGCATGGCCAGGGCAAGGCACCGGGTGGCCCCAGGCCGCCACCTCCCCCCCCGCCGCCCCCGGCCCGCAGTGGGGGCTCCCTGCTCAAGGCCTCCACGGCGGCCCCCCCCGGGCAAGGGCGCCCGACGTCGCGCCTCGCGCTGCGTGAAGCGCGAAGCGCGAAGCGCGACTGCCTTCGCGCGCTCGCGCCGCCCCCCCAGGGGGAGAAGGGGACAAGACAAGACCAGACCAGACCAGACAAGACCAGACAAGACAAGATGGGCCACATGTGATCCACTTCCTGCGTCCGATTTCTAGAGCAAGAGAATTAAGAAAAGAACGGAGCCTTGAAGTAAAACAGCTTCTGGATCTGTGTTCGCTGCGCTGGTCGAGCGACTGTCTAGACCACTCTGCAGGGGGATGCCTCTGGCATCGGAACCGCGAAGAGCAAAGCGCGAAAAACTTCGCGCCCGCGAGGGCACCCTTGGATTCTAAAGGGATGGAGAACGCGACGACACGCGTGCGACAGCGGCTGGCCCACACGTGTCTGGCACGAAATGGGATCACGCCAGCGGAAACTCCCCACTCCGACCAGAGTAGGGTCGGCACTCGGTCGCACTGCGGAGCGGCGTGAAGCTTCTCTGAACCGCCAGCAACGCTGAGCCTCTACCATGTTGGCCACACTCCTATACCACCCAAATGGCAAAATTCAGTCTGGTCGCGACGTCCAGATACAAAGTACGGCAGTACTGCACTAGCCTCAGTGAGGAACTATGCCCCTGGACCAGAGCTTCCTGCTGGTGTCGACTCTGCTCCATGCAGCGGAAGTAGTCGACATCCAGAGCTTGCTCTCCGTCGCCTTGTTCGGTCCCTGGACGCCTCCAGGTCGGCCAGGCAGCGCTCGTAAGACGCCCCGACAAGCACCCGAAGGCTCTAAGGCCTCCCCGAGACCCCTCCAGAAACACCAGCGAATCTGACGGAGAAGCCCCGAGGAGACGCCCAGAGATGCTCCCAACGCTTCCGAGACATTCCGGCGTTTGATCACTTGGGCAAACCTTCAGAGAGCACCACCAAGTCCACAAGACGGCCTGGAACGGCCCCGATGGAGCCCCGAGACGGGCCCAAGACGGCCCGATGCTCCCCCCCCAGGCGGTCCAAGACAGCCCCAAGGAGGTCCAAGACGGCCCGAAGACCTGCCCCGACGTCCCCTAGATGATTCAACCGAGTCTCTTGGGGAGAGGTCGGCATATACATCACGCCCGAGACGGCCCCGAGACTCCCGACAGGCTCTCGACAGACCCTCAGCGGACCCTCAAGAGGCCCCAAGAGGCCCCCAAGAGGGCCCTAAGAGGCCTCCAACCACCTCAAAAGAAGCCTCCAGAATGACTTCACGAGGGAGGGAAGGGAGGTGAGAGAAGGAAGGAGAAAGGAGGATAAGTAGGAGGGAGGAGAAAGGAGGAGGAGGAGACAATGAGGAGAACGAGGCTGAGGGACAAGGAGGGGCCCCTGCTAGGTCAGACAGGGTTATGCGCGTGTTGCTGGTAGCCTCGCGTGGCACGCGGGGCCAGCTACGAAAGCGGATAAGTGGTAATTGCTCTTCCCTTGATCTCCCCCATTCCATACGCCCCTCCCACTCCCCCCCAACCTTGAGTCGCTTGCCCCCCTGCAGCACGGTGCCCGCAAAAAAACGCGAAAGGACGCTAGCAAGCGCTAAATAGCTGGTGACAGCGTAGAGCGTGTGGCTACCAGCGTCGAAACAAGGCGTTTGGCGCCGAGTTTGATGGTATCAGCACCGCATTAGTGGCTGAGATCACCGAGGTAGTGGCCACGCACGGCTATTAGCGCAGAGCTAGCCGACACTAGCGCAAGTAGCTGCTAATTCTGCGCTAATAGCAGCGAGCTCGGCGCTCATAGTCACCGGCTCGGCGCTGATAGATGCCAACTCGGCGCCACGTGCCGCTCGTAACAACCCCAACTTCCAAATGAACCGCTAGTTCGCCTGCTACACCCTGCGAAATGCTTAAGAAACCATGGGTTAAGAAATTCAGAGTCTCAGAACTGGAATAAAAACCCAGAACTTCTATCAAAATCTTGGGATTTACATTGACAAGTTAAGAATAATCAAGACTCTGGCCGAAAACTTAGGTTTTCTTAAGCATCGCCTAAGGTGTAGTCCCCCATTCGCTGAATCACCATACACTACCACTCCGTGGGTTTCGGGTTGCCTGCTGTGAGCGGGCGCCAGTGCCTGGCTGGTGAAGATGAGCGGGGGGGGGGTATCAAGTGGAAGAGGGCAAGGGCAGGAGACGCGCGAGGAGCAGCGAGCGGCTCCTCCCTCCCCCGTCCCTTCCTCCACTCCCCCATTGCCCCCCTCCCCCTCCCCCCTCCCCCCCCACCTCATCACTCTCCCCCTCCTCCCCCTCCCCTCCTCGTGTTCCTCCTCCCCCTCCCCTCCTTCGCATCCCCCTCATCCTCGAACCGCTGAAGAAAAGTGATGATAGCCACGAGTCGTGAGTCGTGACGGGGCACAACTCACGCATCATTCACGACAACACGCAGACCACGGAGACCCACGGGCTGCCACTCGTCCGATGAAAATGGTTTCCACCTTGGCTTCGCCAGGCTTCCGACGCAATCTACACAAACAGGGCACTGAACTGGAGCAGGTCTTGAGCTCAACCTCCTCCTGTCTGCGGTGCTCCGCTGGGGCACGGTGCCCGGGTTTGCCACGGGGGCGGGGCAGGGGAACACCCAACACCCGCCTCCCTGCACCCGCTTCACAGTACGGCAACTTTGACTTTGAGCGTGGGGGGGGGGTAAAGGTGGGGGAGGGGCGCGGACGGGGGGAGGGGGGGGCAGAAAGTGTCGGGAGGCGATGCTGTCCTGGCGTTAGTTCGCCCTCTCTCTCTCTTTCTCTCTCTCTCTCATCTGAAGCCTGCTCAGGGCTGGCTCCCCCAAGACCCAACATATTGCCACACCGATGGGGGAATGTCTTGGTCCAGTGCAGCGCGACCCTCGAACATCAACCATGGCTCCCGTGAAAATGATCCGACAACAAACGAGCATCAGGAGCGGGCAATTCGGAACATATCAAACTGCTATGCACAATCCAAAGATGTGAGTCCACAACTTTCGCCAGCGCTGAACCACCCCACTGAAGGCTGGACCCTCCTAGGACACCTTTGTTACCAGAATCAGGGACCAAGGCATGCGGTGGCAGCACTGGGCCACGAGACTGTCAGGAAGCGCAAGACCTCCGCAAGCAGGCGCCACCCTCAAGACGGGAAATATCATCAAACACCTTTCCAAATTGAGACCGAGATTTGAACTCCTAAGGTGGCTCGGACTTCGTGGGTCCGCAGGGCCTCTGGAGGATACGAAAGTACCGTGGGGGGCGCCTGCTGTCAAGCTGCTTGGTTACCCAATGCGCCCACTGCAGAGGAAGGCTCGGTGCACCACCCATGCCTCCGCACGGCAGAGAAGGGATGGCCCCAGAAAAAGCGTCCCGGCCGTGTCACTATTACGGCGTGCTCGGCCTCGCAGATGCCCGGGCCAGACAAGACAACTTCAGGATCGCCAGCCTGGCTGGCCTTGCCGATACGCGTTCGGCCTTCCTTCAGGGCGAACCTGAGCTTGTTCGTCAGGAGCTCGGCGCCGCATCGTTTCCCGTGGTATGCCCATCTCATCCGTCACGCACCTCGTCTCTCTATCTGTCGGTCGCTCTGTCCGTGTGCCTGCCTGCCTGTCCGTCAGCTATCGGTAATGCCCCCGTGATCAAGTGACGACCGCAAAGCAAATGCTGACTCTGAAGAAATGCAGCTGGTCCGTGGAGTAGCACGTGAGCGTGTTCTTATTCAGCGTTTCGACATTGGGCGGAAGGGGGGAGGGGAGGGGGGGGTCTGGCTTCAGACCTCTGCTTCATGCGCCTGCTTGCAGCAGTGCTTCCTATGGGAGAGACTCCACCTGTTCGAAACAAGCGACAAAAACAGCCGAGATCTACTCCATGCGGGGGGAGGGGGGAGGTGCGCGGGCTCACGCCGATCGGCAAAACAATGAATAAGAAAACGATCACCACCCAGAGCAAATGAATCACGCTTGAGACCACTTCTACTGCCCAATCACACTTCGAAACGGACAGGCGAGCTCGGGTAACTGCTGTGATAGCCAGCGAGCTCATGCGCCGTGGCATGGAATCCGCGGTACACAGGACACTGTGCGACACGGAAGGCGACATTCCCGCTTTTCGCGTGTGCCATCGGAGGCGTCGTCAACTTTGCTTCCAATGGCGAACAATCGATTCAGTGGGCAGACCGAGCAATCTACAACAGGTGCTGCAAGTGTCATAATCGAACTGGTCTGACTCATATTGACCGTGCCATTAGTATCCGCTGAAGCGAGGAGGCTGGAAAGCGAGACTCCCGTTCCAAGAGTCACTGATTGGACCGGTATTGTGTCTGCCTCTTTGGAGCAAGCGCTAGTCGAGCCGGAGACTCCTCGGGTGCAGTGGCGGGGATATGGGACTTGCACGGTGCCCTTTTGAACTCGTGCACGCCTGGACGCGCGGAAACGCCGCACGGCAAAGATTGGGGAGCTCCTGGTCTTCGTTCAGATTCGCAATATGCGGGAGCTTCTCCGTCAAGTCCTCCTTCTTCTTCTGCATCTCTGCCTGCATCTGTGCCTGGTCGGAAAGAACAGATGTGCGAGAACAGAAAGACAACTGCGGAGGCCCAGAGGTACCAATACCACTACTCCTGGGACCTCCTCTGGGGTGCGCTCTGGCCAGGCCTCCCAGGCGAATCCAACGGTGGCGACGAGGGCCTCCCAGGAGGCCCGAAAAAGGGAGAGCGAGAGCGAGGGCAGCGGCAGGGGCACCTGGAGGCCAGCAGCGTGCTTCCTGGCATGGGCCCCCACCGCATCCCACCACGTGGGCCAGCCAGGCCTGCACAGGCCACACTGGGGCGGGCAAGCGCCCCGACCTCCGCCGAGGCGCCGGCCCCCTGGTGGACCTGACCTCTCTCGCGGGGGGCCGAGCTTTCGCGCCGGGCAGCGCTGTCGTGGCCCCGGGGCCGACCGAGCAACGGCCTCTGGCCATCGCTCGGACGTCCATTCCCTGTGTTTTTTTTGGTTTCGTGCGTGGTTTTTGCGCCAGATGATCAAGGATGCTCCTCGATGGTCCTCACCGAAAAAAAATGCACACGTCCGAGCGATGCCAGGGCCTGCGGAGGAAGAGTGCAAGTGGAAATGAATGGATGAAGGAGGCCGCGCGTCCGTAGGCACACGAGCAGTGGCACGAGCGTGCGCTGGACAGTACACTTGCGCACTGCTGCTTCCAGGCTTCCGCTGAAAAGGGTACAAACTTACTTTACGTCTGTTGCAACCAGCATCACGACAAATACTCGGCGCATGCTTATACAAATCCGACGCCCAAGCGGAAATGAAGGCGTATACAAGTGGAACGTGCCTGCCAAGGCTCAAACAAACACATGTGCAGCATTAGTGCGCCTGGTGTGGAATGCGCGCGTTTGTGTGTGTGTGTGTTATGTGTAATGTGTCTTGCGTGCTGTGTGCGTTTGTTGTGTGTTGGGTGTGTTGTGGGTGTGCGTTGTGTGTGTGGATTGTTCAGTGTGGTGCGTGTGTGTGTGATATGTGTGTATGTGTGCATGCGTGTGCGTGTGCGTGTGTTCTGAGTGTTCAGTGTGCTGTAGGTAATGCGCGCGTGTGACGTGTGTTGTGTGTGGAGCGTTTTGTATGGTGTGTTATGTGTGTATCATGTGTGCTGTACGTCGGGCATCGATTTCGGGAGGATGCCTCAGGCGAAACTGCCTTGTTCTAAGAATCGTGTTGAAGGCTTCGATGATTGGAAGGTGTCTCAGGTTAAAATCCAATGTTCGAAGAATCGGGTTCGAAATAATTGAATGTCAGTGTGTGAAGGTTGGAGGTTCAAATTGCAAAATCCAGGTATGCTGTTGGACCGTGACGTCGCGATCTGCGTGAGGGGCGCGTCCGATATTCAGAATGTTGAGGGTGTCCCGAGTGAAACGGACAGAGCAAGCACTTAGAGCTTCAACAATAATTGCCTCCAAGCTCCACCCCCTCGGAGGGGTGCGCATGATAATACATATATACAGATATATGTATACAGATATCTATACATACATATATATACATATATATATATATATAAGAAAAAACGTGCGTATGCAATTAAGACGCCGAGCCGTTTGTTCTGACCGCGCCCAAATAGACAAAGCTAGCACCGCGGCAAACCCACAGAAAACTGCGCGTCCGAGGCGGAGTCTGCCCTGGTGGTCGAGGCGTCCTCCCCAAGGCGTAAGGGCCGCGCGTCCGAACAAACGGCGCGGCGGCATACACACGCACTCTGGATTTCACCATCAAAATCGGCGGTGGACAAACCTCCCTTTAGTCAACCTCCCCTTAATGAAAACGGCCTGGGACCGAAACCGACGGACCTGGACCCGCAAAAATGACGGCCGCGACGCCCTCTCGCGAACCGAAAACGGCCGATTCCTTTAACCGACGTGTCAGGGTAGGAGGTCGATCAACCTCCGAATTTCACCATAGAAAGGGGGTGGGCGTCTTTTTTTATTCGGAGTTTCGACATTGGGCAGCAAGGGGGAGGGAGCCCTGGGACGCACAAATAAATACACACAAGTAACAGGATTCCCCATATGTTCTGATATGTTCTGGGTTTTTGTCTTCCCCCCCACTTCCCATAGTTTCCCCTATTTTCTGGGGAATCGACGATTCATTGTGTCTGTGTGTTTTTTCCCCTCCCGATAGGGGGAGGGAGGGGGGGGGGCTCCACACCGTTGCTTGGTGCGACTGCTTGCCAAGGAGTGCGGCCTCTGGGTGAGAGCCCACCTGCTCGAAGCAGACGCCCAAAACGGACAAGATCTACTCCACGGAGGGGGGGCCCTCGCCGCTCTTGGGCCTGTCTCCTCTTCCCCTAGAAGGACAGCTTCGTGCTGGGAGGCAGGGGCTGCGAAGGCACAGGGCACGTCTGTGTAGCAAGCACATTCAACGGATGCGCCGAGGGCCCGCGCCGATCGGCAAAACGACGAATAAAAAACACGATCACGTGGTGGTCGGATTTGGGGGGGTCTGGTCTGAGCTGTCCTGGAGGGTTCCACGGGGATCTGGGCAAGAGGCCGCCCATTCCTGGCCAGTCTGGGGGGCGGGTCTCAAATTGCTCGTCTGGGAGGGTTGTGACCCCCCGCCCTTCGTTACGAAACTCGGGGCACGCGTGCGCATGAACCACAGAGCTTCACTTATCCGGGTGGCCGGAGTGGGCGGCGAGCGTGGCGGGGAAGTGAGAAGGTGAAGGCCTTCTGCGAGGCTTCCCGAACCTTCCCGAAGACATAGGAACCCTGCCAAAAAGCCGGAGGCCTTCTGAGAAGCCCCCCAGCCTTCTGAGAAAGCCTTCTCTTTCTCACGTTTGCCTTCCGAGACGCCCCCCAGCCTTCTGAGAAAGCCTTCTCCTTCTCATGTCTGGGGACACCAAAAGGCCGATACCGCTACTGCACGGACCTCTCCCAAGGTGCCTTCTGACCAAAATTTCGAAGCGAATCCAGCGGTGGCGACGAGGGCCTCCCACGAGGCCCATAAAGGGGAAAACGGGGGAAGGGTAGAGGTATGGGTACCTCTTCCTCCTCTGAATTGCCCACCTCGCTCGCCGCCGATTGCTCGCGTCGCCAGAGGTCTGGGCAGGCGACCCGAGGAGGTAGCCAGGCAAGGGGGGAAGCCAACAGCGCGGGCGGTGCCCCTGCGAGTGTGTTGATCGTCGCCGCCGTCGAGACTCGAGCATCCGAGGAGTCGCGGATCGAGATCGTCATCGTCGTCGAGATTCGAAATAAGACGAAGCCAGGACGAGGGTAGCATCGGGCGAGGATGAATCGAGAATCTCGTTGGATCTGGC
>CAUYUJ010000387.1:0-62500 GCA_963575745.1 Prorocentrum cordatum | reverse complement strand
GGGGTGCAGAGAAACATGAGGCCTCCTTGAGGCGCTGCTGGAAGTCTGTAGACATGTTCGTCAAGGCCTCCTCCAGCGCCTGGCCCACTGCTTCGGGGGAGGGGGGGCAAAGGGCGGGAGGTGCAGATCGCCAGCCGCGCTATTTCGCAACACGGAACGCAGGCGCATCGCACGATTGACACGCCGACCTCGAGACCAAGCATCGCCGATCCCTGAAGTCGACGACTGCACTGTCAAGGACCACCGCGATCGCCGTCCACTGACACACGACCGAAATAAGCCATCATCCCTTCCCCGTCCTTCTGCAGCCACCATCCAGGCGCCCATATAAGAACAACAAGAAACGTGAATTTAAACTTTTCAAGGTCCGCGCGGATTTCTTGGATCTGCAATGGGCCCTTTGGCGGCGCCTCTGGCGCCAGGGAGGAGGGTCCAGCGCTGGTCCTAACAATACTCGCGGACCTTCGACAGGTTATGCTTATGCCGTGCTTCCTTCTTCTAGTCCACACCCAATGGCTGAAAGATGGCAGACCACAGACCTTGTGGCGTGGCAGCCTAGTCTCAGGGACTGTCGGGCGGCACATACAGGCGCAGATCCTGGCACCAACATGCTATGGGCGGCGCTACACATCTCACGCCCCTCCTCCTCCTCCTCCCCCTCCTTCTCCTCCCCCTCCTCCTCCTCCTCCTCCTCCTCCTCCTCCTCCTCCTCCTGCTCATCAGCCTCGGCCTCCTCACTCGCAAACTCTCATGGTGCTTCTAGGTGTGCTGTTTTGCTCCTCCTGTGGATCTTTTTGCGCGAAGGCCCTTGTCAAGCTTGCCGATTGCTGCCCCCCCCCGCGCCCCAGTCAAACAGGGAAGCAGTATCCGAGCAGGCTGCAGAGGGAACTCCCTGCTGAACGACTATAGGAACATCCCCGCGAGACTGAACTGTGATCTAAGGTCTGAGCTTGCACTCAGGGTTCCGGCCACCCAGACCCCGTTTCATCGCGAAACAAAACACGACGGAAGGGTTCTGGCCATCTCCGGCCTCTTGGGGCTCCTGGGGGGAAACCCTTGCCGAGCTCCAGGCCGTCAAAAGACTGCTCGGAGTAAGAAACACCCCATGGGGAAGGGGTCCAGACCTCTTTGGGCTGGCGTCGTTGAAGCAAAAAAACAAAACAAAACAAAAAAACCATAGAAGGGGAAAACTACACTGCCATCAACTTTCGATGGTCCGCGCGGACTTGCTGGGGCGACGGTCCCCCCTCCCTGGCGCGCGGATCGCGCCAGGGCGGTGCCGCCAGGGCAGTCCGGCGCAGATCCAAGAAATCTGCGCGGACCATCGGAGGTGTATATTTGTGCCGCTGCTGCTCTCCAAGTCGAGGGTCCGGAAATGCCAAGGGTGGCCAAGCATCTAGGATTAGGTCGGGCATGTCCTCCCACAGGCGATTTCTTGCAAGAAACATTGAAATAGACAAAAAAACAAAATCACATATAGTCAAAAGAGCACGACGGTCCAAGAGGGCCCCGGCGGCCAGGATGGCCCCAAGACGGCCCCAGAAGCCTCCCAGACGGCCCAGGAAGCCTCCAAGAGCATCCCCAAGAGGAGCCCACGAGGCCAAAATCGTCGAATTTCTTATGAGGAAACCTACATTTGTATCATGTGCGTTTTTTCTGCCTTCACGGCGTTGAAGACGGCCCCAGAGTACCCCGAGACTGCCCCAAAACGGCCCGACAGGCTCCCTAGAGTCGCTCGAAACGGCCCAAGAGGGCGCCAAGACGGCCCAAGAGGCTCCCAAGACGGCCCATGAGTCGGCCCAATGAGGGGCCCAAGAGGAGGAGCCTGAATCAACAATCCGAGCCTTCCGCCCCAAAACGGCCCCAGAGGGACCCAAGAGGCGCCCAACAGGGCCCATGGGGCTCCCAAGAGGCCCCCCAAGAGGACCCCAAGAGGCCCCCCAAGAGGCCCCAAGAGGCCGCCAAGAAGCTCAAAGGAAGCCCCAAGTACCAGTTGAGGCATGTAACTTCTAACCCGCAGCCCAGGCACCAAGGATCTCAGGCCGACAACCAAGGCCCGGTGGCGGGATGGGCCGAAGGCCACTACATATATCTATATATATATATATATATTATATATATATATATATATATATATATATATATATATATAAACTGCCGCGGGCATCCACCTCGATCGAGAAGAAGAAGAAGAAGAAGAGGAGAAGGACGAGGAGGAGGAAGAGGAGGAAGAGGGAAAAAAAGAGTTCATCGTCGCCGCCTATGTCGCACAGATTTCCGTGATCTTTCGACCACCCGAGGCATCTCCTCGCATTCAGCCTCCAGGAACCGTTTCCGGTGCCGGGGACCACCGCCGAAAGTCCGGGATGAGGATCGACCTCCCTGGCAGGTGCCACCCCTTCGCAGAAGAAGGAACACGGGGTGCATCGAGGCTCGAGGCATGAGACTCCTAGTTCTTGGGCGCTCTCCGTCCCCTCTGGGCCTTCAGGAAGCTCCTCGTCGACACAGCCGGGTCCACTCTCGAACTTCTGGCCGGACGCAACCCCAGTTGGGTCTCAACGATCCCTGAGCATATCCAGGAGGTGGAAAAGGAGGCCTGGGACAGGCCCCGCGAAGGCCCCAAGAAACTCACATATAGACGAGCGCGCTCCACCACTCGCAAAGTAGCTACTCGCAAATGGCCTGGATCCCCCGCGGGGGATCTAAATTACGTCAAAGCAGACATGTGTTTTGGGGACGTTTGCGAGTAGGCACTTTGCGAGTAGTGGCACGCGCTCGGTGAACATAGAAGACCACGAAAAACTTCAAACAATCCCCCACAAAGCCCCCCCTTGAACCCCACACGCTACGTTGGACAGGCCGAAACCCCAAGATTGCCCAGCGATCGCGCGCGTTCCGCGAATTCTGTCGTTCACTCCTGCTGCCGCCCCAAGGGGTCGGCGGTGCGGCGTAAGCCAATGAATCACATATAGTCAAAAGAGCACGAACATCGTCAACAGACTATTTCTTGATTATTCCTCCTGTAGAGGGACATGCCCGACACAGATCTAGGAATTCCCCTCTGGCGCCAAACCCCCTGTCCACGGGCAGGAGCGTCGACGTCGACGACGACGACGACGACGACGACGACGACGACGACGACGACGTCCTGCCACGGGTGAGCCTCCGATGGGAGAGGCACCCCCTCCCCCAAACTCCGAGGTCGCGAGTTGCTCCAGATGGGGCCCCCAGGTTGGGGCGCGAATTGATGAGAGGGGGCAAGGCATGGGGGGCAGCGAGAACTGCCTAAGAAAAAAGCCCTCTGGGGCCCCTCAAGCGGCCCTCTCGGGTCCAAAGGGGGCCCCTGGGGCCCGAGGAGGGCACCTCTCTTCCCCCCCCCCCCTTGTATCCACCTCCGCGAGAACCAGCCGCCAGCTCTGCGCTGAGCCAGCGAAACTTGAGCCGGAATGGCTGCAGAGGCAGCCACACAGCCAGCCACGAGGACGGAACGCAAGGATGCAAGGCACCCAAAGCGTGCCACGATGCCAGGCCACCCTTGGACAGGGGAAGCAAGACGCACGCCCGGGATGCCATGAAATCTGGGGAAGTATCATGCCCCCCTCCATGATATCCACCCCCCCCCTAGTCATCACCCCCCTCCTTTCCGCCCCCGAAACAGGGGAAGCAAGAGGCACGCCCGGGATGCCCAGAATCGGAGGATGCGAGAGCGATTGGCTTACAGGGCTCACCCTCAACGCCAAACTTGACTCCACCCCTCGGCGCGGCTCCGTGCACCGCGCCCGGGCCGCCCCGCACGGCCCCAGACGGGCGGGGCCTTGATCTCCGCCTGCTTCGCCAGCATGGCCTCCTGCAGCGAGCGGAGAACGATCGGACTCGGGCCAGCAGAACATCCCTCAAGGACACCATGCCCGCCGTCGGCCACAACATAGACAGCATCTGAGGGTACCCTCCCCAGGATGCACAAGGACATCCAATATACAGAGGAAGACCACCAGGGCACTCTCCCCGAACCGACCTCGATCTGATGCCTCGGTCCGGCTGCAACATCAAACAAGTCTTCTCGCCGCCAGGCACGTCTGTCTCAGGACGCTTCGAATGTTCATGCCACCCGCGGGCCGCCGTGGGGGCATAAACTGCCCAGCCGCCCCAGGACATGCGTCCCCGACGGCAGGAGAGCTTATCTTGTACCTAGAAAACGAAAAATCGCCACAAACATAAACTGTTGGCACTCCGCGAGGATTTCTTGGATCTGCGCTAGACCCCCCTCCCTGGCGCGCGGACAGCGCCAGGGGCGGCGCCGGGGGCGCCGCCGGAGGGGCCCAGCGCGGATCTAAGAAATCCGCACGGAGCACCAAAACTTTGTGTTTATGCAGTTATTTCGTCTTCGAGTACTGCTATTCGTCCGCTGTCCTGCGCCTCCTGCGCCTCCTGCGCCGCCGCAGCCGCCGCCGCGCCGCCGTCGTCCGGGCCGCCGCCGACGGCCGCGGGGCTCTCGAAGTGCGCCTTGCCACCTGCGTCGGGGGGCCAGGGGAGGGCGAGGGCAGTGGGAATGGGAGGATTCCACACGGCACGCCTGAACTTGTCAGCGGCGAGCGAGGGGGGGAAGTGAGGAGTAGAAGGCCTTCTCAGAAGGCGGCGGGACTTCTCAGAAGCCCGCGCGCCTCCTGAGAAGTGTTTCTGTCTTCGAGGAAGGCTTCGCAAACTTCTCAGAAGGCCTGGGGACTTCCGAACAGTCTGAGAAGGCCTTCTCCTTCTCACTTCCCCCCCTCGCTCGCCGCGAAACTGAGGAAGCCATTCCCGGGAGGTCTTCGCAAGAACAAGGCTACCAAGCTCGAGGCAGGGGGCACGAATCCGAATCTGACCGGATTGAGCCCGGGATCAATCGGGACTGCGCTGGATTTGGCCACATTAAGCGGGATCCAGCTGGGTGGAAAATGCCGGATTGGGTATATAGCTTTTTTTTACCATGGAGGTACCAGCGCCGATGCTAAAATCAGTTGCATCCGGAGCGGCACGCGTCCGCGAGACGACGCAAGCGTCCTCCGAGGGCCGCCCACTACTCCAGGCATGCTGAGAACACGAAACCAGAGGGCGCGCCCCGAACTGCGCCGTCCCTGGCTCCGCTGGCCCTGGCCTCCCGCCTGCGCGGTCGCCGTCGTCTGCTTGCTCCTCGCTTGTGTGCAGCAGCGTCGCCGCGCGGCACTGGCTGCCGGGAGCCAGCTGCCCGGGGCCAGCGTGCACAACCATTATGTCGGGCGTCCCCCTACAGGGGGATTGTCGACGGAAAAATACCCCAAAAATAATCCCCAGGCTATTTCTGGATTCGTTTTAAATTATTTTTGGCGTATTTTCTATTTTTCGTCGAAGCTCCCCCTGTAGGGGGACAGGCCCGACTTAACACAAACATCGAGTCTCACCCACTTCTACAGACGGCCAGCTGCCGCATCTGCTGCCAGGAGACCTGCAACCGGGCATCCACGACTGGTCAAGGCAGATCGGCGCCAACCAGCGCCCCGTTCTCGAAACCAGCGCAGCCACATCGATCAGAAGGAATGACGGCAAAGGCGAACGATACACGGCGGCAGAACTCAGCTGGTACCACAAAGCCCTCGTCATCCGAGAACGATCCATGAATCAAGCACGCGCCCTGCGCGCATGACCCGACACAATAATACGCGGATTTGGCTTGGTGGATGGTCAGTCTCGGTGGCTCTTGGCGGGCCTTCGCGAGCGGAAACGCCTGGAATGCAAACTCGGCGTGCAACCAACATGATGCGATCTAAGCCAGCGATGCGAGACAAAAACGGCATCTGAGCACAAAGTCTGACGTCAGCCCGATATCCAACAGAAGCACCGCGCGCCTCTCTCCCACACGGCCCCGCCACCTCTCAAAGGCGGCTGATGAGACGAAGGAAATCGAGGAGGTGCACAGTAGGAGTGGGCAGCTACTTGGACACTGCACCAGGAAGCTGGAACACACACCTGGCTGGAGCGCGTTTCTCTATTTCCGGCGATCATGGACATCATAGGGGGGGGAGAGAGAACGGGGCCGGGGGGGGTATAATGTGACGCCTCCCCCCCGCCGTGTGTCCGATGCGCTCGGCGGCAGTGCCCCGAGCGCACTGGGGGGGGGAGGGGCGTTACGTTATAGGGGGAGGGGGGAGGGGGGGGGGGAGGGGGCTATAATGCTCATTCTGCCCCAAGCAACAAAGAAACACGCTCCTGGATTCACATGTAGAATATCTGGGGGCCCTCTGAAGCCGAGCGAACACGGCTACAGAAGAGCCGAGCGCTGCAAAGACGTCCGGCCACATGTGCAGCAAGCGATCGCCCAGGCCAGCCGTGGCATGTGCATCCAGCTTACAGTCGGGCCTGTCCTCCTACAGGGGGATTTTGACAGAAAAAACAAAACTAGTCAACAAATACCCCCAAACGGTCAAAAAATATTCAAAAAATCGTCCCCTAACAATTTCTAACTATTTTTGAATATGCCTCCTGTAGAGGGACAGGCCCGACTGAAATCCAGCTTCCTGGCAGAAAGCCAAACCAGAACATGGAAATACCGGAACCCTATCGGATCGCGCCAGCGAGTCGACATCGAATCGGATCGATCGGAGCCGAATGGACCCTGGCTACGAATACGCTGCAAAGGAGAGGCGGGCGCCGGCGGCAGGGAGGCGGGAGGGAGAGAGGTCGCGCGCGCTCCTGCCCTTGCTGCTGCGCTGTCCCTCTGCTGGTCTCGCTGCTCTCTTCTGCTCCCTCTGCTCCTCTGTCTGCTGCCCGCTGCTCCTCTCTGCTCCCAAAGCCTCGGGTGCATCGGCCCGGGGCCGCTCGAAGGATCTGCGCGGGCCCACCCATCATCTCGCGCAGCTTGTTGTTCTCCTCCCGGAGCTGCCGGATCAGCTTGTCCTGGGGGTTCTCGTTGATCACGGCGGCGTTCTTGATGCGCTTCGCCCGATCGGCATACCTTGTGGACCGACCCCTAGTGGGCCCCGGAAACGGCAGGGCCGTGTTTTCACCGTTTCCGAAAAAAGGTCCCTTGAAAATGGAAACGGCAAGAAAAACGGCGACCGGAGACGGCAACAAAAACGGCTCCAGGACTGGAGCCGGAGCGGGAACCCGCAAAAGAATGGCAAAACGGAACCGGTAAAAAAACGGCGTCGGAACCAACAAAAAAAACGGCAAAACGGAGCCAGTAAAAAAAACGGCCCTGTCGTTTCCAGGGCCCACTGTGGACCGACCCGTACGGAAACGAGGCGCTCGAGCGAGCGTCGCATTATCGGGGCCCTCACCGGTGCCTCCGCCGATCCAGCCCTCTCCTCCTCCGACCCGGCCCGGTCCTCTTTCCTTCCCACCTTCCTATAAGCTCCCTCAAGCCTTGAATCCTCCTCTTTACCCCTCCTCCTTCTCCTCCTCCTCCTTCTTCTTCAATTTCATGCCTCCTCGTCCATGAGAATCAGAGAGATCGTGTCTGTCGCACCCACGATCGGACTCGATGTGGACACGTGAGCGCCACGGACCATGTACGCGCGCACGATGCGTCGTCAACCCGCTGAGGAGGCACATGACGAGAGTCAGCGAAACAGGCATCACACATACCTCAAGCGTTGCATCATTCTTGGACACAACAAATGGCCAAAGGCACACCCGTACACGTAGAAATCCCATCGCTGCCACTAGCATACGCTTCCCAAAAGCACAAATATTATGATAACCCTGAGAAGCCTTCAAGGCAAGTGATGATCATCACTGTTCGGGATAATTCCGATGAGCCAGAGAAGATGAAATGGTGGAAGAGGCTCACAACTCACAGCACGATGAGCAATAAAAGCGGCCGTCCTGAGGGTAGACAGGGTCTCCTCGTAGTTTGAAGACGCAGGTGATATAGCGCAGATCATAACGGTCTTGCTGGATCCACCTTTACTGCTGGTACGTCTGAATTGCCCCTTTGCCCGTTGACCGCCCAAGGCCGATTGGCCACCACCTTAACGGCTCCCCTGAACCCCTCTCCTCCCGAACTGACTCCAAGACCTTTCCCGCGTAGCACTGTTCAACTGCTGGGGAAAAGACACCTGCACCGATACTCCCTGGACCTCTTGGGGGGTGAGTTCTGACCAAGATTCTGAGGAGAATCCGGCCATGCAGACGGGGGCCCCCTTCTGAGGCCAAGAGCGGTGAGCACTGATGGAAGCTCATCGACATGGGCATGTGTTCCTCCTCTTCGTAAATCTACTTCCCTCCTCCCTGGTCTATCTGCGGGCTTCGGCTCCAGTGAGCTGGCGTCCCAGTTTCAAAGAGAGTCGCGCATGCTGCACGGAAGGCCCGTGTCCCACGCCACCCACGCCGGCGCAGTGCCCCTGCAGCCCGAAGGCGTCAAGTCCGCGACCATTCCGTAGGCACTAAGAGGAGTGCTCGTATGCCATCCCTTGTCCTAGTCCTCTGGATGGCTAATGAGAGCCCCCCCACCCATGCCACGCCTCGCAAAAGACATCCCACGCCTGCCCCCCACGCTATCCACCCCCAGCCACCCCAAGCTTTTTGGACAACTCGGCGAACTGAAGCGTCAATACTGAAGTAATACTACCCAGAAGGGCTCAAGCCTCAAAGGCTGGGCTTCCCGCGCACTCCTTCGTCTCTAATTGCGGTTCGCTGGAAGGTTCTGACCGTAAGTAAGAAAGGACCACAGAAAAGAAGTAAGGAGGAGGCAGGCAGAAGGCCCCTGGAAGTCGAGGTCGGCGTGCTCATCGGTCTGCTCGCGCGGTTTCAGCGCATGTTTTCAGCACATGGACGCTCGGTTTCATCGGGAGATGTGACACAAACCCAGACATGCGACGTCGCGATTGTGCTCACAACGAGGACCTCCCGGAGGACCCCTTCCCCGGGACCGGTGCTTCTTCCTTGGCCGTTCTCTGAAGGCCCTGGGGTCCAGCGAAGGCCCCTGTCGGGCCGAAAACGGCCAAGGACCTCCCGTCGTGATACGATCACAGCGCGAGCATGTCTGGAAACAGAGGGGAAGCACCCGACTCCCCAACTAGGTGGCCACATCCAGACCATGAGCCCCACCAGTCATCGGTTCTCTTGAATCGATGGGAAGCGAGGGTGGGGTTCGATGTTCGCCGCGTGCTCGGCGAATTCCGAGCTTTGCCCCCGCTGCCCGTCGAGTTGCCCGAATCGTTGATCGGGGAGGATCTTGCCATCTCTCGGACGTCCATTACACGTGCATGTTTTGGTGTCGTGCGTGCCAGATGATCTAATTAGGATGCTCCTCGATGGCCCTCGCCGAAGAAAAAAACACGTCCGAGCGATGCCAAGGGGTGATTAGGGCTCGGATTTCGCCGCCGCAAAACTGAGCCTCCACGGGCCCAATGTCAGGCATGGGTCTTGGGCGTGCCCCCCCCCCCGGCCGGGCCAAGGAGAGCGGAGACCCACCAGGCTCCGGGCCTGGCTGGGGCCCGTGGGGCTCTTGTGCTGAACACACACACACACACACACAAATGTCCTACAGTCGACCCGTATCATAAGGATGCGCGATAAGGATGTAAGGGCCGTGGACGCTCACTTCGAAGCTTTCCGAGCAGGGCGCGGCCAACGAAAGTGGCCAGGGATGGACCGAGTAGGCAAGAATTCAAGGGTACCCTTGGGAAGGTTGCCCATCCTTCTTGTGCGGGTCGACTTGTATCCACAGGGTGGGATGGACCGCCAGCTCGCGCTGCCCAGACACGCGCGCATCGTGGCAATAACCACGGCGGGAGGTTTTTGGCTGTGTTCGGCCTCCCGGGGCCCTCGCCAGACTCCGGGACCGTCAAAGCACGGCGCGGGATGACAAGCCGGCCAGGGGGGAAAGGGCCAGAGCTTCCGGGGACCCCGCACTGAGAAGATCAGGACGTCGCATGCCTGGGCCCCTGTTGTCTCCCACCTGGCCTTATGTTCCTCCCATCGTACTTAAGGACCACGTCCCAGAAAACATTTCGAGCACCCAGAAAAGTGCCGAAGGAGTGTCGAAACAGTGCCCGACGAGTGTCTCCCAGGGCCCGACGCGTCAAAACCCCTCGAGTTTCGGTACTTTTCCTGGCGCTCGAGATTCTTTCTGCTGATCAAGGCTAAAGTAGGTTGGAGCATCATAAACCTGGCCCCTCTCTCCCTCTCCCCTCTGCTGGCTCCTTCCCCCCCTCCTCCTCGGCCTGTTCGAAGGGGCCCAGGGACACACACACAAATAAATGCACACAAATAAAAAGATTCCCCATAATTTCCTATATTTTCTGAGCTTTTGTCTTCCTCCCCACCTCCCATATTGTCCTGTATGTTCTGGGGAGTCGACGATTAATTGTGTCTGTGTGTTTTTGTTCCCTCCTCGGCCCGTTCCTTATCTCCAGGGGCTCCACCCCGCAGCCCCTCCTCCTCGCCTTCGGTGGCAACTCGTGGGAGCCTACCATCCCATCTGGCCGGCTCTTGCGAATCGACGCGAGTCGACGCTGAATCGAGGCGAATCGAAGCCAAATCGACGCTAAATCGACGCTACATCGGCGCTATCTCGCCGACTTCCAGACGCTAATCGATGCAAATCGAGGCGAAAGACGGAATTAAGAGGGTATATCAGGCTCCCATGAGTTGCTTCAAGTCGGGCATGTCCCCCTACAGGGGGATTGTGGGCGAAGAATTAAAAATATCAAAAAAATGCCTTAAATTGCAAAAAAACAAAAAAAAAAAAAAAAAAAAAAAAAAAAAAATGCCCTATTTTTGAATTCTCCCCCTGTAGAAAAACAGGCCCGACTTCACCCTCGGTGCCCCGATCCAGGCCGCTCCTTCTCGCCCTCCGCTCCGCGCTCCTCGAGTGCTGCCGGAGGGGACGCGGGCCCGAGGCGAGCCCCGCTCCTCCAGGGAGGCGCCGGTGGCTCCCAGGGAGCCCTTGGCGAGGCCCAGCAGGACCTCCTCCTCCTCCTCCCGCCTCCCTCCTCCTCCCTCCTCCTCCCTCACCCCTCCTCCCTCCTCCTCCCTCCTCCTCCCTCCTCCCTCCTTCCTCCTCCTCCCTCCTCCTCCCCCTCCCGCCTCCTCCTCCTCCTCCCCCTCCTCCTCCCTCCTCCTCCCTCCTCCTCCTCCTCCTCCTCCTCCTCCTCCTCCTCCTCCCTCCTCCTCCTCCTCCTCCTCCTCCTCCTCCTCCTCCTCCTCCTCCTCCTCCTCCTCCTCCTCCTCCTCCTCCTCCTCCTCCTCCTCCCTCCTCCTCCTCCTCCTCCTCCTCCTCCTCCTCCTCCTCCTCCTCCTCCTCCTACATATGTTCCTCCTTGTCCTCCTCCTCCTCCTCCTCGGCGCGAAAAGCGGGGCGCATGGTGCCGCATCAGACGAAGCAAGGACGAGGACGAATTCGGGTGAGGACGAATCGATCTCTGAGGTCCAGCGGCTCTGGAGGATGTCTCCGGCGCCGCGGGCCCTCTCTGAGCGTTCCCGAACGCTCCAAGAGGGCTTCGGAACGCCCTGGAGCAGGTTCGTCCTCGTCCTGACCCCGCCCCGGCAAAGATGGATGCGGAAGGAGGCCACGACGTCGAAACCGCGACGCGACTCGGGCAGCGATGCGGTGCGAGTCAAGCCCAGGTCACCGCGGGCACTGGGCTGCGCGCGCAGTGGTGGGGGTGGGCGCGGCGGGGGCGGCCCTCCGAGACGTCCGGCAGGCACGCGGGCAGGCGGCCCAATCGAGTCGATGCTCGGCCCAGAGTCGGGCACCAGTGTTGGACCTCAGGCATCACTGTTGGAGCCCGAGTGAGAGCACGCGCGAAGTCTGCTTCGTGCTCGAGGGAGTCACTGACCGAGCTCACTTCGTAGCGTTCGCTTGCATTATACCCCTTCGCACACTTGAAAAGCCCAGGGATGTTCCTTGTGGAAGACGGGGGCATCATTGGAAGCCCGCCTGGCTTCCAAGAGAGTTTCTCAGAAGCCTCCAAGCTGACTACCTACCCGACCACCCAAGCCCAACCTGAAGACCCGAATTTCAGGTTGGGGAGGGCACGGGCATCATATCTGTTTTTCAATGGTTCCCGACCCCCCCTCCACTGGAAATGGAGGGCAAATCGGGGCCTTCGGGTTGGGTTGGGGTGGTCTGGTGGGCGGCGACAGGCATCCTAAGAAGGCTGCGAGGACCCCGCCTCCTTAGAAGGCCGCCCCCCCCTCGCGCCTCCACCGCGCGCGACGTCGCCAGGGCAAACGCCAAAGCTCCGAGGAGTAGGAGGACGAGGAGGAGGAGGAGGAGGAGGAGGAGGAGGAGGAGGATACGACGCTCACAAAGAAGTGCCGCGCACCGCGCCGAGCACCCACGTGAAGGGGGGACGGGCCCAGCGGGCCCCTCCCCGAGGCATTCCCGAGACCGCCGCCCATCCCATCCCAGGGAGCACGGCGGGCGGCGAGGAACGACGCGACGGCGGCGGCGGCGGCGGACGTCGGGAGTCCTCGAACTCGCCAGCGGGGGAGGGGGGCGCGGGCGCCGCGCGCGCGCGCCCCGCCGACCGCCGACCCCCAGGACGAGGGAAAATTATAGCCCTGGATAAGATGAAATCACCACTCCATCCTCCTCCTCCTCCTCCTCGTCCTCCCCCTCCTCCTCCCCCTCCTCCTCCTCCTCCTCCTCCTCCTCCTCCTCCTCCTCCTCCTCCTCCTCCTCCTCCTCCTCCTCCTAGAGACGCAGCCACGTGACCTCGGGATCGGTGGCGACGAGGGGGGCGAGGGGTGGGGATCCGTCTGCCGTCGCTCCGCCCTGCGTCGGCGGGATGGCGGCCTGGTAGGAAAAAAAAAAACTAGCGAGTCTTTGCAGCAGGTTCCGACATCGCCTGCGGGAGCTCACATTCAACAAGGAGGTGATTGGCCACCGCACAGGCGGCGAAAAACCTGCAACGAATGCAAAGTACGGCCTGGCCAGGAGAGGCCCCGCACCGATGGCCGCGACACGTGAGAGGCCCAACAGCTCCCGAAGTCGGCAGTGGCGCCGCAGGAGGCCTGACGGAAGAGAGCGGGACTCGGCCGACAAGCCGAGCTCGCTTGGGCGGTGGAGCCTGAACGGTGGCGACAGCCTGCTGCAAAGCGTCCCCATCGGGCGCGCGGACCTGCTGAATCGGGACCCCCCCCCACGCCGAGGCCGGCCCCAGGGGCCCCCTGGACGTTTGAGCCGAGCTTTCTCCCCACCAGCCCCAGGAGGGCCAGGGAGGGGGCCCGCGGGGCCACGCTCGTCACAGGGGGCCCCGACAGCACGACGCCCTGGGAACCCCCGCCGAGCCCTCCGAGGCCCCCCGCCCCCCCAGGGGGGCCAGGCCGACCGCGGGAGAGCTCGCCATCGGACGCCCGAGCCACCCCCGCGATCCGAGACAGCCCGAGCGAAACGCGAAACGCGACTCAAGCGATCCCGGATCTTCTGGACACTCGCGCCTGCCATGCAAAACCAACACCTCCATATATATATATATATATATATATATATATACACACACATCTATCTGTATACACATATATGTATATATATGCTGGCCCGGGACACGGGTGAACACGTGCCTCCACTGAGGAGCGGGGAGAGGATCAGGAGGATAGGGGGGGGGGCCCTGCTGACCTCAGGCGCCTTGCGCCGTCTCCGTCGACATGCGCCATTCCGCCACTTCAAGACCTGACGGGCCGACCTCGGAGCAATCTGCATCGCTTGGGAATGGCGTCGGGGAACCGCATGGATGGCACGCCCAGTGGTAGCCGCAACAACATCAGCCAATCGGCCCCCTTCCACATGCGCGCCATCACCGTGCCGGCATGCACGGATCTGCTCAACTGCCAAAGTCTCTCCAAGACCTCCCGAGTCCCCGGCCCCGGCCCATATGAGCTCCCAGATGTTTAAATTAGAGCGCCCAGGATGGCGGCGCCATTGAAGCCCCCAGGCGATGCCTTTGATGAGCCCTTTACAATCAGTATACACAGCGAGGGGAAGCACGGCCATCTGCAAAACAGGGAGGAATGCATGCATCTCAGCTCATGGGGAGGACTGAACTGGCCCAGGAAGAGCCCCATAAGCCAGCGCATCGATCCTGCCATTCACCCCGCTCTGGCCGCTTCGGCCATGCCAGAAACGCTTGCAGGCCCCATCAGTGTAGACACCCCAGTAATCACGTCCACTTGTTCCTAGCGAACTCGCCAGGCACCTTATTCATACTTTTGCGGCAGCGGCGGGGAACAACTCCTTGGGCAGAGTCCTCTGCCCCAAAACCACGAGCCAACTTCTCTGGGCGGCAGTCCTCGATCGTCGAGGCTCGACACTGCTGCAGAGCGAGCATCAGCTGTGCCAGGACAGCGCCACATGATGCGATTCGAGCTGCAATGGAGGGTCGGGCGGTCGAAACACTTGGCATTGCGGCGCACTTGCAAAACTTAAATCCGGAAGGAGACCACATGCCTCCTCAGACAAAAGCACGAGGTAGCGCTGCTGCATTGAGCGCACGGGGCCCAAGTAGATCCACGACGAGGCGCTTCTTCGGGCTCCCCTGAAACAGCGTCTTCTGGCCCTTCCAATCCACGCCCTCCCCCCTCCCCACTTCCGCCCTCGTTCTCGAAAAAAACCCTCTGGCATCGCTCAGGAAGGCCCGCGATAGGCTCAATCCACTGCCCCGGGGGCCCCTCGGGGGCCACGGCGAGGTCATCGGCGGGGCTGGGCCTCTCGGCCCATTGTTCCCAGAGCCTGCGAAGGGACGAGGCGTGGCCTACTTCCTCGACCGCGGGGGCAGCAGCAGAGCGAAAGTCGAGCACCTGCCCGCAGTCTGTCCTGAAGCAGAACAGAAAGCGGACGAGGCAGTCCATCAGATAGTATGAATTGAAAGCAACATGGCACCTGCAACCCCCGATGCCTGAGCCCGCGGACGACCAGACCGGCGCGCCTTCTCGGCCTGAACCTGCCATGCTCCCTGAATGACTGGGCGAGGAAGAACCTGATCACTGGTCTGCAACGCACACTGGTGCATGGACACGACCCACGCCCGCGTCTGAGGACCGAGTACAGATTACCCTGCAGACAGCCGGCACTACAAGCAGAGCTGGAGGAGCTGGCGCCAGGCGCACGCCAGACCGACCGACGCACAGAGCGCATCCTCGAAACCAACTGCGGCGGCGCTCCACGCACTCCGAGTCCGAAGCCCGTGGCCGACGGGAGAGCCTGCCTAACAAATCTGCACACCAGGGGGCCGACACGACGAACTTGCTTCAATCTCGGGATCTTCGAAGCAGTGACCGATGCCATCTGGCGCAGCCGACTGCACTTGATGGGCCTTCCCGAGGCCAGCTCGATCCCCAGAACCTCTGGGTCGCTCTTGCACCTGTATCCCCGAGCCCCCAGCCTCGAACATATACGACGACCAATGCTAGCTATACTGCGCGCGATCGTTATCTGACGTTTAGCAGGTGGCAGACCTAGATCACGAAGCATACGAGCAAGCAATCGTAGCACTCTACACGATGATGACACGATAGTCTTCAGCGCAGCCACGATAGCGACGGCAACGTCGTCAGCATATATGTCGAGCGCCCTATCTATCAGCTGCGTATGCTGGTAGAACGAGTCGAACGGGGCAAACATGACGCGCTGCACACAGAACATGGCGACATCACATCCAGGCAATATGCGCCCACAAGTAGACGTCATCCAACCGTACCAGAACACTTTTCAATGTCGGCGACGCCGCGCACCGCGACGGGCGAGGCAGGGTCGAGGGCGCACGCTCCAGCGGCCTCCGTCTGGACAGGCACTCGCGCGGCCACGTCCGTCGTCGATTCACCTGCACCCAACGCCAGATAAGATCGATTGAGCCTGCTGGCCCATCCCCGAACATGGCCCATCCGTGCTTTTGCCCAGAGACGATAAATGGACGCAAGCATTACCATCGGCCGATGCCCGCCTGCAGGCTTCGCCAACAGAATGACAGGGACCTCAGACAACGGTCGCGGCCACACGCCCCAAGACTCGGCCAGGAACGGGAGGTGTCCCGTGACGGACAGGGCTGCATTAAAAACGCACCCCCAATGCCGAGGCCGAAACAGGACAGCCCCGGCTGCAGTCCGCCGCGGAAACTGCAGAGCCGCAGCGCGCAGCCCCCCGTAGACAGAGGCGGAAGACGCGGGCCTGACAACGGCAAGTCTGCGAGGCCCCCCGAAGAGCCCACCCTCATCATCACCCATGAGACCCCCATATACGAAATATTCAGGTTGATCTATACAGATACCTGCCCAAGACACCCGGAGAGCATCCGCAGTGCCCCCAGGGAAGCTAGAAGGCCCAGCGCTGGCACATGCTTGCACGAGCGTCCACCCGCGAGGCTTGGACCACTTGTGCGCGGGCCCAGGCGCCCTGATCAAGTGACGCCCCATTCGAGAAACAACAGACATCGAGCGGGCTCATGCTCATCCAAGTCGTCTACCTCCTGCTCAGCCAGCCGACCGAGGAAGGTGCCCACACAGCTAAGCATGTCCTGGTGAATTTGCACCTGCGTGCACGCCTGACGAATGATATACACAACATCCTCGGGCACACGTCGTGGAAGCGCCCGCCTGAGCCTGCCATCTGTACCACGCGCACCAACAACATCACCAACATGCTGCCAGGCCCGAGTCCGTATATGCGCGCGCGGGTGCTGCGTCACGATCACATCACGCACCTCGAGCTGCAATGCGCGCAGAGCTCGGGCGTAGTTGGCAGCAGCGGGCTTGCACCTAGCGAATGCGCCTCCCGCTGCCGAGTAGCGATAGCTCCCACCATTCGATTTGCCAACAAACCGATCGGTCTGCTCAAATCTGAACAGCGGCAAAAGCTCAACCTCAGCGCCATCATAAATAGACAGACATAGCATGTCAAGCCTCATCCCCTGGTCATCGGGGACGCCAAAACCAACCTGCGCGTCGTCTTTCACAGGTCTGTCCAGGAAAAATTGCACTCACCTCTGACAGCGTCAATTTGAAACTTATCATCGCCGTCATCAGCGACTCCATCGCTGACCTTGGCCGCAGCCATATGCGGATACACAGGTGGTCCCTCAAGCCGTCGGACTCGCTGGGCCCGAGGACGCGGGCCAACCGTGACTTGGATGGGATAGTGGCTCCGGGGTGGGAAGCCGCCTACAACACGGGCGTCATCCATGACTGCCCCGAGCCCGTCCGAGGCCATAAAGTAGTCAATCTGCGTGGCGTACCCTGTCTTCGGGTCTCTGTAGGTGCCGTCCGAGGGGGTGACGAAGGTCCCTCGAAGTCGCTCGTGGAGCCTGCTGGCAGCAACTTTGCCCCGCGACATGCTCCGATCCTCTCCAACGATGAATGGCGAACGGTAACGATGAATGGCGAACGGTAGTAGGAAGAACACTTGCCCAATTGACGAATATTGTCAGAACTGCTGCCTCCTAGGAGCTCGCCCTGGGCCATGTAGCGCGAGACCGCTATGAAGCCACGACGGGGCCCCATATGTATGTAAACAGCAACTCCATGCCCGGGAGTCAGAACATGACCATCAAAAAACCCATCCAGCATAGTGACGCCGACGTTGGCCTTCACAATGGCGCCCGATCCTGCCGAGCATCTGCCTCCAGTTCCCGCGATCGCATCTGTGAAAAACGGCTTCCGCCCACGATTTGCACGATGCTCTTCAGCTGACCGCCTCGCGTGTCCACTGGGATGGTGCTCCTGCAGGCATGCGACTGAGAGGCGCTTGGCGTGATCCATCGAGTCCTGGACCTGGCAGGTGTGGAGGGTGAGGCAAGATGCCGGTGCGAAGCACGGTCTTACACCCCACCAGAGCACACCTCAGGCCTCACCAGAAACGGCGGCGAGACAACGATCGTAATGTGGACGAGAGTCCTGGACCTGCGGCCACCCCGCCCCATCGAAGGTGGCAAAGTAAAGCTGTTCTCCTCTGCCCCTACGCGGAGCACGCCGACGAGGAGGAGGGATGTGCGGGGCAAATTCGCCGCCCGATGACCTCTCATCCCTTGATAGACCCTGCTCAACTGGCGTGCAACTTGAAGTTGCAACTGAGGCCGTCGGAATGCCTGAATCCTGAACAGAGAACAGCCTCTCACCAATCTCCCTGCCCGATGCTCAGACGCCGAAGGAGGAAACGTCTGTCCGCCCCTTCCGAAACGAGTAACTGAGATAAGCTGGTCCAGTGTGAGATCGTCCAAGCTGCGAACTTCTCCCTGGAACAGCCGCTGCAGATGAGAAGCCACATGAGAAACAATCGTCAGCCATGGCGCCTTCAGATTCGGGGTCGTTGACTCCTGCCGAACCCCCATCAGCGCCACGTGGATGAGGAGCAGGAGCAGGGACCCTCTGCGACTGCTTGTGCTGCTCAAAAGCCGTCTGAAGCTCTCCGAAGTGAGTGGGCCGCGCGGAGAAAGCCGTAGCTCGGTTGCCCGCCAGCACAGCGGATGGGACGCCCTGAACAACCTGCTGGAGCCGCTGAAGCGCCTCTGCCACGTCACCTGCGCGTGCTGCTGCCACTCTCGAAACCATGACCACGGACCTCGCAGTAGTGACCTCGAGCTGGATGTTGGACAACTCCTCTTGAGAAGCAGCCGATTCAGCAGCCTTGTCCTCATATTGTTGCTTGAGGTCTTTGACTGTCGTGCATCATCATCATCATCATCATCATCATCATCATCATCATCATCACCATCATCATCATCATCATCATCATCATCATCATCATCATCATCATCATCAGCATCATCATCACCATCACCATCATCAGTATCACCATCACCCTCATCATCATCACCATCATCATCAGCAGCATCATCATCATCATCATCATCACCATCATCATCATCATCATCATCATCATCGTCATCATCATCATCATCATCATCATCATCATCATCATCATCATCATCATCATCATCATCATCATCATCATCATCATCATCATCATGCTCCTCCTCCTCTTCCTCCTCCACCTCCTGCTTGTCCTCCTCCCCCACTGTCGAACCCCACGGGCCCGGTCCCTCGGCCACCAAGGGCGTTCTGGAGCAGCCGCGTGAGCTTGGAGTCGCGGTACGGGATCACCACGTTGGGCTTCGCCTGTGCAGCCAAGGGGGGCTGTTCACGATGAGGTGCGAGGCAGGCGCCGAGACAAAAGGCACAGAGCAGCTGCATATTATTTTTACGTCGGCGGCTAGGCAGGAGAACTGCGCTAGCGGGGAGGGCTACCTGAACGGGAGTGCCGTTGTAGCGAGCTGTGCCACCATGCAGGAGGAGGGGACAATTCAGAGGCAACGGCCGAAAGAGCGGGCGGGAGGGGAGCGAGGCAGGTGAAACTGCATAAGCATACACCCCTCGGAGGTCCGCGCGAACTTCTTGGGTCGGCGCTAGACCACCCTCCCCCTGGTGCGCGGAGCGCGCCGGGGGCGGCGACGGAGGCGCCGCCAGGGGGTGTCCAGCGCCGACCCCCACGAAATCCGAGCAGACCTCCAAAAGTTTGAGTATGCCCCTGTGTTTGTCGTGAGGAAGGGCTGTGGCACAAATCCGAGTATTGTCACGCTACGAATGCGTTCTTTTGAAACCTGCGTGCTACTCGACAGCCCCGTTCCCTTTCAGCTTGTGAGCTTCACTGGCAACACGGGTATCCGCCGGCCCCCTTGTGGGGCCACCAGGCTGTAGGCCAAAGGTTCGCAGTTTCCTGTACCAGTTGCAGCTTCCAGTTTCCACTGTTACAGTTCTGCTTCTTGCTGCTTACTGTTCCTTGTTGATGGGCCGCTCGAGGGGGGGGGGAGGCCCAAACGGGCAGGTTTAGCACGCCCTGAGCGTGTTGTCTGAATTGCTGGGGTGGGTAAAAATTGACACCCCTCACGCAGATCGGCGGGGTCAGGGACCAAAAACACATGGGTCTTGTCACATTTCTGGTATTCGGCAACACACCCGCACGCAGATCGGCGGGGTCAGGGTGCAAAAACACACAGGATTTGCCATATTTTTCAAAAATTCGCTAGCACCCCTCACGCAGATCGGCGGGGTCAGGGTCCAAAAACACAAAGGATTTGCCACATTGCTGAAATTCGGTAGCACCCCTCACGCAGATCGGCGGGGTCAGGGACCAAAAACACCGAGGATTTGCCACATCTTGCAAAATTCGGTGGCACCCCTCACGCAGATCGGCGGGGTCAGGGACCGAAAACCCACGGGATTTGCCACATTTCTGAAATTGGGTAGCACCCCTCACGCAGATCGGCGGGGTCAGGGACCAAAAACACTGAGGATTTGCCACATCTTGCAAAATTCGGTGGCACCCCTCACACAGATCGGCGGGGTCAGGGTCTAAAAAACACAACGGATTTGCCACATTTCTGAAATTCGGTAGCACCCCTCACACAGATCGGCGGGGTCAGGGTCCAAAAACTCAAGAGATTTACCACATGACTGAAATTCGGCAACACACCCTCACGCAAATCAGCGGGGTCAGGGTCCAAAAACACATGGGATTTGCAACATTCCTGAAATTCGGTTGCGCCCCTCACGCAAATCGGCGGAGCCAGGGTCGAAAAACAAACAGGTCCCGACACTGCTTCACGGCGGCGCCCAGACCTCATGATTTAGCTTTTGCATCTCCCATTATCCGAGGAAGGGGGCCGGCGGCATGGGCGAAGCCCTTACGGATATCGGGGACCTGCAGGAATTACGTGTATTGAGCATTTGCGGCGCCCCTCCCAGTGTTACTGGTCATGAGCTGGTAGACTTCAGCTTCTTCTCTTGGATTCGGTCTTCTCTCGGCTCCTCGCCCCGTCGACCAACCTCCAAGCGCTGTCGTAGGTGTGCGCGCCTAGGTCTTGGGGAACGTGTCCATGGATCAGCTCCCGCGACCAAGAAAGCAGGAGGGGCCCAACTCTCGAACAAGACGTCCTCGCGTGAGACACACGCAGCACCCACGGGGAATGTGAGAGGGGCTGACGCCGCCGGCAACGAGTACTCGTCCGCGTTCATGCTGATGTGGGAGCGGGAGGACACCACGCAGACATAAACATTGCAGCAGGGCACCTCACGCGGCGCGGGCGGAGTCACCCTCCGCGAGCTCGCCCTCGCGAGACCTGCCGCTCGTCGCGTCGCGCAGGCCCTCTGGCGCTTCTGCGCGCAGGAACGCCGCGATCGGCAGGAAGGGAGACCGCGCCTCGGGCACGATGGTGTACGTGAAGCTCTCTGGCAGGCGACCACCGCTGTCGCCCACCACCGCGAAGTGCAGCAGCGTGCGCCGGCCTGCGGACAGGTTCGCCCCGCCCCGGTGGAAGCTGGCGGCATCCATCACCACCTCGGCGGCGCGAGCACGAGCGGGTGGCGCACGGCCGGCACGAGGGGGGCTGCCCGCTGAGGAGGCCGGGGGCTTCTCAGAGGGCAGGGGCCCTCCAAGAAGGGCCCCCGGGGTTCTGAGGAGGCTCCTTGGAGGCCGGAATGGCTTCTGGGAGGGCCCCTGCCTTCTTGAGAAGCCCCTCCGCCTTCGGACGAAGAACGGTATCACATAGTTTGTTCCGCCGTCGGGGAGGCTTGTCCTGGGGCGGCCGGAGAGTTCATACCCCTACAGAGGCACCAAAAAGGTATAAACTTCCCGACCGCACTGTGACAGGCGTCCCCGATGGTGAAAAGGCAGATACTACAGTCGGACCCAGGACAGGAGAACATCCCTCAAGAGCATGAGAACCTCCGTCGGCCAAAATACGCAGAACATCCAAAGGTACCCTTTCCAGGATGCACAAGAACATCCAACACGCACGAAGAACACGAGGGTACCCTCCCCGAACCGACCTCGATCGGAGGTTGGGGGGTGAGTCCGACGTGAAACGGAGAACCCCCCTACCGGGAAATCGATTTCGGTTTCGGGTTCGCGTCGTGCGTGCCGTGCGTGCGTGCGTGCGGGCGAGGCGAAGCTGCGTGGGCGGGCGAGAGGAAATCCTCCTGTGGCTGGGCCGCGGCCGGACCAAATGATTCTTCTCCGGCGGCCAGTGGCCCGCGGTGTCCCGCCGGTGTACCGCTGGTGTCCCGAGATCCTCCTGTGGCTGGGCCGCGGCCAGACCGGGCCGCGGCCGGACCAGCAGTCTCTCCACCCGGCAAACGGTGCCCCGCGGTGTCCCGCTAGTGTCCCGCTGGTGTCCCGCCGTGGCTGCGGTGAGCTATCCAATGCAAGTCTACATGCAAACCGACATGCAAACCGAAAAGCACATCGAAATGCAAATCGACATGCACATCCAAATGCAAATCGTAAGGCGCCGTGGGTTGCGTATTTACAAAAATCGGCGCCTGCGGCGAGCTTTCCAATGCAAGTCGACATGCAAATCGAGATGCAGATCGACAGTCACCACTGCTGCC
Organism: Prorocentrum cordatum; assembly: GCA_963575745.1. Taxonomy (NCBI): domain Eukaryota; class Dinophyceae; order Prorocentrales; family Prorocentraceae; genus Prorocentrum; species Prorocentrum cordatum. Next base: position 40,162 of record CAUYUJ010000387.1, on the reverse strand, counting down.
CATTGCTGCCCCCCCAAACCTCCTTATCACCCGCAGGCCGGTCGTATAGGTATCTTATACCTCGGTCCGACTGTATGCCGCCCTTCGTCCGCTAACAGAAGAAGGGCACCCCCCTCGCGCCCCTCGCGAAATGGGGACAGAGAAAGCACGGAACGATGACCAACAGCAAAGCTTGTCCAAAACCGAGCAACGGCCGCTGCTGGGCAGGTGGTGCTTGTCCCAATGGACATCGTTCGCGGCGCCGCCGACAGCGGGGCCTGCTCAGAATGGGCGGGAACTGCTGGTCCTCGTCCCCATACCTTCCGTTCCCATTCCGATCGCACCAGTTGCAGCAGTGCCCCAAGGGGGCCCCGAGACGGTCCAAGGGGGTCCCCAATCGCAAAACGATCGGTCCAGAACGCCTTCACGCCCTCCAGGCTGCCCAGGAGGCCTGCAGGACGCCCCAAGAGCACTCCCGAGAGGGCCCCAAGAGGCCAAGTTCATTGATTTTCCGTTGGATTGTTCAAAGACTTGGGCGTGAGGAACAAAAAACTGAATAAAGACAGACTTTCCGAAACACCCGTTCGCACTTCGTGGATCGGCGCCAACCGCCCCCCCTCGTCGGGGAGGGGGATCGCGCACGAAGTCCAATTAATCCGCACGGATCTCCGAAGTATCCCGGCAAAGCAACCTAACAGCGATGTGTAGGAGCATATCTGGAAGCATTCCCCTTAAGATTCAGATGAGAATCCAGTTGTAGAATTCTGCTGTTCTCGCAGTCGTAGTCGCATTCGCGATGACAGTCTCAGTGGCAACGGCAGTCGCAGTCACAGCCTCAGCCTCAGCCTGCCTCAGCCTCAGCCTCAGCCTGCCTCAGCCTCAGCCTGCCTCAGCCTCAGCCTCAGCCTGCTTCAGCCTCAGAATCAGTCTGCCTTCAGCCTCGGCCTCAGCCTCAGCCTGCCTCAGCCTCACCCTGCATCAGCCTCAGCCTCAGCCTCAGCCTGCCTCAGCATCAGCCTGCCTCAGCCTCAGCCTCAGCCTGCCTCTGCCTCAGCCTCAGCCTGCTTCAGCCTCAGCCTCAGTCTGCCTTCAGCCTCGGCCTCAGCCTCAGCCTGCCTCAGCCTCAGCCTGCATCAGCCTCAGCCTCAGCCTCAGCCTGCCTCAGCATCAGCCTGCCTCAGCCTCAGCCTCAGCCTGCCTCTGCCTCTCAGCCTCAGCCTGCTTCAGCCTCAGCCTCAGTCTGCCTTCAGCCTCGGCCTCAGCCTCAGCCTGCCTCAGCCTCAGCCTGCATCAGCCTCAGCCTCAGCCTCAGCCTCAGCCTCAGCCTCAGCCTCAGCCTCAGCCTCAGCCTCAGCCTCAGCCTCAGCCTCAGCCTCAGCCTGCCTCAGCCTCAGCCTCAGCCTGCTTCAGCCTCAGCCTCAGTCTGCCTTCAGCCTCGGCCTCAGCCTCAGCCTGCCTCAGCCTCAGCCTGCCTCATCAGCCTCAGCCTCAGCCTCAGCCTGCCTCAGCATCAGCCTGCCTCAGCCTCAGCCTCAGCCTGCCTCAGCCTCAGCCTCAGCCTGCTTCAGCCTCAGCCTCAGTGCCTGCCTTCAGCCTCAGCCTGCCTCAGCCTCAGCCTCAGCCTCAGCAGCATCAGCCTGCCTCAGCCTCAGCCTCAGCCTGCCTCAGCCTCAGCCTCAGCCTGCTTCAGCCTCAGCCTCAGTCTGCCTTCAGCCTCGGCCTCAGCCTCGGCCTGCCTCAGCCTCAGCATCAGCCTGCCTCAGCATCAGCCTGGCCCGGGAATGGAGCTCTGGGAACTCGAAGAACACGAAGTGGCCTACAGCTTGCTCCGGGCATTCAAAATCATGCCCACGAAGTGGCCTACAGTTGGCTCTGGGCATTCAAAATCATGCCCAGGAATGGAGTTCTGGGAACTCGAAGACCACGAAGTGGCCTACAGTTGGCTCCGGGCATTCAATATCATGCCCAGGAATGGAGTTCTGGGAACTCGAAGAACACGAAGTGGCCTACAGTTGGCTCCGGGCATTCAAAATCATGCCCAGGAATGGAGTTCTGGGAACTCTAAGACCACGAAGTGCGTTACTGTTGGCTAAAAAAGGAGTCCCCGGATCACGTCCGGCATCTGCCCAGACCCCCCTGGGGAGTCATGATGCTCTCTTTTGAGACCACTAGAAACCTATCAGTCTTCGCTGTTAGGTAAAATGAATTTGTTTGTCCTGTTGGAGGATCTCCGAGAATGTTGCCGGTTCCCATGAGCGACTTGCTGACTACTTCCGCCGAAATGGCGGTGCAGCTCGCAAGTGGGAGCTGGCAGTCAAGGCATGGGCGGCCTGCTGAAGGCATCCGCGGTCGCGCACGTTTCACGTATTGCTCACGCGCTGTGGCTGGCGCCAGGCTTTTTCACCGCAACGCACCAGATCTCTCCAGGGGTGCACTCCGACCAGAACCTCGAGGCGAATCCAGCCGTGGCGACCACGGCCCTCCAGGACGAGCACCAGCATCGGTAGCTTTCCCTCCTCGACACTATCTAGAGGCCTCCTGGGTGGGCTCCGGGTAAAGAGGGTCGGAGGATCGCGCCGCATCGCCAATGCATCGCCGATGCATCGGCGACGTTGGCGATGCATCGGCGCCGCCGGCGTGGAGGAAACAGGGCCCCACGTCGAGCCGCACCTACGATCCCATCTGCTCGGACCCCACCTCGGAGGCCTAGACCATCTCCCGGATCTCTCCAGGGGCGCGCTCTGACGAGAATCGGGTTGACCCAGAAGGGGTCCCAGCGACAAGGGGGTGGTGCAATAGATGTGTGGGGTTGCAGTACATGCTGGGCGTGCAGTACATTCTGGGGCGCAGATGTGTTGCTGGATTTTCGCGCGGAATACATTAGTTGCAATACAATGCAATGGAATTCTCCGGCGCAGTGCCTTTGCGGGATACACTTGCCCCGAATCTTCTTGCACCACCCCCTTTCGGCTGGACCCCCTTCTGGGCCACCCCGAGAGGATCTCGAGGCGAGTCCCGCCGTGGCCACGAGGGCTCTCCAGGACGAGATCTCTTCCAGTCCTCTGAGTGCCGTTGACGACCCCAGCGCGCCCTCCCGAAGCTCTGCTCAGCGCCCCTCAAACGGGGACTCCACTAACGGGTACTTTGGCCACTGACCAGCGAACCCAACCCTTCCCGATGTGGGCAAAGCTGCAATGCAAGAAAAAGGCCCTAAAGTGGCAACTTTCGGCAAGAATTCAAAATACCCGTCAGTAAGTACCCGTTACGGTGCCGTTGATCTGCGCGCGCCGCCCGGCCACCGCCTCCCCCACGCCCAGCGACAGGCGCTCGGCGGCGGCCGGCGCCAGCCGGCACGCCGCCGCCGCGAGCTCGGCGGGGCTCACCGGGGCGGGCCCCCGCGCGCGCCTGGCCAGGGGGCGGCCGAGAAGGGGAGCAGTGAGCAGCAGGGCGGCGGGGGCAGAGCCAAACCTCCGGCGCGATACGACAGCAGGCCTCGGCCTGCATCGTGCGCCGCGAGGGTGCCGCAGGGCGGGGACGGAGCACCCTGCAGAATTGCCAGCGAGAGCGGCACAGCTGCAGCAGTAGTGAGACCGTGCATGACGAGTAAGATTAACCTGCATGGCCTGCGCAAGAGGCAGACTTCGGCGGGGGCACAAGGCCCAGCCAGACTTAGGTCGGGCATGTCACCCTGCAGTGGGAGTTTGGACGAAAGGTCAAAGATACTCAAAAAATACCCCAAACTAATCAAAACTCATAGAAAAATCGCCCCCAGACCATTCTTTACACCATTTTTGAGTATCCCCCCTGTAGAGGGACAGGCCCACCTTGAGGCCAGACCCCCCTCGCTTCGCGACAGCATCGAAACGGGGGGGATTCTTTCTCCATGTTCGGCCCCTGGTGGCCCTCGCAGGGCCCCGGGACCGTCGAACAACAATCGGGGATCTTCTGACCTGGGTCAATCCAGACCCGGGTCAGCAGAAAACCAAAAACTGCAATGCAGGAAAACAAAAACTGCAACGCAGGTCTTCGCAAACCCGGGTCAGCCAATAGGCGCGGCCGCCTCGCGGCCACGAGCGGCTCCCTAACCCGGGTCAGCCAGAGGGGGTCTTCGCAGGATCCTGCAGGATCTGGTGCCCTGGCTGACCCCCGTTTGCGTTGACCCCCGTCTCGAAGCTCCCGAAACAACGCGGTATGGAGACCTCTGGGGCTCCGCGCTGCGAAAGCATCGCGACGCCGGGGGAGCGAAGAGATGCGGCCAGCCCCGGCGGCGAGGCCTCGGGCGGCGCGCCGACGGCTCCTCCAGGGTAGCTCCCGCTGGCCTCAGCGGGCCTCCGGCGGCGCCCCTGGGGCGCTACGCGTCCCAGGGCAGGAGGAGGAGGAGGGGGAGGAGAAGGAGGAGGAGGAGGAGGAGGAGGAGGAGGAGGGGGAGGAGGAGGAGGGGGAGGAGGAGGAGGGGGAGGAGGAGGAGGAGGAGGAGGGGGAGGAGGAGGGAGGAGGAGGAGGAGGGGGGGCTGTCTGCGCGCAACCCAAAGCCCTACCAAGGGCGGGCATCACACGTGCGTGTCCCTCTGGGAGCCTCGTCGAAGGCACGGGCGATCAGAGCCCCTGGGCTACTGCCCGCCCCTGTTGCAACCGCCGAGCATCGAGGAGGTCGGCCAACCAGTGACATGCAGCTGGCTTTCCTGGCGCCTCCTGGCGCCTCAGCCGCCCGCATGTCGAGGAATGCGCCTGGTGACGGCGGGGTCGAAACCAGCTGCACGCACCAGATTTCGTACCTCCCCCTTCTATGCGACCACCTGCGAACCCAATTTACCCCCGCGGGTCCGGCCGACACCGGGGTATCGGACACCCCCACTAGGGTTCGCGTGGCTGCAGACATCCTTCAGGTCCTGAGCCCCAGTCGATTTTTCGGAAATGTGATCTGCAGGCGACAACAGAATACTAAACGACTGCCTCGACACAAAAAGTCGGAGGTCTGCGCGGCGTTCGAGCTCCAACACTTCGTCGACGACGCGCTCTTCTTCGACACAGGAGCAGGGCTCACAGGTGGCCGCCTCCTCCCAGATCCCGCCCCACCCGCTTCGTCCGCCCCTGGCTTCGACGGCGGGCGGCGCTGGGAGCGGCCGCGCGTGCCAGCGCCGCGCAGCGCGGCCATGTGGAAATCCCGCGTGTGCGTCCCCGGCAGCACCTCCGTGGGCCCCGAGTCCTCGCCCACCTCGTGCAGGGCGACGAAGACGCAGCAGATGCGCGCGGCCCTCTCGTCCGCCCCGCAGAGGTCCACGTCCGCGTGCCAGGTCTGCGCGCCGGCGCCCGCGCACGACGTCACGGCCCCGAACTCGACGAGGCGCACGCGCCGCTGCGCCGCCTCGCTGTCATTGGTCGGAGCAGGGCGAGCCTGGAGACCAGGGCGGCTCAACATCGGCCCGCAGTAGGGGAACAAAAAATGGCATAAACATAAAAACTCGGAGGTCCGCGCTGATTTCCCGGATCGGCGCTGGGGCCCGCTGGCGGCGCCTTCGGCGCCGCCCCTGGCGCGCTCCGCGCGCCAGGGAGGGGGGTCCAGCGCCGATCCGAGAAATCCGCGCGGATCTCCGAGTTTTTATGTTTATGTCACTTGTTGTTCCCCTACCCAGGGACCCCATCCGGGGGCTATGAACGCACCGGTGGTCCGAGCTGCGTCCGGTCGTGGCGGGGCCCCCCGAAGGCCAACGCTTTCCCATTCGGCGTTTTCGGCATTGGGCGGAAGGGGGGCAGGAGGGGTGGGGGGGTCTGGCTCCGGGCCTCTGCTCCGTGCGACTGTTTGGAGCCGTGCGTCCTGTGGGGGAGACTCCGCCTGGCCCGAAACAGGCGCCAAAAGCATCCAGGACCTGCTCCCTGGAGGGGGGGGAGGGGGAGGGGGGGTGCGAGGGCCCGCGCCGATCGGGGGAACGACGCATGAGAAAACGACCACGAGGCCAACTGCCGTTGTCTCGACTCGCCCTCCTCCAAGCTGGTCTTAGGCCGGGCCTGTCCCCCTACAAGGGGGCTTTTGGAAGAAAAATGAAAAATACTCGAAGAAAGATGCAAAAGATGCCCAAACATACTCAAAAACCAATCCCCATACTGTTTTTTGACTATTTTTGCAGATCCTCCCTGTAGCTTAGCTTTAGCTTAGCTTTAGCTTAGCGTTACTATTACTACTAATGCTGCTTTCCTAGGGGTTCCAACTCCTAGGTAGGGTCGCACTGGGATAATGTTTGACTATGTTTGAAGATCCTCCCTGTAGAGGGACGGGCCCGACGGAAAGCCGCTCCGCTCCGCTGCCGGCGAGCGCGGCGCTCAGCAGCGGCCCGAGCCGCAGCAGGGCCTGCCGCAGGGCCGCGCGCGCGGGGGGCGTCAGCTCCACGGCCAGGTCGTAGCGGAGCCTGCCGCTGTGGATCGGCGCGAGCCTGCCCAGCGCGTCCTCGGGGCTGCACGCAGGGAGTGCCCCTCCCTCCTCCTCCTCCTCCTCCTCCCCCTACTCCTCCTCCTCCTCCCTCCTCCCCCTCCTTCTTCCTCCTTCTTCCTCCTCCTCCTCCCCCTCCTCCTCCTCCCCCTCCTCCTCCTCCTCCTCCTCCTCCTCCTCCTCCTCCTCCTCCTTGGCAGGAGGGACCTTCTGTGCGCGGCCTCCGGGCTCACATCAGAGCATGGGGTCACAACCACTCAGGACACCGGACGCTCCCCGTGCGCCCACGGCAAATCCGCAGACGGGAGCCTGAGCTGGCGCGGCCGCGGCGAAGGAACGACGGCTCCGTAAGAGGCTCTGCGATGCGAACCCAAGTCAGAATCGAGACCATGAGCTTTCTCGACTGCACAACCGGCGTTGAGGGCAAGGGGGTCATCGGTGGTTGCGACTGCGTCTTGACCTTTTGAAATCCAGGAGGCCGCGGGGAAGGCAAATCCAAGCGCGCGCGCAAGCCAGTGCTGAAGGACCCTTTAGGCCGCACCAAAAATCACTGCGGGCAAGTCTTGCGGAAGTCACAAGATACCGATACAAGCGCTCCCGGGGCCTCTCCTGGGGTGCGCTCTGACCAGAACGTCGAGGCGAATCCAGCAGCGGTGGCGAGGGCCTCCCACGAGGCCCAAAAAAGCGAAAACGAGGGAAGGGTCCCAGACATGCGATGTTGAAGTCGCGACCCTTTCCCCGGGGCTGGTTGTTCATCCCGAGCCGTTGTTCGTTGTTTGATGGTCCCCGGGCCAAGCGAAGGCCCCAGAGGGCCCGAAAACTGCCGAAAACCTCCCGTCGTGAATCGTTTGCACGACGCGAGCATGTATGGGGCAGCGGTATCGGCGCCTTTCCTTCATCTGAGCTCCTACTGAGGGGCGACGATAGGGGGGGATTGGCGTAGGAGGGGAAACATCGACCTGGAACCGGCGATACATCGCCGACAGATCGGCAACAGGCCACCGCCAGTGAATCCGAACGTTCCTGGGCAGGTTGGGACTATCGGGCCCCTATCGGCTCGGCGATGAATGGGCGAGAGGGGTTCGATGCGTCCCCCCCCTATGCGTATCCCCCCTTTTCGCTGCCTCTGGCTTACGAAAGCGGTCCGAGTCCTCCTGGCTCAGCCCGCGCAGGGCTGCTCCGGCCGCGTCCTGCTGCGCGAGGACGGCTGCCGCCAGGCCCGGCTCGAGCACGGCGCCGGCCCGGCAGACGCCGTCGGACAGCAGGCGCGCCAGAGCGCCCTGAGACATCTCTGAGCGATTCCCCCAATCTGAGGGCCAACGATAGGGGGGGCTGGCACAGGTCGGCTACACGTAAGAGTGACCCTGGGTAAGAGTGACCTTTGGTGCGCGGCTTTGGGGGGGCCGCGGGGAGCCCAAATCCAGGCGCGCTAGCCGCTGCTACCGCTTCGCGTTCGGCCATCTGGGGGCCCATCTGTGCCCGCACCAAAGGTCACCCCTGCGAAAGGTCACTCTTACGTCTAGTCGAACAGGGGGGAAACATCGACCTGGAATCGACGGTACATCGCCGATTGATCGGCAACATGCCCTCGATAGCAACTCCGCCGGTTCCTGGGCAGGTGGGGGCTATCGGGCCCCTATAGGCGATGAATGGGCGATTGGAGGTCGATGCATCACCCCCTATGCGTATCCCCTCCGATCGCTGCCCCCGATAGACCAAAGCCCCCTCGAGTCATGACGAATTCACAGCGGAAGGTTTTTCATAATTTCAGCCACTGGGGGCCCTTGCCCGGGCCTCGGGAAAACGACTCGGGATAAAACTGGTCCCGAGGAATGGGTCGAGGCTTCTGGGGGTCGACGTTATGAGCTAAGCATGACGTCGGGGGCCTGGGGAGGACACTGGCATGCACATAAACCTTCGGAGCTCCGCGTGGATTCCTCGCGTCGGCGCCTGGAACCCCGCTGGCGGCGCCTCTGGCGCCGCCCCCGGCGCGCTCCACGCGCCAGGGAGGGGGTCCCATCGCCGATCTCAGACATCTGCGCGGAACTCCGAGCAAGTGTGCTTATGCTGGCTTCCTCGTTCTCGAGGGGCGCTTCCTGGGCGGCTGGAGGCACGGCGCCGAGACGGCCTGAGCCACACTGGCTACAGCACGTGCCCAAATCTCCAGCGATGCGATTTTTCGACCCGGACGATATGACGGGACGGGACGGGACGGCATTTCTGGGGTTTACTCTGGTCCTCCTCCTCCTCCTCCTCCTCCTCTTCCTCCTCCTCCTCCTCCTCCTCCTCCTCCTCCTCCTCCAACTCCTCCCCCTCCTCCTCCTCCTCCTCCTCCTCCTCCTCCTCCTCCTCCTCCTCCTCCTCCTCCTCCTCCTCCTCCTCCTCCTCCTCCTCCTCGAACCGCGACGGCAGCCGAGCCGACTGCTCGAGCTGCGCTTCGGCCTCGGGGGCCCGTGCGCAGGCCCCCGGAGCACCCCAAGCGCATCCCGGGCGGAGCACTGCACCCCGGGGGGGAGGGCTGGAGCCTCTGGGGCCGCGCCTTGCAGACACCTCCTCCAACAGGGCCCCACGACGGCTCAAGAGGGCCCCCACGAGCGCCTCAAGAGGTCCCCGGGCGGCCCCAGGTCGCCCCAGCACGGCCCCAATTGGGGCCTGGGGCAGCTCCGCTACGCCACGCTACTCCCGATCGGCCCGAAGGCCGTGCCAATCTAGAGCTCGGGGGGAAGAACTTGGGCCGTGCCTCCGGCACACGGGCAAACGTGCAATCGTCTTGCGTGGACTGCTTCTCGGACAGGCAGGGGCGGGGAGCGAAAGAGGGCGAGGGAAAAAGGGGCAGAAGGGGAAGGAAACCGTCAGATCCCGTTCGCGGGGGCAGCTCTGGACGGCCCGAAAGGCCCAAAGCCCTCCAGACGGTCCCAGGACGGCTGCAACAGCCCCCCCCGGGCCCCCCGAGCCCCACGACGGGGCACGCGGCCTCCGCCAGACGGACCCACAGACCTGGCCCACGGAGCCCAAACAGCACCATTGACCATCACGCCCAGGCCCGGTGCCAGCAATCATGCCCACGCCTCCGACGGAGGCCACCACTCATGCCCAGACACACAGACCAGCAATCAGGTGCGATGCCAGAAGGGTGGTCCTAGGGTCCAGCGATCACCGCAGGCCAAAGCCGTCGGCGCGCCGTAAGCCAAAGAACCATGTCGTCCGAGGTCTGGGCGCGCGCGGGAGCACGTGTCTCGGCGGCGAGCGAAGGGGGGGAAGTGAGAAGGAGGAGGCCTCCTCAGGGGGCGGCGGGGCTTCTCAGACGCCATCCGGCCGCTTCTCAGAAGCCCTATGGCCTTCCGAGAAGTTCTCTGTGGCCGGGGAAGGCTTAGCAAACCGATCAGAAGGCCCGGGGACCTCGAAGCCTTCTGAGAAGGCCCGCCCCTTCTCACTTCCCCCCAGGGTCGCCGCCGAGTGTCGGGGTCCCGGAACCCTGAACCCCGAAATGAAGTTGCCATCTCTCGGAGGGTCATCTTTTACGCCCGCCGCCTTGCGCCGCCCTTCCGCCGCCCTTCCGCCGGCGGAGGCGGCCTCGTCTGACTTCCGCCGGCCTGCCGCCGCCCTCCCGCCGCGGAAGTGAAGAGACGGCCACTCCGTCGACCCTCGAAGGCAAGGCGCTTTTGGGAACGCCTCACCTTGGAAGAACAAGGGCTCGCGTGTCTGGACGCAGCACCCCGAATGCGGTGCAGATCGGCCGGAGCTTCGGCACACGCACGCGCACGCACGACCAGAGGCTCACTGAAAGAAGCCGTAGGACACATCTGTCGCCCACCTCGGGCGCCCCCCATCCTGAGCTGATCTGAAGCTCCGGTGGAACCCCAGGGGTCGCTGCGGGGTGGAAAACTTACGCAGGCGCCTGCCGGTCAGTCGGTGCTTCTTTGATGCGCCTCGTGTTCCGAAAGCGGGCATGGGAAGGAGCAGGATTGGCTTTCGCGGGAAGCGCATGCGAACGCCCCTGGTTCGAGACGCCTTGCCACTCCGCTGGTCCCCGAACGCTGAAGAGGCGAGCCGCTCCTCCACAAAATTGTGGTGGCTTCTTGTTGTGACGGTATGTTGTGTCACTGCTGGCAGCCCCACTGCTGACAACAACGACGACGGCGCGGCGGCGACTTCGGTCGTGGACACGACGCTCTGCCCCCAATGTGGAAGTTTCTGACACATCACAAGCGCTCCCCTCGCCAGCAACACCACTGCCACCTCCTGCTCATTGACCACCACCGCCGATGATGCACGGTAAGGGGGGACAGATCTCGCCCGTGCAGGGGCCTTGCCAGTGGACCTGTCGGCCAACTTCTCGATGACGTTGCCCAGCGCGGAGAGGGACTTGTTGATGGCGCAGCCCTCCTTGAGCCTGAGGAGCGAAGTGGAGACTTCGAGTGCTGCTAGAATTAGGTCGGGCATGTCCTCCTACAGGCGGATTCTATGATAAAAATGAAGATAACTATTCACCAACAAACACAAAAACAGTCAAAAGGGCATGAAACATCGTCCCCCGACTATCTCTCCTATTCTTGAAGATTCCCCCTGCAGAGGGACATGCCCGACTGAGTGCTAGAAGTGCCCCTGGCCCAAGGTGCCCCCAGGATTTCCAAGGAGGCCCCCACGGCCTCCGCAGCACCCCATCGCAAGGCTTAAGTCGGGCGTGTCCCCCTACAGGGGGATTTTCAACGAAAAATACAACATACCTCAAACATAATCGAAAGATATGTTTTAAAAGAATCGTCTGGGGACTGGGAATATTTCTGGGGTATCATTTACCTTTTGGAATATTTCTGGGACTGGGAAATATTTAAGTATTTTTTTACCTGTTTGAAATGTTTCTGGGGATTTTTAATTTTTCGTCGAAAACCCCCCTGTAGAGGAACAGGCCCGACTTAACGCGAGGCCCATAGAGCGAGCCCCAGAGGCTGGCTCCAAGGCTGCGCGGAGAGCTGGCGGCGAGCCCGGGCCCCGGGCCTGCTCCTCCTCCTCCTCCTCCTCCTCCTCCTCCTCCGCCTCCTCCTCCTCCTCCTCCTCCTCCTCCTCCTCCTCTCCCTCTCCTCCTCCTCCTCCTCCTCCTCCTCTCCTCCTCCTCCTCCTCCTCCTCCTCCTCCTCCTCCTCCTCCTCCTCCTCCTCCGCCTCCTCCTCCGCCTCCCTTTCCTCCTCTCGCAGCGCGTCCTCGATCGCCACCCCCCCTGACCCGCGGAGCGAAGGGGAGGCCTGGCGAGCAGAGGGGAGGGCGCAAGAGCAGACCCCAGCGCAGACCTGTCCTGCCTCGGCGGCAAGCGAAGGGGGGAAGCGAGAGGGAGAAGGCCTTCCCAGGAGGCCGCAGGGCTTCTTAGAAGCCCTCGAGCCTTCTGAGAGTCTTGTTGTCTTCGGGGAAGGCTTCGACAGCTTATCAGAAGGCCAGGGGTTTTACGAAGCTTCTAAGAAGGCCTTCTCCTTCTCACTTCCCCCCCTCGCTCGCCACCGACGTGTGGGGGGGGGGCACACAAGGGGGGTACAGTCACAGAAGAGCATTCTCCAAGAACGTGAGACCCTCTGCCGGCCAAAACACCCCAAGCCAAAAGACCACTCGAGGGTGCCCTCGCCCAGGATGCACAAGAGCCTCCAACAAGCACGAAGAACACAAGGGTACCCTCCCCGAGCCGACCTCGACCTTATACCTCGGCCCGACCGTAGAGGGAGGGGGGAAGGCCTCGTGGAGGGACGCTGCTTCTCAGAGGCGCTGGCCCTAACATCCGAAGACGGGGCCCGCGCCCTCTGAGAAGCAGGGGTGCTTCTCAGAAGCCCTCCCCCCTCTGCGCGTAGCCGAGCTCCCGGGGGGGGGGGAGGGGGAGAGGGGGGAGGAGGGAGGAGGGAGGGATGAGGAGGGAGGAGGCGGGAGGAGGAGGGAGGAGGAGGGAGGAGGAGGGAGGAGGGAGGAGGGAGGAGGAGGGAGGAGGAGGGAGGAGGAGGGAGGAGGAGGGAGAAGGAGGGAGGGAGGAGGAGGGAGGAGGGAGGGAGGGAGAAGGAGGAGGGAGGAGGAGGGAGGGAGGAGGGCACACAGGGCTGGGGGGCAGCGGCGGCGCAGCACGGCCGCCGTCCTCTCCTGCCACGGGGAAGGCGCGGAGCGGGGAACACGGTGGCCTTGCCGGCCACGGCGAGAGCGACGCATGGGCTCCACGGCCTGGGTTCGGCGGTGGACAGACCTCCCTTTAGTACACCTCCCCTCAGTGAAAACGGCCTGGGACCGAGACCGGCGGACCTGGACCCGCAAAAATGACGGCCGCGGCGCCCTCTCGCGCACCGAAAACGGCCAATTCCTGAACCGACGTGTCAGGGTAGGAGGTCTATCCACCTCCGATGGATACGAGGAACGGCCCGAAAATCAGAGCCCCTCCGGAGTCCAGCACGGTGCTTCTTCCAGCGCCTTGGCTGCATGAGGCATGCGCCCCCATCCATGGCCGCATCAGTCAGCACCGAATCGAGAAGACGGACCAAATCGGAATGTGCGCGCGGGATCGGGCTGCATCGGCACGGGGTCGAAATCGAATCGGATCGGCTGCGGATGCACAGCAGCGGCATGTAAGCATCGGGCCGCATCGGATCGTCGGCATATCGGAATCGAATAGGATCGGGCTGGCCGAAGTCGGTTTAGAGTAAAATCGATCGGAGATCGAAATTGACCATGGCCACGTACCTCGGTCCTGCACCATCCTCGCCTCCACCCCCACCTCCCACCTCCATCCTCCCTGCCTCCCCCCACCCCCGTGGAGCTGGGCTCGGTCAACGCCTCCGGGGCAGCTGGGACACCCCCTGTCCTTAGCTGCCCCGATACGCAACGCGCAACACGTATCGTATTGATACGGAGCTCAACACGTGGGCCGAAAACGCAGGTCCGACGCGACACGCTCGCCAAACCGTGGTCCAGTACGTGTAGCCGACGCGCAACGTATCGGCACAGACGTCTTGAGCACGGGACGCATTGCGTCTCAAAACGGGCGTACCCATCGGCCGGAAGAAGTAGGTAGAAAGATGAAGCAGGAAGGCGTTGGCAATAGATTGGCTATCCGCCCGCCTCCTGAAGAGGCAGGAGGAGGGAAAAAACCGCTCGACTCTTGAAGTATGAAGGCGCTGAAAGTAGATTGGAATCTGGAAATCCAAAAATACCTACGTGGTCCAGTACGTGGTCCAGTAAGTGTACTCCAGATTTCGTAATAAAGGGAGGGGGGTCTCATTTCGGGGGGGGGGTCTCTTCCGGGCCATCTTGGAGGGCCTGGGGGGTCTGGGGACGCTGTTTTGGAGGGTTCTCCCACGGGGGAGGTATGAGATAGCTTGTCTTGGAGGGTCCAGACCCCCTCCCTTTTATTACGAAATCTGGAGTACCCCAGGGTTGGGCCTCAAATCTCTCGTCCGTCCCAAAGCCCCACGACGCCTGGGGCAGGGTCGACGCGTCCCCTGTGAGAACCACGACGTCGGAGGCCGAGGCTTCGGGCCTCTATAGGTCAGCCTCTATAGGTCAGCCCCCTGGAGACCCCCTCCCTTTCAGCACGAAATCTGGAGCAGCCGACGCGCAACGCATCGACACGGACGTCTCGAGCACGGGACGCACTGCGTCTCACAGCGGGCGTGTCGAGGCAGCGCGGCCCCCGTCCCGTGGAGCAGGCCCGGAGAAGCGACGGCCTCCTCCTCCTCCTCTCCTCCCATTGCCTCCTCCTCCTCCTCCTCCTCCTCCTCCTCCTCCTCCTCCCTCCTCCTCCCTCCTCCTCCCTCCTCCTCCTCCTCCTCCTCCTCCTCCTCCTCCTCCTCCTCCTCCTCCTCCTCCTCCTCCCCCGCCCTTCTCCCCTCCTCCTCATCTCCTCCCATTGCCTTTTGCCCCTCCTGTTCTCCCCTCTCCGCCTCCCCTCCCGTCTCCTTTTCTGCGCCACCGGGAGTTGAGCAGGGACCGACCGCGCCGGCAGTTCTATAGGCCTACCACGAAGAGTTCTCAGAACCCGAAAATGTTCTGAGAGCAAAGGCAATGTTCTTAGAACACAAACCCGATGTGTTAAAACAAGGCAGTCCCAGCCAGAAATGTTCTAAGAACATTTCGCTGGAACCTCAAAAGGTTCTTAGAACATTGCTTGGTGGGACTATAAGCGAGCCGGGACGCTTCGCCACTGCTTAAGGAAGCTGACCAATATCCACTGCCGCTGGGTCGTGTTCCGAGGGCTCGGAGCGCGGTGGACATGGGCAGCTGCCCGCCCACGCGGGAGGGCAGCTATCTGGATCCGCCGCTGCTCGAGATCTCAGGACGCGACTCCGAAGCGGTGGATGTGGACATGATCTGGCGGTGGTCTCCTGCCCATGGCACACCCCTCGCCAACACGTGTGTGTGATCCCCGGCCGGGCAAGGCTTTGCTCCCCCACGGCTATACAAGGGCTCCCAACTTCGCGCTTCGCGCTTCGCGCTGCGCGAAGCGCGAAGTGCGAAGAGCTTCGCGCTCTCGCGCAGCCTCCCAGGGGAGAAGAGGAGGGTGAGGAGGAATCGGAGCCGAACCGCGAAGCGCGAAGCGCGAAGCGCGATCAACTTCGCGCCTCGAGGGCGCCCTTGGCTATAGGCCCGCGACCCACGGGGAGCGCGCCGCCACGAGCGCGCTCCGCTCGTGGGAGGGCTGCCCTCCGTCACGGGCTGCCCTCTGGCTCAAGAGCCTGCAGAAAACTCCCGAACTGAAGATCGAGACCTGCAGGATTGCGGGAACGGCAAGCGACCAAAACCACATCGGGGACACACCCTGGTGGGATGTCTGGCGAACGCCACAGTTGTCGGAACACCGAAACCAGCTGCGCACTGGCTGTGGTCGATGTGGCGTCCCAGGACGGCCCAAATCGGCCTGCCAGGCGCTCCTGCGCCGCGTGCCGGGGGCGGGGCGGCCCGGGCGGCACGCGGCGCCCGGCAGGCGGACGGCGTGTCGCTCCGCTCCACGGGGCGGGAGACCGGGAAGCGCGAAGGGGCCCAAGGGCACACGAACAAATACACACAGAGAACACGAACCCCCATATTGTTTCATATCTTCTCGTGTTCTGCCTTCCCCCCCCCCTTCCCATAGTTTCCCCTATCCTCCTGGGAACCGACGATTCATTGCGTCTGCGTGCTTCAGTCCTTCCCGAAAGTGCTCGGGGCGTTGACGCTCGGGGGCCGGGGCGTGGACAGTGTGCCACGCCGACGCGTGCGTGGTGGGCCAGAACCGGCGGTGCGACACGCCAAGCCACAGTTCCTGCCCGTAGCGCCAGTTAGGCCTCCGTCCTCCTGCTTCCTTCTCCCTCCATCGACCTCCGTCATCCCCCCCTCGCCCCTTCTTTGCTGTGCTAGGGGGGCGCTCGGCCCGCAGCGTCGGCCGAGGGGCCACGCGCGCGCGTGCACGGCCCCTCCCGCAAGAGCAGCCAAGGGAGCCTGGATGCCGACGGCGGAAGGTATGGCCAAGACATGCAAAGACGAGCACCACCTCCAACACCTCCATATCCACCGACCGGTCTCCCCCACCATCAACAGCAACCGAACCGGGCCCATGTGGCAATCCAGGACGATCGACGTGGCAAGGAAGGAACCCCCCTCGCCCGCCTCCTCCTCCCTCTCCGCCTCCTCCTCCTCCTCCTCCTCCCCTCCTCGTCCTCCTCCCTCCTCCTCCTCCTCCTCCTCCTTCCTCCTCCTCCTCCTCCTCCGCCTCCTCCTCCTCCTCCTCCTCCTCCTCCTCGTCCTCCTCCTCCTCCTCCTCCTCCTTACCTCCCTCCCTCCCTCCCTCCCTCCCTCCTTCCTACCTGCGGAGCCTGTCACCGCTGGCCCCCGTCTGGCCCGCCTTCTCGCTTCCTGCGGCCAGCGAGGGGCGCGCGCCGCGGAGGGCGAGTCCGACGACGGGGCGCGTGGGCTGGCCACGCGCTGCAGAGGCAGGCGGAGAGCAGGCGCACCCCACGGCACGAGGGCCCGGCTCGGCTGGAGCTCACCTCCTCCTGAGCTTCTGCTCCTTCCTGCTCCTCTTCCTCGTCCTCCCTCGTCCTGCCTTCGTCCTCCTTCCTCAATCCTCCCCCCTCCCTCCTTCCTCGCCCCTCCTCCTCCTTCCTCCTCCTCCTCCTCTCTCCTTCCTCCTCCTCCTCCTCCCTCCTCCTCCTCCTCCTCCTCCTCCTCCTCCTCCCCTCCTCCTCCTCCTCCTCCTCCTCCTTCCTCCTCCTCCTCCTCCTCCTCCTTCAGCTCTCCCTCCTCCCCCTCCTCCAGCTCTCCCTCCTCCCCCTCCTTCGGCTCCTCCCCCCTCCCCCTCCTCCCTCCACCCTCCCCCTCACCCTCGAGCTCCTCCTCCCTCCTGCGCCCCCCAGCGGGCGCTCCTCCCTCTTCCCCTCCTCGAATCTGCTGACCCCTGGCATGCTAACCCGCCTCGAACTTATCCCTTTCCCTGAGATGGGCGAGTCAAAAAGCGAGGACAGTCTTGGGGATAGGCCCTCAGAAGCTGAGGGAATCCTTAAGATCGGCATCGAGGTGAGGTGATGTCAAACATAGGGATAGGGATATGTGCTTCAAACTGGTAACATGCGGAGGGCGGGCGTGCCCGGCCCACACTGGAAGGAGCGCAGGAGGCGAAGGGCCTGCCCGCGGCAGTCTCGCCATCGCTCGGACGTCCATTCCCCGTGCATCTGTCCGCTTCGTGCGTTTCGACTCTTCGCGCGATGATCCCAGCGCTGGTCCCCGCCGAGAAGAAGTGCAGACGTCCGAGCGATGCCAAGCGGTGGGCAGAGCAGCCCTGGGGCCTGGGGCGCGTGCTGGTCAAGACTCCGAGGCGAATACAGCTGTGGCGACGAGCGCCCATCCAGAGGCTCGAGGAGGCGGCGAAAACGGGGGAAGGGCATGCGCATCTGCGCAGGGGAGAGACAGCAAGGGCCCAATTACCAAAAGAGGTTTATTCTTTCAAAACAAAAAATGCAGGAGAATGTTACAGTCGGACCTAGGGCAGAAGAGTATCCTTCAAGAACAGGAGACCCTCCGCCAGCCAAAATGAAGAGGATTTGAGGGTACCCACCCCCCGGATGCACAAGAACATCCAACACACACGGAGAACAGTAGGGTACCCTCGCCGAACCGACCTCGATCTTCTGCCTCGGTCCGACTGCATGTTTCGGGGATCGACCAGGTTCTCCGGTGGGGCGGAGGGGGGGCTAGCCGATATCCGAACCATTTCGCGCTGGGCAGCCCCACGTGTGCCCACGCGCACCAGGCCTGCGCACCCCTTCGGACCTGCGCAAGGGACAAGGTCAGCTTATCTGGGGTGCGCGCAGGCCCGATGACCCGGTTGATCGCCGAACCCTAAGACGGTCTCCAGAGGTCCTCGGAGTGGTACTCCAGCGCCCAGAAGAGCCGACCAAGGCAGGCGTCTCTCAACTCTGAACCTTCCACAACGTGTTGTGCGTCCCTGCCCTCAGCAACGAGCCCCAGGGTGACCAATATCCCTACACAGGAGATGAGGAGTAAGAGAGCTTCAGAACTTCCGCCTGAGAAATCTGACTCTGCAAGTCCCGTTGCTTAACTCGTGGTCTGGGTCCAGGCCCAGAATGCCTACAGAAATCTACGGAGAGGCGGCGGCAACAGGAGCAGGTGTCTGGAAAGAATCAACTGAGGGATGGGGGGAAGAGACGGCACTACAAATCTGAAAGCATCTTCACCGTCGACCCTGGCAGCCAGATGTCCTCATGTATGCTGCTCAGGAGACTCAACTCCGATACTGTTCTGGAAGCTGCTGTCTTATATATCTGATGGGTATGTAATCAGAGGCACAGACAGATGGACGTCCCACGGGCACGCAGGACAATCTCGGGTTGCCAGGACAGTGCATATCATGAGGATCTATGGGCATGCGCGCGGTTCTAGCTGCTCGAAGCCGGCGGCGATCGGATAGAGGCAAGGAGAAACCCGAGGGCATGTGGCCACTCTAAAACCCCAGGTCTAATCAAAACCCACGCATGCCCCCGCATACCTTCCTAAAAAAATCAACGTCTCCGACAGCGCCCATCTACGCTATACAAATCACTGCTAATACCAACAGGCTCTGGAACGTCCAACCAAATGAACTCCCGATCCTCCCACGGCGTGGCGGCCCCGAAGCGGCCGAGGAGTCCTGCCAGGTCGACCAGGTTGATCAGCGACAGCTTACAGCCCTGCTGCCTCAGCACACATCCAAGTAGCATAGGAGATCAGACGGCCTTCGACAGGCTCTTTCAGCTCAGTGGCTATCAAAATGAATGCTGCTAACATGTCGTGCCAGACTATGAAGGTATCGCGTGGCGCCATACGACGCAACGAGCCGCATCACCAGTCACAACGCGCAAACAATTAGATCTGGAATATTCCGTTCGAGTGTAGTTGGGTAGCGCAATTCGAAACCCTCACGTCGTAAGACTTGCAGTGACATATTAATCGAATCATGGACCATCGAAGGTAAAGCCACAGAAGACCGCACCGCGGCTCAAACTTTACGTTGTCCCCATGCAACTGGCTATCAGTGTGAATCCGTGCGGCGTCCAAAGGCAAACAGGCGGGACTGGTGGCGAGCTACCGTCCTCCTCCTCACCCTCATCCTCGTCATCATCGGCACCACTACATCCAGTTTCACCAGAATCATCCCCTCTCCTCTTACTAATCCGAAATTAACCACGACAGGGGAGCACGTTGTGGTGAGTTGAGGTTGCACGCCCCTGCCTGAATCGACGTTCGTGATGAGGGCCCTTCGACTTCGGATACACGCTTGCGGCTTAAACTAGTGTTACCAAAAACGAATGCGGGTGACATCTAGCCTAAGAAACTACAGGATGGGGACATGTCTCCGAACGCCGCACAACGGCCACAACGTCAAGACCAGCGACTCCAGCCAAAGGGGCGCGGCCGAAAACCGAACGATGCAAGGCTACCCTAACACACCCCCATCCTGACCGACTTGGCGCCTGGACCAGAAGCAAGGCCAACGTCAGGACACAATCAGGTCGGGCATGTCCCCCTGCAGGCGGATTGTGGACGAAAATTACGAAATATACAAACATGCTCCAATATATATATATATATATATATATGTATATATATATATACAAAAAATAGTCCCCTGTCTATGTTTTGACTACTTTCGAATATCCCCGACTTAAGGGTACAAGGGAACCCTTGGAGGTCCTCCCGGGGGGATAGGCCCACGGGGGCGTCGCACCGCGCAACCGAGGGGTGCAGCCCGCCCCACGGGGAACCCTAAGGGGCTGGCCAGCGAAAGCTGCCAAGGACGGGCCGAAGGGGCAAGGATGCAGGTGCAACCTTGGAAAGCTGCTCATCTTTACTGTGCGCCCTGAATGTCGACGACGACGGCGGCGACGACGACGGCGACGGCGGCGACGACAACGACAACGACGGACGGCGGCGGCGACGAGGACGGACGACAGACGACGGACGACGGACGACAGACGTCGGACGGCGGACGACGGACGACGGACGACGGACGACGGACGACGAACGACGGACGACGGTCGACTGACGACGACTGACGACTGACGACTGACGACTGCCGACTGACGACTGACGACGACGACGACGACGACGACGACGACGACGACGACGACGACGACGACGGCGACGACGACGGACGGCGGACGGCGACAGACTGCGGCGGCGGCGACGAGGGCGCCTCGGCGAGGGCCGCCGCCCCAGCCCACGCGAGGGGGGCCCGCCGATCCGGCGGCAGCCCCCGAGAGACACGGGCAGATCTGGCGGCGCGCACACGCGAGGGGCAACGAATGCTGCGTGCTGCGTGCGAGTGGCAGCCGAATATGCTCGGGTCGGGCGAAAGGGGGGGATAGCAAAGGGGGGGGGGTGAGAATCAGCTCAAGTAGCTGATTTTCCCGGCGCATCCCGGCGCCGGAGGCGGCTGTGTATCGAGGAATGGGCCCCTCGGTGAGGCCGAAACCAGCTGCATGCAGCAGATCTCGTAGCCCCCCCTTTCCCAATCCCCCCCTTTCGCCCGGCCCGAGAGCGGCAGCCGAAGATGCCCTGGGCAAATTTGCGCGAGGGGTGCGCCTCTGCTTCAGAAGATGTTTCGATACAGTTGTATGCTCTCTGCGGCTCTCTGCGGACCCGGCAGGTGCAGATGCCTCGAGAGGGGCAACGATAGGGGGGGGACTGGCACACAGGGGGGGATGCCACGAGGCGAGTCCAGCGGTGGCGACGAGGGCCGCCCAGGAGGCCCAGAGGGGGGGAAAACGGGGGAAGCGTGGAGGTAGGCGTACCTCTCGGGTCGGGCGAAAGGGGGGGATAGCAAAGGGGGGTGGTGAGAATCAGCTCACGTAGCTGATTTTCCAGGCGCCTCCCGGCGCCAGAGGCGCCCATGTATCGAGGGATGGGCCTGGCGGCGGGGCCGAAACCAGCTCTACGCAGCAACTTTTTTACCCCCCCCCTTTCCCAATCCCCCCCTTTCGTTCGGCCCGAACTGCTTCCCCCTCCGAGACCACTCCCCTGGAGCATTGAAGGGGCCCCAGGACACACAAATAAATACACACAAATAAAACGATTCCCCATATTTTCCCATATTTTCTGGGTTCCTGTCTTCCCCCCCACTTCCCATATTTTCCCATATTTTCCTGGGAGTCGACGATTAATTGTGTCTGTGTGCTTCTTTCCCCCCTGGAGCATGGCCTCTCCGCCCTCCCCTCCGCGCGCCGCCGCCCGGCTCCGGCGCCCAGCTCCCCGGCGGGGGCGGGCGCTCCCTCGGCCGGCGGGAGCTCCCCCCGAGGGGCAACGATAGGGGAGGGGGGACTGGCATCGGGGGGATTGCAAAAAAAAAAAAAACAAGGATTGCAAAAAAAAACCTTCGAAGGATTGCAAAAAAAAAACCCTTCGTTTTTGTTTGCAATCCTGTGTTTTTTTTGCAATCCTTCGGCCTGGCACCGGCGACACATCGCCGACGGATCTCGGCGATCGGCCCCCGACGGTGCGCCCGCACCCTCCTGTGGAGGTCGGGGCCCCTCTCGGCGATGCACGGGCGATCGGGGGCCGATGCATCCCCCCCTGTGCCGATCCACCCCCATCGCCGCCCCCGAGCAAGGGCGCAGGGGGAGGAGGGAAGGCTTCTTAGAGGGGGGCTGCTTCTTGGATGGCGCCGGCCTCACAACTGTACGGAAGGCCCGCGCCTCCTGAGAGGCGGGGCTGCTTCTGAGGAGCCCTCCCCCCCTCCCACTGCCCCGCCCCCCCTGCGCGTGGCTGGGCATCGCTCGGACGCCCATTCCCCGTGTTTTTGCCCGGTTTCGTGCGTGGCTTTTTCGCCAAATGATCCAGGATGCTCCTCGATGGCCCTCGCCGAGAAAAAATGCACACGTCCGAGCGATGCCAGGGTGGCCGAGAGACGCAGAAAGCGAGGACGCCCCCCGGTGCGCGCGCCGACGGGCCGGGCGCAGACGCTGGGCCCGAGGCCCGGCGGCCTGCGACACCTCGGCAGGGGCAGCCAAGCGCGAGCCCTACAGTCGGGGCGCTGACCCAAGATACGACAAATAAGGAACGAAGCCCCTCGTCTCCTTAAGTTTAACTTCGATTTCAAGTCGAACACCGAAGGTCAAGCTAAGGCAGACAGTCAAACAACCAATGAACACGGAGCCCCTCCCAAACGAAAAAGGTTCCTTCTTCAGCGCCCCGACTGTACCCCTTCAGGTCGGGACCTCCGAAAGGCCAGCGCGAGCCGAGAGCTTCAAGAACGTCCGCAGCCAAGTGAACCCCGGCGGCGGGGGTGTCCGATACCCCAGCGGCGGTGGGACCCGTAGGGGCAGGGCTCGCAAGTGGTCGCAGACTCGGGAGGGAAGATAAAAAAGCTCTGGCGTTGCACCTCGCATGGGGTCATCCGAGGGCGTCCCATGGTGACCGAACAGAGAACAGGCAGGGAGGAGGCCTGGAAGCGACTGTGAATTGGACAACTCGTGACAACGACCAATCCCCTTCCAACTACAGCTGGCCTTGTTGAGACGGAGGAGGGGGGAGGGAGGGAGGGGAGAGGCAGGGAGAAGGATGATGAGGAGACCGCGCGAATGAGTGAACGGCCAATGGCACGAGCGTGCGCTACACAGCATACTTGCGCACTGCTGTTTTCCAAGCTTCGGCTGGAAACAAGAACCATGGCAACCAGAGCAACGGCAAATGTGCTGTGCATGCTCTTATGTAACTCTGATGCCCACGCCTGCCAGGGCCTTCCCCTCTCACGGCGACCGGGCTGCTGCGCCAGGTCGAAGGAGGAAGGCTGGAAGGCAACTTGTCTGACAGGATGTTCGCTACTCTTGCGCGCAAAATCTCGGAACAAAATCATGAAAATAACAGGTCCTGAGGGAAACGGGTCCTGGGGAGACCAAAAGATACCGATACCGCTTCTCCCCAGACCTCTCCCAGGGTGTTCTGACCAGGGTTTCAAGGCGAATCCAGCGGTGGCGACGAGGGCCCCCCAGGAGGCCCAAAAAGGCCAAAACGAAGAAAGGTGGCGGTATGGGTACGGCGAGTTCGTGCCGACACCGCGTGGATTGCTCAGCCTTGAACGATCGGCAGCTTCTCGATCGCCAGATCGTTCCACATTGACCCATTCTAGGCCACTTGCGGCATTCCACCTTGCACGGCCGCGCTGGTGCCGCCGCTGGCGGCAGTCGACCTCGAACGGCCGCGCTGGTGCCGCCGCTGCGTCGACACGACACCAACCCACCGTACCTCTTTTCCTCCTCCGAGCTGGAGGCACGGCTGACCTGCGAAGCCGCTCGAGTGGTCGCCTGCGGCGACCACCGGCACAACCCGCGCTGGCGGTTGTAGCACCCAGGGAGCTGGCCGGCTGTCCTAGAGCGCTGCGGACCTCGCCCTTGCGCTCAAGCAGCCAAGCAATGACGAACCTCCAGGTCCACCACTCCTCCTCCTCCTCCTCCTCCTCCTCCTCCTCCTCCTCCTCCTCCTCAACCTCCTTCTCCTCTTCTTCCTCCCCCCTCGTCCTTCTCCGCCTCCTGCTTATCCTTCTCCTCCTCTTCGTCTTACTATTATTATTCGTAGTATTATGTTCCGTCTTCTTATTATGATAATTCGCAGTCTTATTACCAGGATTATTATTATTAGTAGTTGTAGTACGATGAGTCTTATTATACAAATTATTATTATGTGTTTTCTGCATCCTCCTCCTCCTCATCCTCATCCTCCACTTCCTCCTCCCCCTCCTCCTGCTCCTCCTCCTCCTCCTCCTCGTCCTCCTCCTCTCCTCCGCCTCCTCCTCCTCCACCTCCTCCTCCTCCATCTCCACCCCGCAATTGGGCGGAGGCCAAAACGGCCAACGCTCGGCGACAGGAGGTCCCCAGGGCCCGCTCGCTTGCTCCGGAAAGGAGGAGGAGGAGGGGGGGGGGCAAAGAAGGCGGAGGGGGATTGTCAAGGCTGTCTCCTAGGGCACGGGTAAAACATTACCATGTTCGTGCCCTACGAATCTGTATGATCCAAATGGGTATGGGTCCCTGCCCCTGTCAACTAGAAGTACGCCTATTGAACTATCAGCTGTAACGCAGCCTAAAAACTTTCGCCCAAGGGGATGCCCCACGACTGTGAGGCACAAGTTACAACTGGCCCCTGGGTCGCCCCACGGCTGTGAGGCATAAGTATCAGCTGTAGGCTATGACATGGTCTATCCGCTCGCGCCCGGAGGGATAGGGCTGCCCCACGACTGTGAAGCACAAGCTCCAGCTGGCCCCTGGGTCGCCCCACGACCGTGAAGCACGCCCTCAGCGCCTCGATCACCCCCCCGGCATTGGCACGGCGAGGCCCCCAGCTCGCCCCCTGCAAGACTGCCGCGGAGTCAATGGGCCGCCGTTGGCGGCAGCTCGAGGCTCCCTTTGGCCAGACGGGACGCCCCCGACAACTAGTGAACAAAACGCCCTCCGGGGAGGCAGCTGTTCACAAGCGTTCCGGGGCCGCCCGCCTGGCCAGGGGGCGGGCGATGGGCGGGGGAGGTCAGAGGGCGTCTATAAAAGGCGGGGAGGGGAGAGCACTGTTCTACCTGCTCCCCCCGACCCAGCAATGCCGCCCCACAGTTGGTGCGGGCTGGTCAGGCCGCGGGAGTATCTACAGGGAAGCTGGAAAAAGTGGAAGTTGGAAAATCAGTGAAAGTGGAAGTGGCCAGGGCTGGAATAACCGACAGTGGGTGAAGCGAGCCCGAAACAGTAGGAATGCGGCCGCCAGGGCTGGAACAAAAAAGAGAACTGACCAGGGCTGGAAAGAGTGGAAGGTCTGGCCTCAGTCACTTTTTCCAGCTTCCATGTAGATATCTTGCTGGAAATATGCAAATACCACCTGGGCGCAGCCCGCCCCGAAGCTGCTCACCGTCCGCACGGCCGAGACCTTATAGCTGTCCATGGCTTCTGCACGTTTTTCTAGCCTTCCCTGCTCCGTCGCCCGCTTGGCTCGCCCGAGACCATAGCTGTCCACGGTTTCTGTACTTTTCTGGTCTTCGCGTGAGCAAATGGCTCAGCCATGAGCTACATGTCCTATGAACTTTCCCCCAAAGGGCTGCCCCACGACTGCGGAGCACAAGTTGCAGCTGGCCCCTGAATCGCCCCTGGAGTGCGAGGCAAGAGTATCAGCAAAAGGCGATTACGTGGCCTATACCCTATCTCCCAAAAGGGCTGCCCCACGACTGCGCAGCACAATTTACAACAGGACCCTGGGTCGCCCCACGAACGTGACGCACAAGTATCAGCTACATGATACAAAAAATCCCCTCAAGTTTCGCCCAAAAGGCTGTCCCACGACTGAGAAGCACAAGTTACCACTGTCCCCTGGTCCACCCCGCGACTGTGAAGCACAAGTAACAGCTACCCACTACTGTGAAGCACAAGTATCAGCTACAAACTAAACACTTTCGCAAAAGGGCTGCCCCACGGCTGTGAGACATAAGTTGCAGCTGCCTCTTCGGTCGCCCCACGACTGTGGAGCACGGGTAGCAGTTATAGGCTATGTATTACATCGCCTATAATCTTACGCCCGCAAGGCTGCCCCACCACTGCGAAGCACAAGTTGCAACTGGCCTCTGGGTTGCATCACGACTGTGGAGCACAAGTATCAACTAAATGCTGTGACATGGTCCATAAACTTTCGTCCAGACGGCTGCCCCCCCTTTCGCGCAAGTTTCGCGCAAAGGGCTAACCCACGACTATGAAGCTCGAGTAAAAATCTGCCCAAGCCTTATCCAAGACCTAGATACTGAAACCCAAAACCCGAAAGACTGCTGGCGCCTGGGTCGCCCCACGACTACAAGTGGAGGAAGAGGAGGAGGAGGCGGAGGAGGGGGAGGAGAAGGAGGAGGAGAAGGAGGAGGAGGAGAAGAAGGAGAAGAAGGAGGAGGAGGGGGAGAAGATAAGCGGGGGCGAGCCCGGGGGGGAAGATAAGCGGGGGCAGACCTTCTCAGAAGGCGGCGGGGCCTCTCAGAAGCCCTCGCGCCTCCCGAGGAGCCGTGCCTGCCTCTGCGGCGGCGCCCCTGGGGCGCTCCGCGCCCCAGGGTCAGGGTGTCGAGGCCGCCCCCGAGCTCCTCGGGGGGCCTGCTGAGGCCAGCTGGGGCCACCTGGAGGTATGCCCGTGCGCGGCCCGAAGCCTTACCATCGCAGGCCCCTCACTTCACGACCCCTTCCCCCCAGGGCCGGCTCTTCTCGTCCTGAGAGTGGTTGCTGATCGGCCCCGGGGCCTCAGAGGGGCCTCCGAACGCCAAAGGCTGTGAAACCATGTCTGCCTCGGTGTGTTCAAGACGTCAAGACTCTGGGGTCGGATGCAAAAAAAAACACACCGGACCATCCTATGCGTTTTTGAAGGGGCTCCAGGACACACAAATAAATACGCACATATTTTCTGGGTTTCTGTCTTCCCGCCCACTTCCCATATTTTCAATATTTTCTGGGGAATCGAAGATTAATTGTGTCTGTGTTTTCTTCCCTCCTGAGATCTGACGCTTCTAGAGGAACCCAGCTGTGGCCAGGAGAAGTCTCCAGGAGGACCCAACGAAGGCCAACGACGCCCAGCAGAAATTGCTCGCCAGGCCAACCACATGCCGCTGCGAATCGCGCAGGGAATGACCATCTCCACGTAGATAGCGCGCCGCGGGAAGGATGAGGCATGGGACCTGCGCCGTGTGAGAGGTGCGCGGTAGTGGATGGAGGAGACGCATGCAAACGGCTCCAGTGGGGCCTTAGGCGAAGGAAGCTCCTTATGGAGCCACGAAGCGTGTGAGGGGGCGCAATAATGAGCGAGGGAGACGCGTGTGAATGTCGCCACTAGAGCCACGCGAAGCGTGAAAGGGATGTGCCCACATGGACAGGAAACCGCATGCGAACCCTGCCACTGCGGCCCCCTGTGGGGTCACGAAGCGTGCGGGGAGGACGGGGGGGGGGGGGGGAAATGGGCGGGGAACCGCATGCAAACGCAGCCGCTGGGGCCTTCTGTGGAGCTCCCCATGGGGCCATGAAACGTGTGAGGGTTGCGCCGACATTGGCGGGGAACCGCATGCGCACGCAGCCACTGGGGCCTTCGGAGAAGCTCCCTATGGGGCCGCGAATCGCCTGAGGAGTGTTGAAGGGGCACCAGGACACACAAATAAACACACACAAATAAAAAGATTCCCCATATTTTCCCATATTTTCTGGGTTTCTGTCTTCCCCCCCGCTTCCCATATTTTCCCATATTTTCCGGGGGATCGACGATTAATTGTGTCTGTGTGTTTTTTTCCCTCCTGAAGTGTGCCGCAATGGGCGGGAAAACCCGCATGCGAACGTAGCCGCCGGGGCCTTCGGTAGAGCTCCCCTACGGGGCCACGAAGCGCGTGAGGGGTGTGACAAGATGGACGTGGGGAGGGCAGAGGCAGCGACGGGGGGGGGGAGAAGGGGGAGGGAGACGGAATAGGAACAGGAATAGGAATAGCAACATAACGGTGTCATATCAGACTGCTGGCCGAGAGCGAGCTGCCACCTCGGCAGCGCTCCGGACCTTGGGCACGAGGCCTCGCCTGATACGATCCAGGTAGTCATGCCTGGTCCGATTCAGGGGCTTGTGACACGACTCTCTGAGATCCCTCCGAAGGTTGGGGGGGGAGAAGGAGGGAGGCGAGGCGAGTGGCGCGGGGCGCGGTCTCCGCAGCGCGAGGGCCCGGCACCACAGGGTGGCCAGGAACACACACGCATCACTCCCCGACGGCTTCCAAGACGCCGGAGGTCTGGGTGTGGCGTGCGGGCACCTGCTTGAACTCGATGGTGATGACGGTGTGGGCGCGGCTCGACGTCGCGTTCATCAGCGTGGAGCCCACCGTGCGGTTCTCGGTGCCCTGGGCAGGAGAGGAGCGGGCAGCAGCAGCAAGCGAGACAGCAGCAGGAGGTGGAGCTGGGGGAGGATCCCCCCTCCGCCTTACCGGCAGGCAGGCGCATACCCTGTGCCCGTTATCGCTGGCATCTTCGCCGTGTCCTCTATTGCCTTTCCCTGCCCGCTGCGCCTGTCCGACTTCATTTGTTGGCCTCCAGGCCTTCGTCGGCATCTTCACGCACTGGCTTGAGCTCGCGCAACGTCAAAGAGCTGGGGGAGGGAGGGGGGGAAGAGCAGGACTCTGAGACGCCACTGCTCCTTTCGGGGTGGAAGGTCAAACAGGTGGCTGGGCACTACAGGGGCAGCCACCAGGACCACTGCAGTGGAGGGGCGGGAGAAAGGGCTGGCAGGGAGGAGGCATGATGGGGAAGGGGAGACGAGGACGAGGACGAGGACGACGACGAAGGCAAGGAGGGCGATAAGGAGAACGAGGAGGAGGACGAGGAGGAGGGAGAAGAAGAGGCGGAGAACGGGGAGGGGGGAGGAGGAGAGGAGACTCGGGAGAAGGACAACGATGATGGGGGAGAAGGTGGAGGAGGAGGAGGAGGAGGAGAAGAAGAAGGATGAGGAGAAGGAGGAGGGAGGGGGGGGAACGATAAGCTGGCCGCACGCGCGCCATATGTGACATCCTACCCCGCTCACCCAACCCTTCCCACTGCGCTGTTGTTTTCTCTAGCCGCCGACGCGTGCCACAGCGGATCTGGAACTCCAAAGAGGGCCCCATCGTGTTATGCGCAATCGGAAAGAAAAGGACCTGCGTACGTTAGAGGAGGAGGTGACAGATGAGCAGGAAGATGAGCAGGAGGAGCATGAGGAGGATGAGGAGGAATGAAGAGCACGAGGACGAACAGCAGCAGCAGCTGAAGCTGAGGTGGAAGGAGCGGGGGGAGCAGGAGGACCAGGGGAAGGCGGAGGAGGGTAATTAAATGAAGGGCGACAACGATGATAAAGGACTCGATCTAGAAAAGTGGCCCGCGCTGGGGCGAGTGCGCCACGCCGAACGAAGCGAGCAAAGCGCCGATCCGAAAATGAGACCCACGCTGCAGCGGGAACACCGGTTGGCAACAAGGGGAAACAACCGGGGTGCAAAAAAACATACGGAAATCAACGTGTGATATCATGTGTCTGGACAGTGATGCGCGGAGAGGACCGAGCATCTTCTGGGCAGAGTCAGGGGAGAGAGGAGATTAGCCCTCATAATGCGTAGGTGTGGTGGACTTGCTCAGGCGCCCTACCGCATAACTCGCACGCTGGGAACGCCCAGTCCCCAGCAGCTGCGGGTAAAGATGATTATCCGGAAAACGGACCCCTAGCCCTCTGGGGACCTGTGTTAGAAGGGCCAAAGACATTAGGGGCAGGTCTTTTGTTCTGCACGTGTACCGAACCAAACCGCCCAGAAGCGTGATCCTCCATGCGAAGACGAGGACCTCAGTGAGGCCACGCCCTCATCGTGCCATTCGGCTTACAGGGGCCCCTCTGCTCTCGATGGGAAGAGGGAGGGTGCAGCAAGGTCTGCGCGCAGCCCCCCTGCGCGGCCTCCCAGCGAGGGGCCTCCCCGCGGGGCCCCCCCAAAAGCGCTGGGCCCCCCAAAAAATCGTGGGGCCCCCCAAAAGCGGGGCCTCCCGGCCCGGACGCCCGCCGCGGCCCCCCCGGGCGCGGCCCCAGGGCAGGGGCCCCGAGCGTGGCCTCCGGACGGGGCCCCCTGGAGAGGCGGCTCCCGGACGGACGACCGCGCTCAGGGACAACGTTCGGGCGAAGAGACCTGTGCGCATGCACCGATCCTGGCCAGGCCCCTCCTGGGCCCAGGATCGGTGCGCATATGCTCTCCTGGCCAGGGCAGGAGGGCGTGTATGCACCGATGCTGGGATCAGCATGGGCCTGGCCAGGATTGGTGTATGTGCATAGTTATCTTTCCTCTGAAGGTAGAACCGATCGGACACCCCCTCTGACCACCATTCACCACCACCGCTCCGCTGCGAAAGAGTCGCAAGCGCGTGCGCGTTCTGAGACTCGCCACCGCGCTGGCGGCGGTTGCTGTGTGTGCGCGCCTGTGTCTGCGTGTGCGTGTGCGTGTGGACTTGTGCGTGTGCATGTGTGTACGTGTGTGCGTGTGTGTGTGTGTTGTGCATACGTGTTTGTGCCTGCGCCTAACTGTATACTTCGACTTGTGCGTGTGTGCTTGTGGTTCCGCTTGTGCTTGTATGTGTATGTGCGTGCGTGTAGGACACTTGCGTTTGTTCCTCCGTTTAGCGAAGCATGCTTCGGGCCCACGATATATCGAGCTAAACATGCGTTCGTCTTTGAACCGAGTCCATGCTTTCATGACAGCCCCCCCAAACCTACCCCGCAACCAGGCAGTCCCCCGCCCCGATTCCCTCCCCAGGTCGCGACGTGGCGGATTCGCGCGGCAGCGCAGCTGGCTATGCGTGTATGGGGTTGTCGCGAGGCTCGCACACACTGGTTCAAAACATAGGTAGGCTGCGCCGCCGCAAGCTCAATATTGTTTTGGCGACTCTCTTTCTCTCTCTCTCTGGACCTTCGTCTGCAAGGAGAATATTCCTCCGCCGGTTGTGTGAGAAGTCACATCCCCATCTCCCGTGGAAAAAAGGCGGATGCCTCGTCCATCACAGCGGCGATCGCCTCATACGAGTCGACAGGGCGCTTCCTCAAAACCACAAGGGCGCACCGGGGGGGGCGAGAGCGATGAAGCGACAAGGACGCCTTTGCTCTACGCGCTTCTCGCCCCTAGCTCAGAGTAGCCCCCATGCTAGTGCCTGGCTCGGGAACCAGTATGGCCCCGAGGGCCCAAGAGGCCCTCAAGATGCCCTTGCGTGGCCCCACGGACGAATAAAATCCAGCCAGTCCTCTGGGCGCAAGTGGTCTAACGATGTCTTCCTTTCCTCTTCCAAAAACCCCTTCTTCCCATTCGGGGAGGGGTTTAGCACTGTTCCTTATCAATTGTCACCCCCTCCCCAGGCGACCGGGGGCCAACCAGAACCACCCGCCCCCCTCCATCCCTGTCAAAAAACAATACAAACCGAACCACTCTGCCTCAACATTTGGAACATGCGCGGACAACCCGATGCGCCCCCCCCCCCATCCCTGTTAAAAACAATGCAAAGTACACTTTGGGGCAAAGTCTTGAGTCATGTTCGTGAGGCCCGCGAACACTTTGGATTGTTTATGACAAGGACGGCGGGGGACTAAACGGTGAACCCCCCTCTGTTCACCGACACCCTCCACGACAGCCCCAAGAGGCCCTCCAGGGCTTCCAAGAGAGCCCCAAGAGAGCCCCAAGAGGGCCCCAAGCAGCGCCCAGGAGGCCCCAAGAGGCCACCAAGAGGCCCCCAAGAGACAGCCAAGAGGCCCAAAGAGGCCCCCCCCGAGGCACCCACCCAAGACGCTCTAAGAGGCCCCCAGAACCGCCAGGAGGCCCCCAAGAAGCCCCAAGAGGCATTCAGGAAGCTCCCAAGCGAAATCCGAAGAGACTCCGAGAGACACCCAAGAGGCCTCTGGCTCTTCTGCTCGCCCTTTGCCTCCTCCTCCTCCTCCTCCTCCTCCTCCTCTTCCTCCTCCTCCTCCTCCTCCTCCTCCTCCTCCTCCTCCTCCTCCTCTTACTCCTCCTTCTCATCCGCCTAATCCTCCTCCTCCCTCCTCCCTCCTCCCCCCTCCTCCTCCTCCTCTTCCTCCTCGTGCTCCTCGTCGTCGTTCTTCTCCTCCTCATCTTCCTCCTCGTCCTCCTCCCCCTCTTCTTCCTCAACCTCCTCCGATTCCTCCTCCATCTTCCTCCCCCTCTTGGGGTATGACGGTTTCCCCGGCCCTTTGTTCCCCTGCATGCTCCCCCGCTTCCCTCATCAAAGCAACTCGTCTGGGCATCGTTGCTGGATGGGCTGGTGGGGCTACGCGAAACGTGAGGAACTCTGAAAATCAGACCGCATGACTGCAAACGTCTGCGACTGACTGGCCGGAGGCCCAACCCGTTGCTGCTCCCGAAAGCGCGATGCGATCCACGCTTCGCAGACCACCGCCTCCCTTCAGCCGAAGCCTTGGCTATTGCGAGGCAGCGATTCATTGAGGTCCTGCGCATGTGTAAATCCACCGCCTGGGGAACTGATCTCACGGGACCCCAGGGGCGGTTGATATTGATATATTTGGCGCCCAGGGGAGACGAGTATATCTATATCCACCGCCTCCCGAGATCAAGGAAGATTGGCTCCCCAGGCGGTGGATATGTATGACACCGTGCCTCAGAGCTATGCTTACTCAAAGCAGGTTGTTTAGAACAAGCGCAACGCACCAATGCAGAAAACTACGGCTAAAAGGAAAAGACCACGGCCAATATTCTCAGCTCCCCCGCGCCAACCCGCTCTTGCCTCCTCGTCCTCATTTTCCCTCCTCTTTCGCATCCTCCTACTCCTCATCCTCCTCCTCATCCTCTTCCTTCTCCTCCTCACCCTCATCCCTCTCTCAGGCAGGATCAGCCGCAGCAAAAGGAGATATCAGACGGGAAGAAATCGACCAACGCACCCCTTCCTCCTCCTCCTCCTCCTACTCCCCCTGCCATTCCTCCTCCCCCTGCAACGCCCCTTCCACCTTCGTTGTCTTCAGGGTCGGCGGCACCGGCCGTACATAAGGCCTTCGCAACATTCTCAGCTCCCCCGCGCCAGCCCGCTCGTGCAGCCTACCCCTTCCAGACTGATTTGGACGCCCGAAATGGGTACGGAAAAATTGGGTACAATGCCCAACAACAAATGTTGTCCCAGACCGACAGCGGCCGCTGTTGGGCAGGCGGCCTTCTGTCTCAAATGGACACAGGCCGCGGCGGCGCGGACAGCGAGCCCTGTTCAAAATGAACAGGAGCTGCCGTTGGGCATTGTACCCATTCTTTCCGTACCCATTTCGCTCGTGCAGAACTGAGGAAACAACATGAGACCGACGCCCGTCTCCCCCGACCTCTCCCAGAACGCAGTCGGATCAGGATTCCGAGGCGAATCCGGCCGGGGCGCCGAGGGCCCCCTCGGGAGACGGGGCAAGGGTCAAGCGAGCGGAGGGCAGCGGCATCGGCACGTCGGTCGCCCCAGACAGGCTGCGGGGTCCTCACGCCGTCGATGTAGATGCCGAGCTGCTTGTTCTCGTGGATGTCGAGTCCCTTCTTGGGCCGCTGGGCGGCGGGGATGAGCAGGTCCTGCACCTGTCGCGCGGGCGCTCGTCCCAGACGCAGAGGGGGGGGGGCGAGCACCCCAGGAGGCTTTGCCTCTCGGCGCCGCGCACGCTTGCCTTTTTTAGCAGCAGCAGCTCCTCGTCTGGAGGGCGGGCGGGTTTTTTAATGGGGACATCGCCGTGGCCCTGCGCACGCTCGGCCGAAAGAGATCCCGAGGAAGGGCGGGTGGCTTTCAAAAAGGGGCTCTCGTCTTGGCGCCGCATGTCGAACCGTGGCACGGATGGAGAGCGAGTCGTTTTCGAAACGGGGGTGTCGCTTTGGCGCCGCGCACGCTCGCCTGACAAATATCCAGCAGCTACGCGGATGCAAGGCGGCCCACGTTCAAGACGAGGCCGTCGCCTTGGGGCCACGGAGACCCGCCCAACAACAACAAATAGCCACACGCACTTAGGGCGGCTCCTTTTCAAAATGGGCCTCTCGCTTCCCAGAAGGCTGAACTTGCGCAACGAGTGCGGATGGAGGGTGGTTCTCTCTCAGAGCAGGGATGCCAGTTGGCATCTCCTTGAACTTTGAAGCCCCACATTGCCGTATTCCTCATAGCTCGAACAAAGGACGGCAGTTTTTTTTTTTAAGGAGATCCCGCCTGAATTGCTGGCCGATGGGGGATTCGTCCTTCAATGTGTGCGCTTCGCGCAGTGAGAAAGAATGCTTGTAGGGACTACTGAGGAGCGGACTTGGAACGGGCGGGTGTATCGCAGCATCGCTGACACATCTGAAAATTACTCTGGTCCTCCTCCCCCTTCTCCTAATCCATAATCCTCCTCCTCCTTCTCCTCCTCCTCCTCCAAATCCTGCCTCTCCTCATCCACCTCTCTTTTCTACCCGCCCCAATGCCCCCTCCTCATCATCATCCCCCTTTCCTCGTCCTTCCTTGACCGCGGATGCAGTCACGCAGCTGGCGCGCGCTTCACGCTCTCTGCACTGCAGCCGATGTGCCGTCAAGCAACGGCCTTGATGATGCCTCCGAGCTGCCTGGCAGTGCTAGGGGGTACGTAGGCATCATCTAGCAAGAATGACACGCCGCCCCCTCTGAGAACGCTCCTGGGCTGCTCGGCGGGGTATCCATAGCTTTCGAGGGGCGTCAGCATGGAATCGGGAATTCGGATCGAATTGAAATGTGTGTCAGACTGGGATGCATCGGAGCGGAGTCGGAATCGAATAGAAGCGGGCACGCCAAGGTGCACGACGGCGCCGCGCAGGCACCGGGCCGCAGCGGACCGCCGGCATGTCGGAGTCGACACGGATGGGGCTGGCAGAAATCGACATCGACTCGGATCGATTGGCTCGGGCAGAGTGGAAACAACTGACAGGGACGCACCGCGCGGGCTGAGATCCGCGGAGCGGGGCCGAAAGCCCTCGGAGGCAAGGATGCCCTCTGGATGCGATGGCAGGCCTTTTACCAGCCCAGAACATATCCCTACCCCTATGTTGGGCATCGCCTCATCACGATGGCGACCTTAGGGATTCCCTGAGTTTCTGAGGGTGCATCCCTAAGACTGTCGTCGCCTTTTGGCGTGCCAATCTCAGGGATGGGGATGAGCTCGAGGCTGGTGAGCCTCGGTGGGGCCCTCGCCCTCACCATACACAAAGATCCGATGTCGTGATTTTTTCAATGCGGGTTCCCCGGAAGGGTCGACCCATTCCCCAGGACCGGCTTTCATCCTGAGTCGTTTTCTAACAGTCCTGGGGCCCGCTGAGGGCCCCTAGAGGCCGAAAACGGCGAAAAATCTCTGTCTTGTTTTTTTCAAGACGTTAAGTCTCTGGGTAGGAGCGCGGGCCGCAGCCGAGGAGCGCCCGCCACCGAAGCGGACCCTCCTCGGGCGGCTCCCGCCGGCGACCAGCGCCCGAGGCCAGCCCGCGCCCTCGCCCAGGGCCCCGGCAGCGGGCACGCCCGCTGCATCGAGGGCGGCAGCCTCCCTCCCCCCGTCCCGCGGAGGGCGCGGAGGGGGGAGGGAGGGGGGAGGGAGGAAGGGAGGGAAGGAGCCAGCGAGAGAAGGGAGAGGAGGGGGAGGGGGGGGCCGATGCTAGGGCTGGCGGAGATGGCGTCGTAGAGAGAGGAGGAGGAGGAGGAAGCGAGGAGGAGGAGGAGGAGAGGAGGAGGAGGAGGAGGAGGAGGAGGAGGAGGAGAGGAGGAGGAGGAGGAGGAGGAGGAGGAGGACGAGGAGGAGGACGAGGAAGAGAGGAGGAGGAGGAGGAGACTCCAGAGGAGTGGGGAGAAGGAAGAGGAAAAGGAGGTGGAGGGGAGGGAGGAAGAGGAGGAGGAGGAGGAGGAGGAGGAGGAGGAGGACGAGGAAGAGGAGGAGGAGGAGGAGGAGGAGGAGGAGGAGGAGGAGAGGAGGAGGAGGAGGAGGAGGAGGAGGAGGAGGAAACGGAGGAGGAGAAGGAAGAGAAGGAGGAGGAGGAGGAGGAGGAGGAGGAGGAGGAGAAGGAGGAGGAGAAAGAGGGGGAGAAGGAGGTAGGGGAAACGCAAACCAAATGCACCCCGTAGCCAGGAAGCCGACCAGGGAACCACGAAGGTCAAAATGGGCGGCTGTCCTAGCCGCTTGGCGGTTTACCGTTTAGGGGAAGCCCGTCCGCGGGTGACAACCAGCCTTGAGATGTCTCAAGGCCGTCGTGCAAGCGCCACCTAGTCTTCCAGGTGACGGGCCCATCACGACTGGCCATCAGCACTGGGGATTGTCGCGAGGCGGACGAGCCGCCACAGATCAGACAATATACAGAAGGCCCTTCGGTTACCATGTGGTGGCCAGGACGACGACGACGACGACGACGACGACGACGACGACGACGATGGCCACGACGAGGACAAGGACGAGACGGAGCGGGGGAGAAGTAAAAGGAACGACGAATGCAGCAAATGAAGAGGCACGCGAGGAGAAGGAAGGATGAGCAGTGTGAGGAAGAAGAGGAAGAGATTGATGATGAGGACGAGGGATGAGGAGAGCGACGAATCAGGAAGGGGATGGATGAGGAGGGGCGACCCGCGCTGTAAGCCCCGAATTCCCAGAAGGTGGACGACTCTGGGAGGGCGATGCTCGTTGAGCTCCGCCTGGCAGAGACGGCATTGCCTCGCTTCCGCTGGCATACGCCGCCCTCGCGCTGGCCTCCGCCAGGGGGGCGGAACGCCAACTGGTCGATCCTTCGAGGCCGAGGCTCTGATCTGGAGCGCCCTGCATAGGGGGGGGGGGGCGAGCAGGAGGAGGAGGAGGAGTAGGAGAAGGAGGAGGAGCGAGGATGAGGATGACGGGCAGCGAGGAGGAGGAGGAGGAGGAGGAGGAGGAGGAGGAGGAGGAGGAGGAGGGAGGGAGGGAGGGGGAGACGCGCCTGCTCGTTGTAGATCTCCACCTGCGCCGCCAAAGGCACGCCGCTCGCGGCTCCGGGGAGAAGGAGGCGCCGACCAGAGAAGAGAGAAACAAACAAAAGAGATCGTAACGAGCCAGCGGGGAGGAGGATGTCTGAAGGGGCCCTGAGACACACAAATGAATACACACAAACAAAAAGATTCCCCATACTGTTCCATATTTCCTTCGTTTTCGTCTTCCCCCCCACTTCCCGTCTTTTCCCATATGTTCCTTGGGATCGCCGATTAATTGTGTCTGTGTGTTTTTTCCCCTCCTGAATGTCGCTGTCCTCCTCGCGAAAAGATCGTGGGGGCCTCTCCGGCACCACCGCTGGACGCAGCCCGAAAAACGAGTCAGCGTGGACCCCAGGAGCGGCCGAAGGGAGGGCTTTGATCGGACCGTGCCCGAACCGCAGTCCAGGCTGCCAGACAGGGAGGAGAAGGAGAAGGAGGAGGAGAAGGAGGAGACGCCTCGGACCTCAGACGCAATGAACGTCACTGCCTAATATCAGTCTGGCAAAAGAATAAAACGAGAACGATGTCTTGAGACAATTGGCTCGGGACACGCTCCGGGCATTCCAGGGCATCCGGCGGCCCTCGCCTCGGGAGCCCGCGCGGAGCAACAGGAAAACCGGCATACCTTGAAACGTATCATCACGGAGAGGGTATTGGATAAAGAGGCCCTGGGCAAGGAATCCGGGGTCTGAATGCTGGGTGGAAGGCCAGCTGAGGCTTGGCCGTGGATGTCACCGCCGCATTGATCAGATAAAGACTCCTCCAGGGCCTGAGGCCTCCTGAACACACTCGTCCACGAACGCCCCAACCGCACCGTGGCCGCCTGCTCCCGTGAGAGAAACGGAGCTGCACGAGGCGCGACCACCTTCGCGCCCTGGAGCCACCCCCGCGGAAGTGGGCCCGCGCTCAGGCGCAGCAGACCGAGGAGCACGACAATGCACGGCTCAGAAATAACCACGTCGCGCCCCCGCGGGCGACACCTCGGAGAAGGCATCCGAGCTGCATATGCAAGCCCTGGCCACTGCGGCGCAAGCCGCCTCCGGCTGCAGAGCAAGCGGTCGACTCTGAAGCCCTGAGCTCAAGCCTGCGGGCGTCTCGCTCTCGCGGTCGAGATCAATGAAGTAAGCACGGGCGGCCAGGACGCAAGGGCCTTGGACGCCGAAGCCGGCACTTTTTGGGCGGTGGACTGCCCACACCCTGAAGGGCTGGCCAGTGAAAACCGCGAAGGACGGGCCGCAGAGGCAAGGGCGCAAGGGTACTCTAAGGACATCCGTGCGTCCTTGCTATGAGTTATGACTGTACGTCCTGATTTCCACACGCTACACCCTCTAAATGTCACTCAGCACTGGGATGTCTTGCGGCGGGCCCAGTCAAAACTTACAGATGTCTCGGATCGTGCCCCCCCCCCCCAGCACGCTCGTAAGAGCGTTCGAATGATTTCGACATGCGTGCGAGAGAGGCCCGTCTGGTCGCATAAATGTTGTCAACCACATGGTGTTCGTCGAAATTCGCAAGAGCGCGCGCAGACTTGTTTGAAAAATCATGTTGGAAAACCACGTGTTGATTAAATGTGTTCGAAAAACTCGATTATGAAATCATTACGAAAAGGTGTTTGATGAATTGCGGCATGCGCGCGCGACGACGCGCGTGTGGACTTGGTCAACTTGTTCGAGAGAGGTTTTTGGCATTTGATCATTTGTGACAAACGAGTGCGCGCGTGGTATTATCAACACACGAAAGAGTGATCCTTCGCTAGAGTGACCTTCTAGTGCTGGCCCCAAGCGGGTCAGGGGATTTCTTCTGGAATGAGCTTGACCTCGCGTCGGACCCGCATCGCGTGATTGCCCTGGCATCTGAGCGCGCCAGGTTTAGGCCCCCCACTTCAATCAACAGCACCGCAAACGCGGCGGACTCTACAATGCGCATTGGATTCCTGGGGGGGCGTCCGTCGACCAGACGGCGCGATTTCTGCCCCAGGACCAATCCCAAATCCTAGCCCAAATCCCAGATCGTCCGGTTTGAATATCTTTGGATATGTTTGAATATCTTTGGAAAAATTGAATATCTTTGTTGCATATACTTTTGGAACCAATGGGGGTCTTTACTGTTGACTGCAATCCAAAAATGTTCAAACACATTACAGGCCCACGGATGAGGCCGGTTTGGGCCATGACGCTGGACCGAGTCAGACGTCATCGCGATGCGGCCTGGCAGGGTCAGACCTCATCGTGGTGGCCCCCGGCGGCGTCTGCTTCCGCAGCGCCTTCGAAGTGCCATTCGGGGCGTTCGAATCCAATTGGCGGAATTCCGCGGCTGCACAAGAGATCGTTGGAGCGGCAACGCGCCGACCGTTGATGCGGCGCGGCAGTGCCGGCATTGCTCGGTGGCGTTGGGCCCCAGCAAGAACCCCTGAAGCCGCGCACCAAAGGTCACTCTAGCCTAGAGCCACTCCTACGTGTAGTCGATTTGCCAGGGATGAAGGGGTCGGACTCGATTTAACTGGGGTGATTTGAATTCATTTAAAAATTGAGCGATGGGGCAAAATCGTATGCAAGTTGCACACATCCCCAGGAGGTACGGATAACCCATGGGGGGTGGTAGATCCTATTCTTTGTTGGCAAAACCAAAACCTACGCGCCTCAATCTATGCGCGGCAACGACGGGGCGGCGACGGCGGCAACATCAAGCGGCAACGATGCGGCGATGGGGTGGCAACGGCTGCAACGTAGCCGCCAGACCGACGCACAGGCCCAGTTCCTTAGAACGGAAATGAAACCTCTAAGTGTACAAAATTCCTGGGACATGTATGCATATCTTCCCTGGCACGTACGCACTCTCGCGCGCGCGCCAGGGTGGATGCAGGAGGGGAGGAGAGACGAGAAGGGGGGTAGGGACGAATCGAAAAGAGGGACGGAGGGACGGAGGAGCAAGAATCTCCAAAACGCCCGCCATGGACGCCAGCACTTCGAACTTGAGGTCTGGATCAGGGTTCGCCTTGATGCGCCGGAAGATCTCCTGGTGAGCGATGAGCCCTCGTCGTCTGGATCTTCCTCTTTCGTATCCTCCTCATCCTCATCAGCCTCATCCTCTTCCTCGTCATCACCCTCGTAAGTCTACTAATGTTACTCGTCCTCCTCATCTTCACCCTCACGCTGATCCTCCTGATATTACTCATGATCCTCATCATGCTCCTCGCCGGGTAAATCTTACCAAACCTTATCCCGCATCGGCCTTATGAGAACAATGTGGCACTGCTTCTCCTCCTCCTCCTCCTGCTTCTCCTCCCCCTCTTCCCCATCAGCATCAACAACATAACCATCATGTCGCCGTGACTGCCAACACCGTCGTCGTCGCACCGACACCCACGTAAATATCGTCATCGTTGTCACCGTCGGGTCGCGTTCAAGGTGACAGTACAGAGTCGAAGGAGGAAGGCACTACTACGACGACTACTACTACTACTACTACTACTGCTACTACTGCTGCTACTACTACTACTACTACTACTACTATTACTACTACTACTACTACTACTACTACTACTACTACTACTACTACTACTACTACTACGACTACTACTACTACTACTACTACTACTACCTACTACTACTTACGACTACTACTACTACTCACTACTACTACTACTACTACTACTACTACTACTACTTACTACTACTACTTACTACTACTACTACTACTACTACTTACACTAATACTACTACTACTACTACACTAATACTCTACTACTACTACTACTTACTACTACTACTACTACTACTACTACTACTACT
>CAUYUJ010000386.1:93079-114417 GCA_963575745.1 Prorocentrum cordatum | reverse complement strand
TCTGTTTCTGCCCCTCGACGTGCCGCGAGGAAAAGCGCGGTGCCGGCCGGCAAGGCCGACGGGAAGGCCGCGGTGCAGGCTTTCTCGGCCGAGGAGCTGCAGAAGCGACTCTCGCGGGCGCGGAGCGACGCCGCGGCGGAGGCGCTCGAGGCCCCGCCTGCCGCGCCCGTGGCGGATTTGTAGAACCGCGCGCTTGCGCGGACGTTTTTCGAACGTCGTCAGGCGCTTTCTCATGTCTCCTGGCAGTTTCACACGTGTTTGCCAGTTCTCCAGCTTTTCCTCGGGATGTTGCTCAGCGGCTGCGCCTCGTCCAGAGCGCCCCAGGGGTGCCCGGATCATCCCGAACGGCCGCCGAAGTGCCGAGTTATGGCCCGGAAGCGGGCAGTATGCTTAAAAAAAAAATTCGGGTATGATGACGGCGGCCGTCGGCTCCGCATAGGTTTCCGAACACTTTCGCAGGTTCCTGAAGGTTTTTGGGCCTCGGGATGCTTCTCAGCCGCTGCTCCTCGTCGGGAGCGTCCCAGGGAGGCCCAGATAGTCCCGAACGGCCGCCCGTAGCTCGAAAGCCAGCGGTGTGATCTTGTCAGTCCAGGCATGATCACGGCGGCCGTCGGCTGCGCAGAGGTTTTCGGACAGTTGTGTCGGTTCTTCAGAGTTCTGTTACTTCGGGATGCGTTCCGGCAGCTGCGCCTCGCCGATAGCGTCCCAGAGGCGCCCAGGTCGTCCCGAGGCCGCCAGAGACCCGAGCTATGACCCGAAAGCCGAGGCCAGGATCCACGTCCACCCCACCTATTTGCTTCGATCAGGGCAAAGCACGCAGCTCCCCCAGTGGTGGCTGGTCGGTCGTTTTCTGGTCGTTGCCCGCCGCCGCGCCAGAGGCGGCCATGTGACGCTGAGGAGGGGAAAAACACACACACACACAGACACAGTGAATCGCCGACTCCCAGGAAAACATAGAAGTGGGGGGGGGAAGACGAACACCCAGAAAACGTGGGAAAATATAGAGAATCCTGAGACTTGTGTCTATCTATTTAATCGCTTCGCTCATTCCGCCGGCCCATATTGCCTCGCCGCTGTCGTTTGTCGGGGTGTTGTTGTCAATGCGGTGCGGTTGGGCGGCTGCCATTTTTCGGAGGCGGTCGGTGGCGGGTCAGAGGCCTCACGGACGTTGGTTGGGCTCTCGTGGTTGGCCTCTCAGGGGCCTTTGGGAGGCAGTTTTGAAGCCCCTTGGGAACCGTGTTGGGGCCTCTTGGGGGCCTCTTGGGGGCCTCTTGGGGGCCTCTTAGGGCCTCCTGGGGGCCTCTTGGGGCTGAAGGCTGGACTTTCTGGTTCCTGGTCCCCTTCTTGGGCCCCTCTTGGGGTCGTTTTGGGGCTCTTTTGAGCTGTCTTGAGCGCCTCTTGGGCTGTCTTGGGGCCATCTTAGGCCGTCTTGGGGCCCTCTTGAAGGCTTCGTGGGCCGTCTTGGGGCGGTCTTGGAAGCCTCTTGCGCTGTCTTGGAGCGCCGGCTAGCCTTGAAGGCGAGAACGCCCAAAACCGACAGAAACTGAAGGATAATCACAAATTTCTGCATCTGTGTGCCCTCTTGGGAGGTCTGTTGGAGGCCTCTTGGGGCGTCTTGAAGGCGCTTTGGGCTGACTGGAGGCAATCTTCGGCGTCTTGGATCGCTCTTGGACCGTCTCGGACCATGTTGAGCTCTCTTGGAGGCCACTTGAAGCGCTCCTGGAGCGCTATTGGGAGCCTGCTGGGACCTGGCCGGGACCTCCCCGGGACCTGGCCCGGGCCTGGCCGGATTTGGCCGGGATTTGGCCGGGACTTGCGGGGGTACTTTTCGTCTGGGGACCCCCAGGGGCGGCCCCGCGTGCGAAATCTTAGCACGCTCCTGGGATCTGTGTCTATCTATTTGTGTGTCCCAGGGCTCCATCAGACGCCTCGTCGCCTGGGTCCCCGCCCGCCGCTGTCGCCTCGCGGGCC
This sequence comes from Prorocentrum cordatum, assembly GCA_963575745.1. Taxonomy (NCBI): domain Eukaryota; class Dinophyceae; order Prorocentrales; family Prorocentraceae; genus Prorocentrum; species Prorocentrum cordatum. Next base: position 112,446 of record CAUYUJ010000386.1, on the reverse strand, counting down.
GGGGGGCCGCCCTCGGGACACGACGAGGCCGACGCTGGTGGTTCGGGGCCCACACATATACACCACCACCACCGCCTCCTTCACCCCCTTCCTCTCCTAGGACAGAGGCGAGGAAGAAGAGGGTAAAGGAGGGGAGGAGGAGTCGACGCGGTGGTGGTGGTGGTGGTGGTGGTGGTGGTCGTGGTGGTGGTGGTGGTGGTGGTGGTGGTGGTGGTGGTGTGTGGTGGTGGTGGTGGTGGTGGTGGTGGTGGTGATGGTGGTGGTGGTGTAATTCTGCTCTTTGGGCCCGCAGGTGGCGGCCAGCGGGTCGCTGGCCGTCGTCGCTGGCAGCGAGGGCCAGCGATCAGCGACTAGCGACGGTCGACGGCGGCCAACAGCGGCCAGCGACGACGAGAAGGACGGCGACGGCCGCCAGCCCCGCCGGTTCGGGTGTAGGGAGGAATAGGTTCAGGGGGGGAAGTATCGACGGAGGAGGAGGAGGAGGAGGACGAGGACGAGGAGGAGGACGACGAGGAGGACGAGGAGGAGGACGAGGAGGAGGACGACGAGGACGACGAGGAGGAGGAGGAGGAGGAGGAGGAGGAGGAGGAGGAGGAGGAGGAGGAAAGGTGGAGGAAAAGGAGGAGGAGGAGAAGAAGAAGGAAAACGAGGAGGAGGAGGAGGAGGAGGAGGAGGAGAAGGAGGAGGAGGAGGAGAAGCTCACCGAGCGCGTTCCACTACTCGCAAAGCGCCTACTCGCAAACGTCGGGAAACAACAGGTCATCCTCCTATGTAATGTATCGTAGATCCCCCGCGGCGGATCCAGGCCATGTGCGAGCAGTTACTGTGCGAGCAGTGGAACGCGCCTGTCCATCGACTGCCCACCCATCGCCGATAGTTCGGGGCCGGACAGCCCACCCCGCCCAGGAACAACGTGCGGTTTTTGCCATCGAGGGCCCATCGCTGATCCATCGGCAGTGCAGCGCCGATGCCAGCTCGACACCTCCCCCCCCGGAGTCGGCTCCCCCCCTGCCGTTGGCCTCGAGGAAGCAGCTCTCGGGCCACACCTCGGCTGTCGGGCGGCCGCTCGGGACGATCCGGGCACCACCAGCACGCCCGCGGCAGGGCGCAGCTGCTGGAACGCATCCCCTCCTCCGAGGCTGGAGAGCCGCTGGGAACCGACGAGCACGCCCGAAAACTTCGAGGCTCGATTCCGAGAAAGCCGCTCCCTCCTGGAGCCGGTCCCCTCTGACGTTCCCCTTCATATTCGCCGTTCAGCTGTCCTGATACGCCGTCTCGAAACCCAACACGTGCCGTGTTCAAAACGTCCGTGTTGACACGTTGCGTGTTGGCTCAGCGTGTTGGCCCACGTTTCGGCGATCGCATCGCGTCAGACCTACGTGTTCAGTCCACGTGTTGAGCTCCGTATCAACACTCGGCGGCGAGCGAAGGGGCGAAGTGAGAAGGGGCGGGCCTTCTCAGAAGGCTCGGAAATCCACCAGCCTTCTGGGAAGTCTTCCAGGCCTTCCCCGAAGACGCGAAGAACTTCTCAGAAGGCGCGAGGGATTCCGAGAAGTCCCGCTGCCTCCTGAGAAGGCCTTCTCCTTCTCACTCCCCCCCCGCCGCTCACCGCGGAAATGCGCTACGTGCTGCGTGCTGCGCATCGGGGCAGCCAAAGTCCCCCCCCCATCCCCGCCGCCGCCGAGCCCGAGCGGCCGCAGCCCGCCGCGGCCAGGCGGCCATCTCGGGCTGGGAGGAGCCGCGGCCGCCCGCGAGGGCGCGTCGCGGCTGGGACGACGCCGCGCCGCGGAGGTCCCGGACCCCGCCGCGCGACCGCGAGGCGGCCACGCGCCGTCGCCGCACGCCGCACGCCGCACGCCGCACGCCGCAGTCGTCGTCGTCGTCGTCGTCGTCGTCGCCGCCGCCGCCGCCGTCGTCGTCGTCGTCGTCGTCGTCTTTGTCGTCTTTGTCGTCGTCGCCGTCGTCGTCGTCGTCTTTGTCGTCTTTGTCGTCTTTGTCGTCGTCGTCGCCGTCGTCGTCGTCGTCGTCGTGGCCGCCCTCGTCGTCGTCGTCGTCGTCGTCGTGCGGCCGCCGTCGTCGTCGTCGTCGTCGTCGCAGTCGTCGTCGTCGTCGTCGTCGTCGTCGTCGTCGTCGTCGTCGTCGTCGTCGTCGCCGAGGTCGTTGACGCTGCCGCCGTCGACGTTGCCGTCGTCGTCGTCGCCGCCGTCGACGTCGTCGCCGCCGTTGCCGTCGACGTCGCCGTCGTCGGACTTCTCCGGGGCGTCCAAGATGGGGGTGAGTATTACGCCCGTCAGAAATCTGAAGAGAAAATAAACATCAAATTTCATGGACTCCGTATTTCGCTTAAGAAAACCAAGAAGCCAGACTGGACCCTGGGCGTTTTATTGAAACCTCTTTTTCCGCAGAACGTCCGTATGTCTGGTCCTGGATTGTTGTCTGAGAGAGGGCCTGGCGTGAAGTCCATTCTCTCTGCCTGAAGTTGTGCTAACTCTAAGCAGGGGTGTATTGGGAGGGGGACATCATGGCTGGGGCCATGATTCGAAGAAGAAAAGACCACGTAAACATAAACTTTTGGCGCTCCGCGCGGATTTCTTGGATCCGCGCTTGGGCCCCCCAGCGGCGCTTCCAGCGCCCCGGAGCGCTCCGCGCGCCAGGGAGGGGGTTCCAGGGCGAATCCGAGAAATCCGCGTGGAGCGCCAAAAGTTTATGTTTATGTGGATCTTCTTCGAATGATATCTCCCCAGATCTGTTATGGCCTCCTCTTCTTCCCGCACGTCCTCGGAGCCCCACTCGTCCTCCCGCCTGCCTCGGGCCATGGGCACCCCCCCTCTTTGTGAGCCTCTTCTTCGGCGTGCCCGAGCGGTCGTCGCCGCCGTCGACGTCGTCGTCGGCGCCGTCGCTGACGTCACCGGGGACCGCGCCCTGCTATCTTCGTCAGAATGAACCTCAGCAATGGCGACCACGCCGCTGCGGCGTCGGCGCGCCCTTCGATGTCGATAGACGCCCCTCTAATGTCGGGGCCAGGGCAAAAGTGGTCTGACCAGGAACGACTCGGAAGTTCGATGATGACGGACACTGGAGGGGCGGCGCATACAAGTACCTCGCAGTCACCGCTACTTTGTCGAGTATCTCCCCACAAACAGTTCAGCCACCCGCGCCCTACAAGCCTCGTCAAACATAAACAGAAGACTTCTGAATTCGGTGATTGTGGGGTCAGCGCTATTCCAATGCGGACGTATGCTTGTTGACTCGGACGCGATGTTGTCAAAAAATCCGCCCCACCCTCTTAACATTGAAGAACGCGCTTTCTGACAAGTGCCCGAAGGCATCGCGCTCCAGGATTTCAACTTCCATTTATGGATACTCTTGGCCAGGCTTGTAGGAGCACGCCCCTGGAAAGGCCAGGGGGTCGTCGTCGTCGTCGTCGTCGTCGTCGTCGTCGTCGTCGTCGTCGTCGTCGCCGCCGTCGTTGTCGTCGTCGTCGTCGAGGCTTCTGGGGGCGCTTGGTGGTCGTCATTGGGCCTCTCGGTGCGACCTCGTCGCGACGGCGGGGTCCGCCTGAAAGTTCTTGTCAGAGCACGCCCCAGGAAATATCGGGGGGGGTCGTCGTCGCCGCCGCCGTCGTCGTCGTCACGTTTCTTCCTCCTCGATCTGCTCGATCTCCTCGACGGCGGCGGCGGCGGCGGCGACGGCAGCGACCTCGTCATCATCCTTCGCCCTCTCCTCCCTCCTCGTCGCCCTCCTCGACATGCTGCTGCTGCTCCTCCTCCTCCTCCTCCTCTTCCTCCTCCTCCTCCTGCTCGTGCAAAGTGGGCGCCTGCCTTAAAACCATCCCTTGCAGGCCGTGCGGGATCGCTGGAGACGGCTCCATCGTAAGAGAGGGCAGCGCCAATCGACCCAGCTCGATGCCTCTGGGCCCCTCCTCCTCCTCCCCCTCCTCCTCGTCCTCCTCCCTCCTCCTCCTCCTCCTCCTCCTCCTCCTCCTCCTCCTCCTCCTCATGCTCCTTGTCCTCCTCCTCCTCCTCCTCCTCCTCCTCCTCCTGCGCCTTGTCCTTCTCCTCATCCTGCTGCTTCTGAACATGGGCTGCATGGGCGGATGCGCCGATGACGTGGGCTTGCTGGTACACGACATCGTCATGCTGCGCAAGATCCCTGAGCCTTCTGCGGCGGATGGAGCCTCGCGCTTCTTGTTCTCAAGCCTCTCAAATGTGTAGTCGTGCCCCTCTGGGCCGCATCCTCACCTGCCAACGCTGGACAAACCAAATATCTCCTGGCGGATCTCTGCGCCTCCTGCGACGGTTTTTCGGTTGAGGGGCGAGCCAAATACCTGGGGGTCTTCTTAGGTCCGTCGGCTTCCCTGGACTGTCGGTGGCTCGCCCCTGGGCAAAAGTGGTGGATGCGTGGCGACCTTTGACACCTGGTTGAGAATGGCAGCGGCGCCACTGTCCGTCTACAACACATCCACGCCCACTACGCTGAGTTATGCCGCCCAGTCCTTCCCGCTGGGCCAGCGGGTTGCATCGCGCGAGCTGTACATTTTCCATCAGATGCGCAGCATGCCGCCGAACTTTTGTTCCGCAAAGCCGATCTCGTTGCCATGGCGGAGCGGAGCCCGCCTCCTGCCCCTCGCTCCGCCGAGGTCACGTCCACTGGTGCCGCACTTCGCTGTGCTCTGCACGCGCCCCGTGGCGAGATTGGGAACCTCATCGCGTGCGCCTGCTGGCCACCTGCATGGGAAGAGAGCACAGCCCGCTCCTTCCCTCGGCGCGTCGCCGGCTCCTGGTCCCCGTCGTTCGGGGAAGAGGCGCGCGCCCTCGTGCAGCACTGTCACGCCGTGTCGCACGGCACTGCTGCCCGCCCCGTGCTCCGCCTCCGGCGTCGCCGCGCTGACGGGTGCCTGCCAGGCAGGGAAGCCACGACGCCCCGACGGCCGCTTCTCCCAGGGGGCCCAAAGGTACACAGGGAGGCCGCAGTCTCGCTGCGACGCGCAGCACTCAGCACGCCACGCGCTGTCAGTTTTCAGACGCGCCCGATCGCGTGGGGCATCCCCATCACCCCCGCCACTCCCAGAGATCGTCGACCGCTGGTTCGCTCTGGCCAAAACGCTCAGGGATGCGCGCCCGATCTGGAGGTGGGCCACGTTTAAAACCCTCAGGGGGGGGGGGGACCACGACCCACGGCATGCACGTGCACGTACAGCGCAAATGTTTGTGTGTGTGTGCGTGTGTGTGTGTGTGTGTGTGTGTGTGTTCGTGTGTGTGTGTGTTTGTCCGTGTGTGTGTGTGTGTGCGTGTGTGTGTGTGTGTGTGTATGTGTGTGTGTGTGTTCGTGTGTTCGTGTCTGTGTGTGCTTGTGTGGTGTTTGTGTGTGTGTGCGCGTGTGTGTATGTACGTGTACGTGTACGTGTATGTGTGTGTGTGTGCATGTATGTGTGCGTCGTGTGCGTGTGCGTGTGCGTGTGCGTGTGCGTGTGCGTGTGTGCGTGTGCGTGTCTGTGTGTGTGTGCGCGTGTGTGTGTGTGTGTGTGTGTGTGTGTGTGTGCGTCTGTGTGCGTGTGTGTTCGGATGCACGCTTTCATCATATTAATTCCCCCGCTACCTCTCCTGCCCCGTCGCCGACTCACCTCCCCTCCAACGCACTCATGGCGTGTGGGTTCTCGACCCATCTGCTGCTGCACATCTTGGCGAGCGCGAGGAGCGATCCTTCGCTTCTCCGCACAGCCCAGCGAGCCGCTCTCGCCTTCCACATTTGCAGTCGCATGAAGCAAGCTGTCACCCCCGACGCCTGACGCGAGAGCGTCCGCGCTCGGTGCGGCCAATGCGTTCATCTGGCGCTAATCATCTCCTGTGCTGCCCGCCGAGCCGCCAAATTCGAAAGAGCGCCTTCTGTGGTCGCTTGGAAAGGGGGGGTGGAAGTGGACCCCCCCCCCCTGGATGGAGGGGGGGGGGTTCGAACCGATTCGAACCCTCCCCCCCCCCTTCCCGTGACGGAGGGGGGGGGGAGTTCGACCCCCCCCACCCTTCCCCCCCTACTTCTCCTCCTCCCTCTCCTCGGGCCGGCGCCTGCGTGGGCGGCGGCTGGCGGCGGCGGCGGGGACGACGATTTCCTTTTCTGGGCCGGCGCCAGCGCCTGCGGCGGCGGGCGGCGGCGGCGGGGAGCGTCGACGAGGACGGTGGTGGTGGTGGTGGTGGTGGTTGTGGTGGTGGTGGGTTGTCGTGGTGGTGGTGGCGGTGGTGGTGGTAGTGGTGGTGGGTTATTGTGGTGGTTTGTTGTGGTGGCGGTGGTGGTTGTGGTGGTGGGTGGATGGTGGTGGTGGTGAGTTGTTCCGGTGGTGGCGGTTTGGTTGTGGTGTGGTGGTGGTTTGTGGTGGTGGTGGTGGTGGGTTGTGCTGCTGGTAGTGGTGCTGGTTGTTGCGGTGGTGGTGGTGGTGTGGTAGATTGTGCTGGTGGTGGTAGTGGCGGTGGGTTTTTGTGGTGGTGGTGGTGATGGTGAGTTGTGGTGGTGGTGGTGGTGTGGTAGATTGTGGTGGTGGTGGCTGTGGTGGTGGTGGTGGTGGTGGTGGTTGTGTGGTGGGTTGGTGGTGGTGGTCGTGGGTTGAGGCGGTGATGGTGGTGGTAGTGGTGGTGGTGGTAGTGGTGGTAATCGTCGCTGCGTCCCCGCCAGCGCCGGCGCCGGCGCCGGGCCAGTGCCAGGGGGGGATTGAACCCCCCCCCTGGGCTGCCTCTGGTCATCGTCGTTGCGTCCCCGCCGTCGGCACTGCTGGCGGCCGCCGAGGGGGGGGGGTGAACCCCCCTTCTCATTGGGAAAGGGGAGGGGGGGGGTCGGGGGGGAGGGGGTTTTGGGGGGAGTCCCTCCTGGTTTTTGATCGACGGCGCCGACTGGTGGAGGGGGGGGCCCACCCCCTGGTTCGAAACGCGCCGCCGAATGTTCCCAAGGCTAGCGCCCGTGAAACGCGTTCTCTCCCAAGTTCGCATCGGCTGTGTCGGGCGCTTCGGAGACACTCGTCGCTGCTAGGGTGCCGTGAATCCTCCTCCTGCTGCCCCCCCTCCTCCCTAACCCTCTCTGTTCTTCCCATCCTACGTTCTCCTCCTCCTCTCCTCCTCCTCCTCCCCTCCTCCTCCTCCTCCCCCTCCTCCTCCTCTCTCCCTCCTCCTCCTCCTCCTCCTCCTCCTCCTCCTCCTCCTCCTCCTGCTCCTCCTACTCCTCTTCCTCCTACTCCTCTTCCTCCTCCTCTTTCTCCTCTTCCTCTTGTTCCCTTGTTTCCCTGGCTTCCCCTTTTCCTTGCCCTCTTCAACCTCCTGCTACCCCTCCACGCGTCCTTCCTCATTTCCCTGACCCTCCAGAGCGCCGTGCCCTGGATCTGGAGCGCCTCCTTGCCGCCGCCGCCTGTCCCCGCCCAGAGAGGGGACCTATCCATTTTAGGGGGCTGGATTTCCCCCATGAGCAAAACCAAAAAACATCCAGAACTGATGTCGCTGGAACTCTGAACCACTTCCTTGCGCCCAGTTCCTGGCCCCAGATCCATTCTTCCCAGGTCCCGGCGAGGGCCCCCAGTCGTCGAAAATTGCGGGAAACTTGACGTTTGAAGGAGCGCGTTCTGTGGACGCTGGGAAGGAGGGGGGGGATCTCGAACCCGGGGGGGGAGGGAGGGGGGGGGCCCTGAATTGCGAGGGGCGGGGTTCGAACTGCCACCCCCTCCCTCAAGAGGGGGTGTCTCGAACCGGGGGGCGACACCCCCCACCTCAATTGTACGGAGGGGGGGGTTCGAACCGGGGATGGGGGCCTCTCTCAGGGGACGGGGGGGGGTGCGGTGAAACGGCCCCCCCCTACCCCTCTCAAGGGGAGGGGCGGGTTCGAAACGGGCGTGGGCCCCCCCGCTCTGAATTGCGGGGGGGGGGTTGTTCGAACTTTCCCCCCCTTGCAACCGACGACGGCGAACGCCGGCGCCGGCGCCGTCGGGGTCGGGCAACGACGACGCAGACGACAAAGACGACAAAGACGACGACGACGAAGACGACAAAGACGACGACAACGACGACGACGCTGACGACGACGAAGATGATGACGACGACGACGACGACGACGACGACGACGACGACGACGAAGACCATTACGGCGGCGACGACGACGACGACGGCGTTGACGACAACGACGTCGACGTCGACGACGGCGGCGACGACGATGCCGATGACGACGACGACGCCGCCGCTTTCGACGGCGACGTCGACGTCGACGTCGACGACGGCGGCGACGACGACGCCGACGGCGGCGATGATGACGACGGCGACGACGCCGACGACGACGACGACGGCGACGGCGACGGCGACGGCGGCGATCACGACGACGACGCAAACGACAGCGACGACGAGGATCGATCCTTAGCAGGCTGCGATTAGGGTTGGATCGAGCCCGAGTAAGATTTGATTTGGGCTGGCTCGAGCCCGAGTGGGATCCAATCAGAGCTGGATTTTGCCATAACACGATGTCATTAAAACTGGGTCGAGCACTATGAACCCCAGACCTCTCGTCGATCGCTCGAGCGAGCGAGCGAGCGAGCGAGCGAGGGGACCGACCCCCTCCTTCCCTCGCTCGTTCGCTCCCGTGCTCGAGCGGGCGAGCGAGCGAGCCAGCACGCGAGCACCACGCTTTTGATGTCCCGCCCGCCCGACCCGACCCGCTCGATGTGTTCGTTCGCTCGCTTGGTCGGGCGAGCAAGCGAGCGAGCGAGCGAGCACCATGCATACGCCCCGCCCGCTCGAACCGACCCTCACTCGCTTCAACGAGCGGAGGAGCGAGAGGATCCCCTCCTTCGCTCGCTCGCTTGCTCGAGCGAGCGAGCGAGCGAGCGAGCGAGCGAGCATCATGCATTCGCTGTCCCGCCCGCCCGACCCGATCCGCTCGACTCGCTCGCTTGCTTGCTCGAGCGAGCGAGCGAGAGGTCCGACTCCCTCTTCCCTCGCTCGCTCGCATATTTGATCCATCTAGCGGGCAAGCGAGCACCATGCATTTAAGGACCCGCCCGCCCAAGCCGAACTGCCCGACTCGCTCGCTCGCACGCTTGCTTGAGCGGGCGAGCGAGCGAGCAAGCGAACACCGTGCATTTAATGTGCTGCCCGCCCGACCCGACCAACCCGACTCTCTCGCTCGCTTGCTCGAGCGGGCGAGCGAGCGAGCCTTAGAGCAGGAGATCGAGCCTTGGGAGGATTCTATTCGGGGGAGGGGGGGGAAGGCCCCCCCCAAGGCCCCCCCCCTGCTCAAGGGCCCCCCCTTCGGCTCGACCCCCCCCCCCCCCTTCAACTCAGGGCCCTCCCCCCCCCCGGGTTCGAACCCCTCCCCCCCTCCCTCCCTCCTAGACATGGGGCCCCCCCCGCCGCTGTTCGACCCCCCACCCCCCCTTGCAACTCAGGGGGGGGGGGGAGGCTGGTTCGACCCCCTCCCCCCCTCAGGGGCCCCTTCCCCACGGTTAGGGAGGCCGGTGTCCAGGGGGCGAGGAGGAGGGGCCTGTTCTCCAGGGGCGCTCAATGCTTTTTTGGGGGGGCGGTTCAAACGTGTCGAGGGTTTTTTCCAGGCAAGCGTCCACGAAACGCCTTCTCTTTGATGTTTTCACACATTGGAGGTATGGGTCTTCCTCTTCTGATGAACGTCGTTTCAGTGGCAACGTTAGGAGGGGATGGGCTCAGAGGGGGACGCGTCGGCCCCCAATCGCCCACTCGTCGCCAACCACGCTGGGCCCGATAGCCCAGCCCGCCCAGGAACCTCCGGTTTTGCCATCCAGGGCCCATGGCCGATCCGTCGGCGCTGCATCGCCGATGCCAGCTCCATGCCTCCGCCCCCCCTGACCGGGTCCTCCCCTCCTGACGCTGCCTCTGAGGGGGGCAGCTCTCGGGCCACAGCTCGGCTCTCCGGCGGCCGTCCGGGACGATGCGGGCACCGCCGGAACGCCCGCGGCGCGGCGCAGCTGCCGGAGCGCACCCCGAGGCTGGAAAACCGCCGGGAATCGACGAGAACGCCCTCGAAGCTCGAACTTCGATTCCGAGAAAATCGTCCACCCCTGGATCGGGTCTTCCCTTGGCGTTGCCCCTGATGAGCGTGCGGCTTTGCCTGCCACCATCGGGGGCACGTCGCTGAGCTATCGGCGATGTGCCGCCGGTTCCAGCTCGATGCCTCCCCGTTCGCTTGAAGCTTCAGTTCGTGTTCGTTTGGGAGGTTTCGTTTCTTCGTGGCGCCGCGGCAGCAACGTTGCCCCTCGTTTTAGGTGTGCTATGTGTGAGAGTTAACTCAGCCAGGGCTGTTTGCCTTCCTGGCTCTCGGCGTCTATCAGCGCGTCTCAGTGGCCGTGCTCTTCCTCCTCCTCCTCCTCCTCCTCCTCCTCCTCCTCCTCAACTCCTCCTCAACTCCTCCTCCTTCTCCTCCTCCTCCTGCTCCTCCTCCTCCTCCTCCTCCTCCCCCTCCTCCTCCTGCTCCTCCTCCTCCTCCTCTTCGCCCCTTGCTCCCCCCCGCCTTCGCCCTCCTCCTTCCTCCGTCTGCTCCTGCCCTCCCGAGAGCCGCGCCAGCCCGCGAGCCTTCCTCACGCGCCAGCTCGCGAGGCCGCCGCCGCCGTCGCCGCCGCCGTCGTCGTCGTCGTCGTCGTCGTCGTCGTCGTCGTCGTCGTCGTCGTCGTCATCGTAGTCGTCGTCGTCGTCCTCGTCCTCGTCCTCGTCCTCGTCCTCGTCCTCGTTCTCGTCGTCGTCCTCGTCATCGTCGTCGTCGTCGTCGTCGTCGTCGTCGGCGGCGTCGTCGTCGTCGTCGTCGTCGGCGTCGTCGTCGTCGGCGTCGTCGTGGTCGTCGTCGGCGTCGTCGTCGTCGGCGTCGTCGTTGCTGGCCCGCCCGAGAGGCCGCCCGCGCCAGCCGCTGGGGCGACGACGGCGCCAGCCGCGCCCGGCGCGACGAGGGCGCGGGCGGCGACGGTCGCGAGGAGGGCGAGGCGGAGCGGGAGCCCGACCCCGAGCGCGTGGAGGCGCCGACCGCGCGCTCCCCGCCCGAGAGAGCCCGCGGGGGGGGGGGGAGTTTGTCGGGAGTTTCGGAGTCGAGGTTCGAGGGCGGCTTCTCCTGCTCTTCCTCCTCCTCCTCCTCCTGCTCTTCCTCCTCCTCCTCCTCCTCCTCCTCCTCCTCGGTTTCGTCGCTCCTCGGCGGCTTTCCAGCCTCGGGATGCGCTCCAGCAGGTGCGCCGCGCCGAGGGAGAGCCGAGGGTGCCCGGACCGCCCCGAGCGGCCACGGGAGAGCCGAGTTATGATTGAAAAGTCACCAGGAGTCCGACGAGGGGGCGCCCCTGTATGGTTGGGGGGGTATAAGGGGCTGGCAGGAACGGTGAGGTCATCCCTGTTCTCGCGTATGTTGAATGGGCTTATTGCACGGTCGTTCCGTGTATCTTCCCAATCCCCTTCCTCCCAACACGATCATTGTCTTTCTCAGTCTTGGGCCCCTCTTTCGCCGTCTCTGCCTTATCCTCAAGGGATCGTGCAGCATGTGGGAGGGCAGCGGGGGCTGCAGAAATGAGCCCTTGAGGGCCCCTAAAGAGGCCCTGAGGGCCCCAAAGGGGGTCTTTGGGGTCCGAGAAGGGCACCTCTCTCTCCCCCCCCCCCATTGATCGCCCTCCTCTTAATCCGCGCCCAAGCGGCGGTACCGAGGCGGCCAAGAAGGTGGCGGAGGAGATCAAGGACTCGCTGGCCAAGCGCTCGGACTTCGACCCGAAGGATCTGTCCAAGCAGATCGGCACCAAGCACATGGGCGTGGCCATCCACTGGAGCAACGCCCGCGGCTTCGGCATCCTGAGGCCCTCGCGGGGAGGGGGGGAGCAGGAAGGCGGCGGGAGCTGCCCACAGGATGCCCAGAGAGGGGCAAGCACGCCAACCACCCTGAGGATCGAGGAGGAGGAGAAGGAAAAATAGAAGGGAGAAGGAGGAGGAGGAGGAGGAGGAGGAAGAGGAGGAGGAGGAGGAGGAGCAGCAGCAGGAGGAGGAGGAGGAGGAAGAGGAGGAAGATGGAGGAGGGAGGAGGACATGGAGGAGGAGGAGGAGGAGGAGGAGGAGAGGAGGAGGAGGTGGAGGTGGAATAGCAGCAGCAGGAGGAGGAAGAGGAGGAGGGGGGAGAGGGGGAGGAGGAGGAGGGGAGGAGAGAAGAGGGAATAGGTAGATGAGAGGGAGGAGGAGGGCGAGCAGAAGGCCAGAGGCCTCTTGGGTGCCTCTCGGAGTTACTTGGGATGTCGCTTTGGGCCTTGCCAGGAGGCCTCTTGAGGCGTCTCGGGGGGCGCTCAAGGGGCATCTTGGGGGCCTCCTGGGGGGCCTCTTGAGGCTCTCTTGGGGCTCTCTTAGGGGCCCTGGAGGCCCTCTTGAGGCCATATTGGGGGGGGGGTCGCTCCAGGAAGGCGGGAGCCTAAACTTGCACCGCCCCTCTGGAGCCCCCAGAGTCGCCTCTTGGAGCCCTCTAGGGGCGCTCTTGGTCTCTCTTGGGGCCGTCATGGGGCCCTCTTGGGCCTCTCTTGGGGCCCTCTTGGGCCATGTTGGATCCACCTTGACGCCTCGGAAAGCCATCAGAAGCGAAAAGGCGAGAACGCAACACATGTTGATTTGACCTAGGTGGGTGCTCTCTTGGCGGTGCTCCGAGGCCACTTGGAGCCGCCTTGGGGCGGTCTTCGAGCCTGTTGAATCACGTTGGAGGCTATCTTGAGCCTTCTTGGAGGTCATCTTGGGCTCTCTCTGAAGCCTTCTTGGAGCCATCTTGGGCCATCTTGGACGCTGCAATCAGTCGCAGGGCGCCCCGTCCAGATCCAGGGGGAGGGGGTAGGGGGAGGGGTCAAGACACCCTCCCCGCCCGCAATCCGTCTCGCTCACTCCCACCCGCCCTCCCAACACATAAGTAGCACCCGAGCCGCAGCGTGTTCAGCGGCAGTCTTTTGATGGACAGCTAATTAGAAACAAACCAGGCCCCATGTGCGCAACGCTCGTGCGAGGTGCGCCATGCATGCACAGTGATCGCGGGGTGCCCGCGCATAATGTAGATTTTGCCTCGAAGTGCATCTTGTATGGTTCATAACCGGGATGCTGGCCCTGCGCGCAGCAGGCACTACGCGGGCACCCCCACCGTCCCTGTCAAGCATAAAAACGATACAAAGTGCTCGCGCCCCCCCGATCATGACCCAAGCAAGATGTTGCCCCAAAATTTGACTCCACATTCTTATTTGACAGGGATGATGGAGGGTGGTGGTTTCATTGGTCCTGGTTGGCTGCCGGTCGCCTGGGGGAGGGGGTGTTTATTCATAGGGAACAGTGGTAAACCCCTCCCCGAAATGGAAGAGGGGAAGATGGAAGAGAAACCACGCTAAACCACCTACGCCCAGAGGACAGGTGGGATTTTGCATGGCTTCGCGTCGGTTGGTCGGGCTTATGTATCTCACGAGCTGCCCTTGCAAATAAGGGGAAGTGGCTATATGCATGAGTTGAATGCCGAGCCATAAAGCAACAACATGATGTGCCCCCCTCCCTATGTGCATAAGCCGGGGAGGTGAACAAAAAACTCCCCCCGCCCCCCAAAAACGAGACCCCCTGGATCCGTAGCCCCCGATGGCCCCCTGGACGCCCCTGCAGAAGGCCCCCCGAGCTTCCCGGAGCTCCTGGAAGCCCTTGCTAGGCATAGGCAACGGCCCCAAATCGGTCAAGAGGGCGGCCGAACGGCCACCTAAGGGCCTCAAGAGGCCCCAGACTCCCGAAGACGACCCAATGAAGATCCCCCAAAGCCTTTCGAAACGCAGTAAAACAGTGATTTCCCATTGGTGTTAGTACGATTTGGGAGTGGTCTATTCTTCGGTCTTCCGGGCGTCCGAGACCGCCCAGGAGGCCAGAAAATCGCTCCAAAATTATCCGACAGGGCTTCCAGGCAGTCCACGAGAGCCCTAAGACGGCACAACAGGGCTCCAAGATGGTCCGAAGAGAGCCCCAAGATGGCCCCGGACGCCCTCCGAAGCATTCCAAGTCGTGACACGGTCGTTCAGGGAGACCGCGGTTGGAAGCAGGGTGCCCCGAGGAAGCCCCCAGAGGCCACCAGAAGGCACAATGAGCCTTGAAAAACTTTCGTGAGGCCCCCAAAAGGCTTTCCAAGGAGGAACTTCCGCAAAAAGAGCTGAGGAGGATGGGGAAGAATTCGCAGGGCAGGGCCATAACTAGGAAGAGGAAGAGGAAACACCAGGGAAGGATAGCGAAACACATTATTCAATCGCTTCGCTCATTCCGCCGGCCCATAATGTCGCACCGTGGTCGCCTGTCCGAGTGGTCGTTTGCAGTGTGGAGCTGCGGCGTCGGGAGCTGTGTAGTTGTCGATAAATTTGTTAAGGTTTTTTCATGGGGCTTCTAGGTGTTTACAGTTTTTTGACGGCTTTGGTGCAATCGTGGGGGCGTGTTACCCGTGGTATCCCGCTGTGGGGCCGTTCGAGCCGGGGGAAGAGACATCTGATGCGATAGGGGAACCCTCGTGTCGGAGGGTGGCGGGCTTTGAATGCTAACATTGGCTCTGTTATCGTCCTGATGTCCTCTGGCGTTGCGGACACGGGCGTGAAGGAACACTTTCTTGTGGCGTTTCTCTTACCATCTCTTTTCTAATTGGACCGGAGGAGGAGGAGGAGGAGGAGGAGGAGGAGGAGGACGAGGAGGAGGAGGAGGAAGAGGAGGAGGAGGAAGAGGAGGAGGAAGGAGGAGGGGGATGAGGAGCGATGAGGAGCGCCTTTGTCGTCGTCGTCGTCGTCGTCGCGTCGCCGCCGCCGCCGCCGCCGCCGCCGCCGCCCGCCGGCGTCGTCGTCGTCGTGGAGGGTCGAGGCTCGAGGCTGGAGGCCGAACGCGGGGGAGGAGGACCACCCCGACCCGCGTTTCCCAAGTCGCGTCTGGCTGGAGTCTTGGAGGCGTCCTGGGGGCCTCCTGAGGGTTTTTTGGAGGCCTCCAGAGGGCCTTTTGGAGGCCTCTTGAGGCCTCTTGAGGGCCTCTTGGGGGCCTCTTGGGGCCTTTGGGGCGTCTTGGGGCCTCCCGGGGGCCTCTAAGGGCCGAGAGCTCGAAATTCTGTTTCGTGAACCCCCTCTTGGGGCGTTCTTGAAGCGTTCTTGGGGCCCTCTTGGGCCGTCTTGGAGGCCTCTTGGGCCGTCTTGGAGCCGTCTTGGGCCATCTTGGAGCCCTCTTGGGGGCCTCTTGGGCCCTCTTGGGGCGATCTTGGAGGCCTCTTGAGCCGTTTAGGGGCGTCGGGGAACCGAAAAGGTTGAAACGCCCAAATCTGTCCAAAACCAAAGGAAAAGCATAGTTTTTTGCCTCTTGGGGCCCTCTTGGGAGTTCTCTTGGAGGCCTCTTGGGGCATCTTGGAGGCTTCTTGGGCCATCTTGGAGACGTCTTGGGCCGTCCGGAGGCCATCTTGGGCGTCGTGGAGCGATCTTTGGGCGTCTCGGACCTCTCTTGGACCGTGTTGGGGGCGTTCTTGGGGCCCTCTTGGGCCGTCCTGGAGGCCTCTGGGGCCAGTCTTGGAGCCGTCTTGGGCCGTCTTGGGCCCTTTTGAGGGCCTCTTGGGCCCTCTTGGGGCGATCTTGGAGGCCTCTTGAGCCGTTTAGGGGCGTCGGGGAACCGAAAAGGTTAAAACGCCCAAATCTGTCCAAAACCAAAGGAAAACATAGTTTTTGCCTCTTGGGGCCCTCTTGGGAGTTCTCTTGGAGGCCTCTCGGGGCATCTTGGAGGCTTCTTGGGCCATCTTGGAGACGTCTTGGGCCGTCGGAGGCCATCTTGGGCGTCGTGGAGCGATCTTTGGGCGTCTCGGACCTCTCTTGGACCGTGTTGGGGGCGTTCTTGGGGCTCTCTTGGGCCGTCTTGGAGGCCTCTGGGGCTGTCTTGGAGCCGTCTTGGGGCCCTTTTGAGGGCCTCTTGGGCCCTCTTGGGGCGATCTTGGAGGCCTCTTGAGCCGTTTAGGGGCGTCGGGGAACCGAAAAGGTTGAAACGCCCAAATCTGTCCAAAACCTAAGAAAAAAACATTGATTTTTGCCTCTTGGGGCCCTCTTGGGAGTGCTCCTGGAGGCCTCTTGGGGCATCTTGGAGGCTTGTTGGGTCATCTTGGAGACCTCTTGGGCCGTCTGGAGGCCATCTTGGGCGCCGTGGAGCGATCTTCGGGCGTCTCGGACCTCTCTTGGATTGTGTTGGGGGCCTCTTGGGGCCCTCTTGGGGCGATCCTGGAGGATCTGGGGGAGTGTCCTGGGCGTGTCCCGGGCGTGTCCCGGGCTCCGCCCGGGGTACTTTTGATCCAGGGACCCCCAGGGGCCGCCCCGCGCGCGCGAACCAGAAATACTGTTTACCAGTTACCGCCGATCTTAGCACGCCTCTGGCCCGTTGGGCCGGCGAATTAGAACGACGATGTCGGAAAATGCAACAAGGAGCTATGGCTAACATGTATGCTTGACCTTCCTGCCCTTCCCTTCCGCATGCATAGCAAACTTCCAAGGTGCGAAGGATGCACCAGTAACGTTGGGCTTTCTGATGTATCGGCTTGGGCTCCTGGGAACCCTCCTGCTTTGTGTCGCAGGCCTCGATGAGGCCAGGCTCCCTGGGGGGCCGATCGCTGGCTGCGGCCACTTCTTGGGGAGGAGGAGGAGGAGGAGGAGGAGGAGGAGGAGGAGGAGGAGGAGGAGGAGGAGGGAGGAGGAGGAGGAGGAGGAGGAGGAGGAGGAGGAGAGGAGGAGGAGGAGGAGAGAGAGGGGGGAGGAGAGGAGGTGGAGGAGGAGGAGGAGGAGGTCGGGAGAGGAGGAGGCGGGAGGAGGGGAAGAGAAGGAGAGGAGGAGGAGGGGAGGAGGCTGGGGGAGGAGAAGAAGGAGGAGGAAGATTCCTTTCCAGGCCGATGCGACTCAAGGCCTGATCCAGTACAGCAGCGGACGGGCGCACGGGGCTCTGGGCGAGGAGGGCGAGGAGAGAACAGGGGAAAGACTATGCGTAAGTTGAGGGCCCTCAAGGGCCCCGGATCCCGAGGGGCACATCAGCACCCAGGATCGGACCCCGGACCCCGGACCAAAACGAAGGCCCGGGACAAAAAGAGATGACTACGTGCTAGCGGTAGCTTTACACAAGGTGCATGGCGTGAAACGCCTCTGCAGTCTTATGTATACACTTATGCACATACATATTTATATACATACATACGCAGTCTTGCACATATCTGTGCGCCCTGCGCCGCCAACCCCCAAGGCTGAGACATCTTGCAGATGCCCCTTGCTTCGTGGATTGTACTTCCGGAGCGCGCTAAGTTTGGGCCTTGCAACCGCCCGCTTCCCCTCCTTCTCCTCCGCTTCTCCTCCTCCTCCTCCTCCCCTTCCTCCTCCTCCTCCTCCTCATCCTCCTCCTCCTCCTCCTCCTCCTCCTCCTCCTCCTCCTCCTCCTCAAATGACTCCTCCCTGTCGTACCCCCAGACGTGTCGGTAGGGGGGGCTGGGCGTTTCGTCCGAGACGTCCTCACTGTTGATGATCCTGAAGCTTGAACAGTATCACGGATGGAGGCCGGGCCGTTTTCAAAATGTGGCTCTCATTTTCGCGCCGCGCGCATTCGTTCTAAAAGTTCGCAGCAGCTCCCCGAATGGAGCACGGGTGGTTTTCAAAATTTTGCTTTCCCTTCAGTGCCGCGAGCATTCGTGTTAAAAGTTTGCAACAGCTTCACGGATGGAGGGCGGGTGGCTTCCAAAATGTGATTACCGCTGTAGCGCAGCGCGCATTCGTTTTCAAAGCTTGAAAGAAGATGGAGGGAGGTTCTTTTTCCCAACCACCCTGTGGTGTTGGGTCCTCGTTTTGAAGAGACGGTCCCCGCGTTCTTCCCTCTTTCCTTCCTCCCTCCTCCCTCCTCCCCGTCCCCCCTCTACCCTCCTCCCTGCGTTTTACCCACCCAGTGCAGCGTTTCGTGGCCCCACAGGGAGCTCAACCGAAGGCCCCAGTGGCAGGGTTCGCATGGCGGCCCCGCATCATTCTGGCGCACCCCTCAAACGGTTCGTGGCCCCACAGGGAGCTCAACCGAAGGCCCCAGTGGCAGGGTTCGCATGGCGGCCCCGCGCCATTTGGGCGCACCCCTCACGGTTCGTGGCCCCACAGGGAGCTCCACCGTAGGCCCCAGTGGCAGGGTTCGCATGGCGGCCCCGCATCATTTTGGCGCACCCCGCACACAGTTCGTGGCCCCACCAGGAGCTCCACCGAAGGCCCCAGTGGCAGGGTTCGCATGGCAGCCCCGCGCCATTTTGGCGCACCCCCCACGCGGTTCGTGGCCCCATAGGGAGCTCCACCGAAAGCCCCAGTGGCAGGGTTCGCATGGCGGCCCCGCGCCATTTTGGCGCACCCTTCACACGGTTCGTGGCCCCACAGGGAGCTCCACCGAAAGCCCCAGTGGCAGGGTTCGCATGGCGGCCCCGCCTCATTGTGGCGCACCCGCCACACGGTTCGTGGCTCCATAGGGAGCTCCACCGAAGGCTCCAGGAGCAAGGTTCGCATGGAGGCCCCGCATTTGGGCGCACCCCTCACACGGTTTGTGGCCCCACAGGGAGCTCCACCGAAAACCCTAGTGGCAGGGTTCGCATGGCGGCCCCGCGCCATTTGGGCGCACCCCTCACACGGTTTGTGGCCCCACAGGGAGCTCCACCGTAGGCCCCAGTGGCAGGGTTCGCATGGCGGCCCCGCATCATTTTGGCGCACCCCGCACACAGTTCGTGGCCCCACAGGGAGCTCCACCGAAGGCCCCAGTGGCAGGGTTCGCATGGCGGCCCCGCGCCATTTTGGCGCACCCCCCACACGGTTCGTGGCCCATAGGGAGCTCCACCGTAGGCCCCAGTGGCAGGGTTCGCATGGCGGCCCCGCATCATTTTGGCGCACCCCGCACACAGTTCGTGGCCCCACAGGGAGCTCCACCGAAGGCCCCAGGCAGGGTTCGCATGGCGGCCCCGCGCCATTTTGGCGCACCCCCCACGCGGTTCGTGGCTCCATAGGCTACCCGTAGGCCCCAGTGGCAGGGTTCGCATGGCGGCCCCGCCCCATTTTGGCGCACCCTTCACACGGTTCGTGGCCCCACAGGGAGCTCCACCGAAAGCCCCCAGTGGCAGGGTTCGCATGGCGGCCCCGCCTCATTGTGGCGCACCCCTCTCACAGTTCGTGGCCCCATAGGGAGCTCCACCGAAGGCCCCGTGGCAGGGTTCGCATGGCGGCCCCGCCCCATTTTGGCGCACCCTTCACACGGTTCGTGGCCCCACAGGGAGCTCCACCGAAAGCCCCAGTGGCAGGGTTCGCATGGCGGCCCCGCCTCATTGTGGCGCACCCCTCTCACAGTTCGTGGCCCCATAGGGAGCTCCAC
>CAUYUJ010000386.1:60579-88079 GCA_963575745.1 Prorocentrum cordatum | reverse complement strand
TCGTGTGCAGCCAATGCTATGCTGTGCGACCGGCTTGCGTATGCCCCAACCCGTATTCATGCTCCATGATTGTGATCGTCCTGAATGGTTGCCCCCTGGCCCAAGACACATCGAATTCAGTCTGCCAGAGCGGACTCAGTTGGAGAAGGATCTAGTAATTGCAACCTTTGTCTAGGACCAGCAATGTCATGTCGATGAGGCTTGCAGGTCTTTGCAGCACACATCGCTCCACTACGTCAGAAATAGATAAATATATAATTATCGATGTATATGTTCAGGCTGTACAGAAGTTGGCCAGGTAAAGGCAGAGTGAGCGGACCGTACGCTTTACTCGGTTGATTGAATTCGAAGCCCATTCGAGCACGAGCTCTACACAGCACTTGTGCAGTCGCCTTGCTGACAGTGGTTCGCAGTTCGAACGCTTGCGCGATTACAGTGCTCTCGAGTGGTTCACATACGATGCTGGTTTTCGCGTTGGCCCCTTGGCATCTCCATGATGTGTGACACGATAGCGTCCTGGGTCAATTTGGAAGGTGATGCGGACAATTGCATTGAGAGAGGGTGAACAGGCGGAGGCGTTGTCGCACTGTTCCCCACCAGCACGTGATGACCGTCCTCTTGCCATGCTGCATGCACAGGGGTCAGTTCGCCTCGCTTGCCGATGGCGTTGACCGTCCAGCATAACTATAAGTATGGAATAGTTCTGGTTCTTCGTGGGCCGCTTACCAGATCGATTAGATGGCTGGGGGTGTTCTGTCACGGCAGTCGCATGAGCGAACACACATTCGTTTTCTTCAGATTTGAAGGGCCACCAGCTCCTCACCTTGACCATCTTGAGGTCCTCCTGCGGCCTCTTGACGCCATCGCGGGACCCCTTTGGGCCACATTTGGCCAGCAGCGCGCGTACGACTGCTCGCTTCTCCTCCTTCTCGTCCTGCTTGTCGCTCTCCTCCTTCTCCGTCTCCTCTTCCCCCTCCCCCAGCACCATTGCCGCGCTAGCCGGCAGGCAGAAAGCAGAGGCCTTGAATTGCCAGAAAGCGGGTGTCGGCGGCTACAAGGCTGCACCGCGCAAGGAAGAGAAGAGGAGGAGGAGGAGGAGGAGGAGGAGGAGGAGGAGGAGGAGGAGACGGATGAGATGGGGTGTAGGAGGAGACGGAGGAGGAGGAGGAGGAGGAGGAGGAGGAGGAGGAGGAGGAGGAGGACGGAGGAGGAGGAGGAGGAGGAGGTAAGCATCGACACTGGCTCCGAGAGACCCGCGACCGTGAAGGGGACTCGGCGGCCCCCCCGTCTCACGCCCCCCCGCCTCCTGGGCAGCAACCGTGTTTATATCCACGGCCTCGCAGACCGGGCCCTTGGGGCCGTGACCCCATGGATACAGGGTGGTTGCTCGCGGATGTCCCGCGCTTAAACGTATCCGTGCGGCCGTGGCGGAAGCTGGAAATTCGACCGTGCTCCCGCGTCGCTCCCGCGGAAGCGTGGTCCGACAGAGCTTGCCCACTCGTTGCCAGTACGTTGGCAGCAAGCGGTCACACGCAGCTCTGGCGCCAGCGCTTTCTGGGCTCGCGCGCAGGTCCTGGGCAGCTCCTGGGCAGCGCTTCCCGGGACTGCGTAACTCCACGTGGTCCCGTGGCGCGGCCGCGAGGAGCGGCCCAGGCTGCCAGGGTGCACAGCTCCTGGCTGCCTCGGCCGCCTCGGACTCGATGCTGCCCGTCGCGGCCCCCCTGCCCCGCTCTCTTCCTCCTCCTCCTCCTCCTCCTCCTCCTCCTCCTCCTCCTCCTCTTCCTCCTCCTCCTCCTCCTCCTCCTCCTCCTCCTCCTCCTCCTCCTCTGTCCTCCTCCTCCTCCTCCTCCTCCTCCTCCTCCTCCTCCTCCTCCTCCTCCTCCTCCTCCTCCCCTCCTCCGTCCTCCTCCTCCTCCTCCTCCGTCCTCCTCCTCCTCCTCCTCCTCCTCCTCCTCCTCCTCCTCCTCCTCCTCCTCCTCCTCCTCCTCCTCCTCCTCCTCCTCCTCGTCCTCCTCACTCCTCTCCTCCTCCTCCTCCTCCTCCTCCTCCACCTCCTCCTCTTCCCCCTCCCCCTTCCCTGCCTCCTCCTCCTCCTCCTCCTCCTTCTCCTCCTCCTCCTCCAGCACGGACGAGTACACGGTCGGGAATTCGTGCTTGGCGTGTCGCGCCGCCGAGTCTGAGGCCCGCCGCGCCTCGGCGCGGCACGCTGTATCCACCTCCCCACCTCCGAGCCTCAGCGTGCCGAGCTGCTCCCGGCCCCCCCGCCCGAGGAGCGGAGCGACGCGCTGTCCGCGCGCAGGGCACCGTGTGCCGCCGGGGCCCTCGCCGCAGCACGCCAAGCAGAGGTCCCCGCCCGCAGGGCTTGCGTGACGTGCGCATGCCACAGTGCGCACCACCTCCTGGACCAATCAACTCCTCCCCCTCGAGCCGTGTGGACTCCTGTTTTCCCCGGCGTCGAGAGATCATGGATGATGCCCTCCCCCGCCGTTTCCCTCGCCCGATCTCTGCCCCCCCCCCCCCCCTCCTGTCCGCTGGATGATCCGGCCCGCGCGTGGGCCGAAGCGTGCCTGGGGATTGGCTTCCGCTGGCCTCGCCCGCCCCTCGTGGCGGCTCCGGAGACGAGCGGGCGACGCTCTTCACGCTGCATGGTGAAGGGGGAGGAGGAGGAGGAGGAGGAGGGCCAGTGTAAATCCAAGACGCATCAACGATGTTGCAATAAACCCTCCCGAGCTCGGTGTCACCCCAACATCTTCATACTGTGTGCGCGTCGACCCCCAAGGGCGACGTGCGCACCGAGAAACCTTCTAGTACATGCGTCGTGGCGGGCGCTCTCTGGCCACACCGCTCGGGGCACGATCTACTACACGATGGGTGTACTATGTTACTATATGTTCGGGTCGGACGCGCGCCTCCAAGGAGGACATCGGTCGTTGAAAGTAGGTATTTCTGGACTCCCAGACTCCCATCTACTTTGAGCGCCTTCCTGCTTCAATGATCGGGTAGCTTCTCCTCCCTCCTCTTCGGGGGGCGGGCGGAGAGACCCAATCTGCCTCCCACGCCTTCCTGCTCCATGTTTCTGCCTGCCTCTTCCGACCGATGGGTAGTACTATCATGTCTCTCTGCGTCCCACGAGCGCCGCACGAGGAGCCGGAGCACTTCCCGCGGAGCGCCTCCTCGGGCATGGACGGCGACGCGCTGGCGGGCGCGGCGGAGGCTGCCGCGAAGAAGCTGATGGGCGGAGCGCGCAGGCCCCCCGCGGGCCCGGGGGGCGGGGCCAGCGCCCCCGTCGGAGGGCCCAGCCCCTCCTCCTCCTCCTCCTCCTCCTCCTTCTCCTCCCCCTCCTCCTCCCCCTCCTCCTCCTCCTCCCCCTCCTCCTCCAGAGGCCACCTCGCGTTGCGAACAAAATCGCGACGGGGTGTGCCTCGCTAGTTGCGGCCTCTAGGGGCCCTTCCAGGGCCTCGGGGCCGTCAAAACGACTCAGGACGAAAAGCCAGTCTTGGGAAGGGGGTGCAGACCTCTGGGGTCGACGTTGTAAAGAATCACGACGCAGGGGGTCTGGTGAGGGGAGGGCTCCATTTTGAGGGTCTGTTCGGGCGGGGCCAGGACGAGGAGAACTCCGTTCCAGAGCGCTCCAGAACGCTCTCAGAGCGTTCCGGGACTCCTTGGGACGGCCGCGGCGGCGCCCGAGACGTCCTTTGGAGCCGCCGGCTCTCAGAGATGCTCGATGTTTCCTCCCCCGGTTTTGTCCTCGTCCTGGCTTCGCCGTATTTTTGGCCCCCCCCGGGGGCGAGGGGGGCGTGCTCCCGAGGGAGCGGGTGGGCAGATGGAGAGCCCCGAAGCCTCTCTGGCTCGAGAGATCGCCGGCGCGGGGCGCCCCTGCTGCAGAGGAGTAGCCTCCTTGCCGCGGCCTCCGGCGCCCCCCCCCCTACGCTCGGGGAGCGCGAAGGGAGGGTCACCCCAGGGGGGTCAAAGTGCAAGTACAGTTTTTTCGGCGAGGACCATCGAGAAGCGTCCTGGATCAGCGAGCAGCAGTTGCATGAGGGGTCAAAAAACACGCAGTCACAAGTCATCGTCGATTTCCAGAAAAATATGGGAAAATATGGGAAGTGGGGGGGAAGACGAAAACCCAGAAAATATTGGGAAAGATTGGGAATCCTGTTCTTTGTGTCTGTGTATTTGTGTGTCCCGGGGCCCCTTCAAGCAGAAACGAAAACACTCGAGACCGAGACAAGGCACGGGGAATGGACGCCCGAGCGACGGCACGCAGGATGGAGGCCCGACTTCCACTCGGAAGGCTCCTTCTTCGACTGGACGTAAGAGTGACCTTTCGTTTTAAGTCGGGCCTGTCCCTCCACAGGGGGGAACATGCAAAGGTAGTCAGAAAATAGCATGGGGACTATTTTTTCCCCATGTCCTAAGTACGGGGTTCTTGTTATTGGCGGACCGCGCCGGAGGAGAGAGAACACACCACTCCTCTCACTCAGACCCACTCACTCGCACTCAGACTCAATCATCACTCAGACCCACTCATCACTCAGACTCACTCATCACTCAGACTCACTCATCACTCGGACTCAGTCATGACTCAGACTCATCACTCATCACTCAGACTCACTCATCACTCAGACTCACTCATCACTCAGACTCACTCATCACTCAGACTCACTCGTACTTGTACTCATACATTCACTACACTCACTCAGGTCCACTCATCGGATGACTCACACACACTGATGTTGAGGATGTCTCAGGCGATTCTGTGGCTTCAGCACTCCTAAGGGGAGCGGCGGGGGGGTATTGCACTCGGCCCCTTTCGCGGGATTTTGTGGGATGTCTCAGGCGGTTTGGCCATTTTCTCTTCCAATATGTTTCGCTGTCGGAGCAGATTTGAGGATGTCTCAGGCGATTCGCTGGTTTCAGCACTCCTAAGGGGAGCGGCGGGGGGGTATTGCACTCGGCCCCTTTCGCGGGATTTTGTGGGGATGTCTCAGGCGGTTTGGCAATTTTCTCTTCCAACATGTTTCGCTGTCGGAGCAGATTTGGAGGATGTCTCAGGCGATTCGCTGGTTTCAGCACTCTAAGGGGAGCGGCGGGGGGGTATTGCACTCGGCCCCTTTCGCGGGATTTGGGGATGTCTCAGGCGGTTTGGCCATTTTCTCTTCCAACATGTTTCGCTTTCGGAGCAGATTTGGAGGATGTCTCAGGCGATTCGCTGGTTTCAGCACTCTAAGGGGAGCGGCGGGGGGGTATTTCACTCGGCCCCTTTCGCGGGATTTTGTGGGGATGTTTCAGGCGGTTTGGCAATTTTCTCTTCCAACATGTTTCGCTTTCGGAGCAGATTTGGAGGACGTTCGCGCCCAGTTTGCGGGGATGTCTCAGGCGGTTTGGCCGTTATGATGCTGGGCATCTGTCGTTTTCGGAGCAGTTTTGGGAGGATGTCTCAGGCGATTTGCTGGTTTCAGCACTCCCAAGGAGGAGGAGGAGGAGGAGGAGAGGAGGAGGAGGAGGAAGAGAAGGAGGAAGCGAGGAGGAGGAGGAAGAGGAGGAGGAGGAGGAGGAGAAGGAGACAGCATGAACACGGTAGGAGCAGAAGCAGGAAGGGGAGGATGATGATGATGATGTTGATCATGAGGAGGAGGAGGAGGAGGAGGAGGAGGAGGAGGAGGAGGAGGAGGAGGAGGACGTGGGCAACTCGAGTAGCCAGGGCCAGACGATCGAGGTTCGATGTTCCAAGGCTTTAGGTTTTACTCAAACGCTTCCGCCTCACTCTCCTTCGCTCTCCGCTCTCCTTCACTCTTCTGCATTCATACTCACTCATACTCAGACTCAGTCACACGCAGGCTCACTCGCACTTAGACTCGCTCATATCCATGCTTAAACTTACTCACACTCAGACTCACGCTCAGAACCACTCATACTCAGACTCGCTCCTGCACAGACTCATCATCCTTCGGTCCGCTCAAACGCAGACCGACTCACACTCAGGCTGCCTCACATCCATACCCAATCACACTCGGCTCACTCGCACTCATATTCATTAGCACGCACTTTTTCTCACACTCAGACCCACTCAAGCCCAGACTCACTCATGCTCAGACTCACCATGCTACGATCCGCTCAATCACAGACTGGCTCACACTCAGATTCGTCCATACTCAGACCCACTCGCACACAGACGCACTCGCGCTCATATTTACTCACACGCATACCCACTCAAACCCAGGCTCAATCGCACCCAGATTAACTCACACTCAGAATCAGTCGCTCTCAGATTTGCTATTGGTCGCACTCATGCTTGCAGACTGTGGGAATGTCTCGAGCGAGCGGTTCGCCCTCGCACACAGGCGCTCATTGACAGATATCAATAGAAAGACGTACCAAGAGAATGAGATGCACATATGGGGAGCCCCGCGCCGAGTAATTGATTATTTTTGTTTATGTTTGGAATCTTGTTTGGGGGTATTTGAAAAATGTTCGTCGCCTGTATGGGGGACATGCCCGACCTAAACGTAAGAGTGACCTTCCGCCGGAGTAACCTCTGGTGCGGGCGAGATGGGGCCCCCGATCGCTGAGCGCGAAGCGGTAGCAGCGGCTTGCGCCCCCAGGTTTGGCCACCCCGCGTCCCCCGTTCCGCCGCGCACCAGGGGCCCCTCTTCTTGCCCGGGGTCACTCTTGCGTGTAGCCGATGCCCTCCATTCGGAAGGCTTTCCGCTTCCAGGAGGGCGGTCCGACTTCCAGAACTCAGGAGGGAAAACAAAACACAGACACAATTCATCGTCGACCCCCAAGAAACTATAGGAACATATGGGAAGTGGAGGGGAAGCAAGAACCGAGAAAATACGGGGAGTATGGGGAATCCTGTTATTTGTGTCTAATTATTTGTGTGCCCCAGGGCCCTTTCAAGAACGGAGGTTTTTGCTTCTTGATCTCCAGGGACCACCATGGGGGGGCGGGGTCACCGGCTCCTCCCTGGCAATCGGGGCTCCAGGCTCGAGGCTCGAGCCCCCCCTGCTGGTGACACCCCCCTGGCACTGCCCCACCCCGACTCGGGATCCGCCCTACTTCTTGGGCGATTCCGTGAGTAAGGCGGGCCCGTCCGACTCTTCAAGCTCCTTTCATGCCGATTTCCGCCCTGCTTTGCCGTCGTTGCTCCCGCCATACTTCGAAGCATCTGCCCGCCCCTACTTCTTCGCACCGCGTGGTGCACATGCCCGACACCAGCTTCTTTCGGACAGTCAGCACAGAGCACGGCCGATCTAGAGTCGGGGCAAGGGGGGCCTCGGCGCGCCGATCCCAGGATACCCGCGCGGAGAGCTTCTCGAGATCGGAGGCGTGAGGTCCGGCTCACCGCTCCGAGCCGGAAAGAGTCACGGCCGAAACACGGCGGACCCGGCGTCGGTGCACCCCTGCATCCCCCCCCCTCCGGCGGTGCCCCCAGTGCCCCCCCTGTGCGTCTCGAACGCATGCTTCACCACACACCACAGTATCTTGGCGCCACGGCGCCACCGCTCCGTTCCCAGAGGGACCGCGCCCCAGCGCGCACGCGAGCGTCCGTCCGTCCGTCCGCGCCCCGGCGGCGCCCGCGCGGCCGCAATGAAGCTGGAGGCCGTGCTGCTCCTGCTGGGCCTCGCCGCCGCCGCGGGCGCGGGGGTCCGCGGGCCGCCCCCGCCGGCGAGGGAGGCCCGCCCTTGGGCAGCAGACGGGTCCTCTGGAGCTCTTTTCTGAAGCTGCCCCGGTGCGCCCGCAGCACGCGCCGTGCTCGAAACGTTCGTGTCAATACGTTGCGTGTTGGCAGGGGGCCACATGCGAATCCGACCCCCACCTCCCACGACTTCTGAGGGGGAGGGTGGGGTCACTTCGTGAGCTCCCGAGCGAAGTGAACCCCACCCTCCCCCTCAGAAATCGCGGGAGGTAGGGGTAGGTTTCGCATGTGGCCCCCTAGTTGGCTCAACGCAGCGGCCCACGTTTTGGCGAGCGTATCGCGTCAGGCCTTCGTGTGCTCAGTCTGCGTGCTGGGCTCCGTACCAATATACGCTGCGTGTCGCGTGTGGCGTACCGGGGCAGCCAAGGCCTTGATGAGGAAGCACCAGAAGCTCCAAGAGATCGGCCAAGAACAAATCGACACCACCCCATCTGCGACCCGCTGGGTCGCAGGCGGGTCGTAGGTGGGGTGGTGTCGTAGGTGGGTCGTGGGTGGTCGTACTTCAGCCGGTGCTGAAACTTTCAGCATCGCTGGGTCGTAGGGTCGCTTGGTTTCTGGTCCAGAGGTGGTCCAGATTTTCTGGCGCTGGCCTTCGCTGGAAAAACGCAGGCGCCAGAGCGATGCCAAGGCACCCCCCGCCTTCCCCATGTTCTCATGCTGCCACCCTGCCGCCTCGGGGCCCTCCCTCCCGAGGGACGCGCGGCCCGCGGGCCTCCAGAGAAGGCCGCGCAGCGCGTCAGAAGCCCTCCCCCCCCCTCCCACACAGCACAGGACAGCAACGCTGCAACTTGGACTCGCCGCTCCCACAGAGAGTCCCTCGTCTTCGGGGCCCGAGGACGGTACGGTGACGGACCGATCACCGCGCGGTGACCTCGGAGCCGCAAGGGACCTCACCGCGCGCTCCGTCACCGCGCGATGTTTGTCCAAACACCGCGCGGTGACCCCGAATCTCCACTGACTGACCACGCGGTGTGGTCACCACACCTGTTGGGAATCCCCGAGATACGGGTCCTGAGGTTTCTCGCCGCTTTCGGGCTCTCGAGGCCCTCCAAGGGCCCCGGGACCGCTAGCAAACGACCCAGGATGGAGAGTTGGTCACGGGGGAAGGCGAAGACATGGCATAAACATGAACTTTCGGAGCTCCGCGCTGATTTCTCTGATCGGCGCTGGCCCCCCTGGCGGCGCCTCCGGCGCCGCTCCTGGCGCGCTCCGTGCGCCAGGGGAGCCCTGATCCCGGATCCGCCATACTTTGGGCGACTTCGCAAGTAGGGCGGAAATGTTGCCTTTTCTGTTTCAAGCTCCTTTGATGCTGATTTCTACCCTACTTTGCCGTCGCTGCTTTCGCCATATTTTGCAGATATTTCCGCCCGACTTTTCTGAGGCGGAAACTTCTGCCCTACTTGTTCGCATCGCTTGGTTTACGTCTGTCACCATTAAAGGTCGGGAAATCAACCAAAGCACGGCTGGTCTGGAGTCGGGACAGGGGTGCGCCGATCCGAGAGATCCGCGCGTGGATCTTCGAGAGTTTACGTTCTGTGCCGCCTTTGCTTCCTTGAGCCGTGGCCCCAGGCCGCGGCCGCATCGAAGAAGAGGCCGAAGGTCCACCTGGACGTCGGCTTCACGGACTTTCAGAACAACCTGACCTCGCAGGTGGCGGCGCAGGTCAAGCAGGCCGCCGCCTCGGCGAGGTGGTCGCCCGCCCAGGGGGACGTCCTCGCCGCCAACGTCACGAAGGCGCTGGGCGACGGCCTGAGCGCGGCGCTCAAGCCGCTGAAGCTCAGCATCGGCAAGACCTGGATGGCCTTGCCCCAGGATGCGCAAAAGGACGCCTACGTGTCGCAGCTCAAGTCCGCCTTTCTTCCCGTCTTCGCGTCCTCGGCCAGGACTTCGAAGAAGAAGAAGAAGAAGAAGGAACGGCATGAACATGCTATTTCGGATGTCGGCGCGGATTTCTTGGATCGGCGCCGTGCCCACCGTCCTTGGCACGACGGTGATCCGGCGCCGGCCCAAGAAATCTGGGCACACCTCCGAAAAGCAACGATTGCGTCGTGGAAGCTCCGTGGTGCAAGCTGTGCGGTGTGAGACATGCGGTGCAAGCTTCGTCGTGCAAGCTACGTGGTGTGAATTGTGCAGTGTGAGCTTGGAGGCGGGCATGTCTCCTTACAGGAAAAAGTAGTCGAAGCATGGCCTGGTGACGATGATTCGACTTTTTTGGTTCAGCCATTTTGGAATCTGTTCTGGCTATCTTTTTATTTCTCCTCCACTCCAGAATCTGCCCATGGGGGGGGACGGGCCCGACCTCATGTGAGCTGCATCGGCGACCAGGCACCCACGCGCTCGCGGGGCGGACGCCCAGCCACCAGCCACCACGCATGGGGCGCCCGCGAGCGCGCCCACTGGCCGGAGACCCAACCCAAGAACTCCGCGCGTACCTCCGATCTCGGGAGCGAAAGAAGGACGTACGCGTACATGAATCCACGTTGGTTTCGAGAGCATGCGTTGCGCGACTGTTCGTATCACGCGGACGGTCTCGCGGATCGAGGGGCCGTCTTCATGTACACGGTTGGGCGCATACGTCCATTGTGGGCTCCCTACGATCGGGGGTGGACAGAAACCCCACCCTGACACGTCGGTTGGGGACTTGTCCGTTCCCGGTTCTCGAGAGGGCGCCGCGGCCGTCCTTTTCCAGGTCTGCGCCCGCCAGGTCTGGGCCCGAGGTTGTTTTCGCCAAACCACGTTTTACTACAGAGGGGTGCTGGCCATCCCCGATCCGACAGCTCATGCTCCTTGAAATCCGACGCTGCGAACACTTGCAACGCCGTGGCAGATCACAACGGGAGCACCAGACCCCATCTCTCTTCAGCGCTGTCGAGCCGGTTCGACCTGTGATGGTCCCAGGGCCCGAAACCGGGCGAAAACGCTTGGCGTGAAAAGATTGCAGCGCCCAGATCTCGGAGGTTTTGCACTGTTTGCTTGTTCCCCAAGAATGATTGCATTTAGGATTTCTCATTTATTCCATCGCTTCGCTCATTCCGCCGGCCCATGTTGCATGATCGCTACTGCTTCGACATGGGCCCGGGGCCATTGTGGCGCCGCCGCGGAGGAGGAGGAGGAGGAGGAGGAGGAGGAGGAGGAGGAGAAGGAATATGAGGATGGGGAAGGGGAGGGGAGGAGGAGGAGAGGATGAGAAGGAGAGGAGGAGGATGAAGATAAGTAGGAGGAGGAGGAGGAGGAGGAGGAGGAGGAGGAGGAGGAGGAGGAGGAGGAGGAGGAGGGGGAAGGGGCGGAGGAGGAAGCCTCTCGTTGGCATCTTGTGTTGCCCTTGGGGCCATCGGGGTCGTCGTCAAGATGCTTCTTTGGGAGGCCTCTTGGGGTCTTTTGAGGTTCGGAGGCGCCTGGGAGGCATTTTTGAACTTCTGGGGCCTCCTTGCAGCATCTTGGGGCCTCTTGGGGGCCTCTCGGGGCCTCCTGGGGCCCTCTTGGGGCAGAAGGCTCGAGTTTTCGGTTCGTGGTCCCCCTCTTGGGCCCCTCTTGGGGCCGTCTTGGGCTGTCTTGGGCGCCTCTTGGGCCGTCTCGGGGCCCTCTTGGGCCCTCTTGGGGCCCTCTTGGAAGCCTCTTGGCCCGTCTTGGGGAGCTCTTGGGGGCCTCTTGGGCCGTCTTGGAGCATCGGATGGCCGAAAAGGCGACAAGGCCAAAATCCTTCCAAAACCATCGTACAATTTATGATTTTGGCCTCTCTGGCCCTCTTGTGAGGCCTCTTGGAGGCCTCTTGGGCCGTCTTGGGGTCATCATCGGCGTCTTGGAGCGCTCTTTGGGCGCCTCGGGGGCCTCTTGGGCAGTCTTGGGGACCTCTTGGGTCAGGAGGGGGGGTAGTCGATTGCGCCCCTCCCCTCGGAGGCCACGATCCTCGTGAGGGGTGTGGAAAAATTGCCCGGTCTGGCATCTCTGATCCGAGTGTCCCGGGGGTGTCCCGGGGGTGTCTCGGGGTACTCTTCGTCCGGGGACCCCCAGGGGCGGCCCCGCGCGCGCGAATTAGAATATCGTTAACCAGTTACCGGAGATCTTAGCACGCCCTTGGGCCGTTGGGCCGGCGAATTTTCTAAAGAGCTGGGCCTGCCCGTCGGTATGGCGACTATGTGGTCGCCGTCGCCGCCACGTCGCCGCCTCGTCGCCGCCCGTCTTCTGGGCCTGCCCGTCGGTATGGCGGCTATGTGGTCGCCATCGCCGCCCAGTCGCTCTGGGCCGGCGTTACTTTGCACTGCTTGGCGTTACTTTGCGTTAAATTGCATTGATTTGCAATGCTTTCTTTGGGTAGCTTTGCACTGCGTTACATTGGTTTGCATTGCGTTGCATTGTGTTGCGTTGCGTTGCTTTGCGTTTCTTTGCGTTGCTTTCCATTGCGTTCCGTTGCATTGTTTTGATGTGCATTGTTTTGCATTGCTTTGTTTCGTATTGCATTGTTTTGCATTGCGTTGCATTGCTTTGCATTACGTTGCCTTGTTTCGCGTTGCTTTGCGCTGCTTTGCATTGCTTTGTATTGCTGTACACCACATAAATTGCACCACGTGGATTGCACCGCGTTGATTGTGCCGCCTAGATTGCACCACATAGATTGTTGGAAAGCGCTGTTTGGGATCTACTCTGGCTGATACTCAGTCGTTTGTTCACTTTTTTGTGTGCTTTTGTTTCTTTTGCCTCCTGTGCCACCGCCGTCTTCTCTTTCATGTGTCTTGGTGTGTCCCTGGCCCGGCGCTGCCCGTCTGCTATTCCATCGGAGGATTCGTGATGGGGGGGCGATGCATGCGGGGGGGCAGCGAGGGCGCTGCCGAAAAGGGGCCCTCGAGGGCCCCCGAAGGGGCCCTTGTCTCGGAAACTGGAACATCTACATCACCAGTGGCGGGCTGGTTTTCAATCCCAGGACTTCTTAAGGGTCGAGGACGGCGCTGGGGTGGTGTGGTGTATACTTGTTCCCCGATATTCCGAGGAAGCAACGAAAAATGTATACACCAGGGTCCCGTTTTCACCAGGATCCGCTCTCCAGTGCAAATTCCAATGCAGGGCCGAAGAAACGTCGGTGTATAGAGTTCGATTCTCCATTTTCGGGCCCAGAAGGGAGCGAGCTTCTGGGGCCCGAAAATGGCACCTTCCCCCCCCCCATTCCCCCATGTTTCGCCCCCCACTTCCTAATGGGGGGCGAGACATGAATCTAAATGGGCGCGAAATAGCTCAATTCGCGCAACTGGGGCGCTCATTCTTGTCATTCCCGCACAATTCCAACGGCCCAGCGTCCCCTCTTCACCACCCACCAAACCACCCCGACCCAGCCCGAAGGCTTCAATTTGCCCTCCATTTCCAGTTGGGGGTGGGGGTCGGGGAACATGGACAAAACACGTGGAACCCGCACCCCCCGAAACTCGGGTCAGATTCAAAGCTGTCCAAAAAGGACCGCCGAGAGCCACCTGCGCCTGAGCCTGGAGCGCCTCGCGGGCGGCGCGGGCGCGCGCGACGTGGCCGCCTGCGGGCGCGCCCTCGTCGACGGCCTGCTCGCCGAGCACTGCTACGACGCCTCGGTCGGCGGCGCGCCGGCCGCGGCCTGCACCGCCCACCAAACCACCCCAACCCAGCCCGAAGGCCTCAGCTTGCCCTCCATTTCCAGTGGGGGGGGGGGGGGAGTCGAGCAAGTGCCTGTGGGACCCGTGCCCCCCCCCCCCCAGCCCGAGAGGCGGGCCCTCGGGTCGGGCCGGGGTGGTCCTGGTGGGCAGCCAGGCCTCCGCGCACGCCGCGCCCCAGGGCAACGCCACCAAGAGGAGCCGGCGGCCCGCACGGCCCCTGCAGTCGGGGCGCGGCTACCGGGCGCCTCGGCGCGTGGGCCTCCCCGGGGGCCCGGGGCCGTACCCCAGTGCGGGGAAGCAACAATCACGGGAGACGCGTGCGCCCTCTCATGAGTCTTTAGCGTCCAGAGTCGATGATCTAGCGCCGATTTAGCGTCGATAAACGTCGATTCAGCGTCGATTAGCGTCGATTCGCAAGAGCCCACAAGATGGCACGGGAGGCCCCCACGAGTTGCCACCGAGCCACAGGTGGGTCGGGCTCGGCAGATGCCGCAGAGAGCTGGACTCCGGGGCGCCAGTCACAGAGACTGCCATCTTTCGCAGCGTCGGGTCTCGGGGGCCCAGGCCTCGGAGAACGTCGAAGCAGCCGGTTTGTAGCAACGTCTGCGCAGGGCGGCTCGCCTGGCGGCACCGTGGCACCCCAGGTTGGGCCGGTGGGCAACAGATTGCAAGTCTTTTGGGCGCTCCAGGGAGGCAGCGTGTGCTGATCTGGAGCAGGTTCACTCGATCTCCGAGGGTCCCCATCACCCCCGCAGTTCAATGTTGGCTTGCATGATTTTGTCCTCTGGAACGGGGGGTGCCTCAGCGACGCCAACATTGACATGTAGGGGGCAGGGGGGGTGGCGTCGAGATCTTGTCGCAGTCCATGTGCAGCCGCATGCGTCCACGAACAACTTGCATTTTTGTCGTCCACCCACCGAAGGTCCCCCAAAACAGTCAAAAAGATACTGCGGGTTCGTGCGGCGTTGGCGCGCTGGCGATGCCGGCAAAGGCGTTCAAAGTTTGATTCTGAGACGGGGGAACACCGAGGGACACGGTGACGGCATTGGGCCCGATTGGATTCAACATTGAGCGATCGGGGCCGCTATCGATGCAAGGTTGAACGATCGACACGGTGTCAAAAGATTTTGCGCGCGCCGACGCCGCGCGAACTTACCGTAGTCGGGTGGCGATGTATCGACCATGCTTAAATATTTTTGGGGCACTTTTTTGGACCACTTCTCGTTTTCCTTCCAGGATCCGCCTGCAGGGGGACATGCCCGGCCTGACACCCAGGTCCCGTGGCGCAAAAACGAAAGAGTTCCAGCGCGAGTGGGATGCGTATCTCTTACTGGGCCGACGCCGATGCCCTTCCACTTGGATGGCCGCCCCGAACTCACAGTGGAGGCACATGCCAAGAGACACCCTGCTTGCCTCCAGGGTGCCCTGGGTTTCTCGGGTCTCGATGCCTTTGCCGCGGAGAGCGCGACGTCCCCACACCAAAACTCGATGGACGTCCTCGGGTATCAGGGCTGGGTTGAAGTCGGGCGTGTCCCCCCCTACAGGCGGGTTTTGGACGAAAAATAGAAATAGTCAAAACATATTAGAACAATGCTCCCAAACACTAAAAAAATCGTGCCCAGACTATTCATTGGCTTACGCCGCACCGCCGACCCCTTGGGGCGGCAGCAAGAATGAAAGACAGAATTCGCGGAACGCGCGCGATCGCTGGGCAATCTTGCGGTTTCGGCTTGTCCTACGTAGCGTGTGGGGTTCAAGGGGGGCCTTGTAGGGGATTGTTT
This sequence comes from Prorocentrum cordatum, assembly GCA_963575745.1. Classification (NCBI taxonomy): domain Eukaryota; class Dinophyceae; order Prorocentrales; family Prorocentraceae; genus Prorocentrum; species Prorocentrum cordatum. The sequence goes on along the minus strand of CAUYUJ010000386.1, from coordinate 72,984 downwards.
TGAATTTTTCCGTGGTCTTATGTGAGTTTCTTGGGGCCTTCACGGGGCCTGTCCCAGGCCTCTTTCCACCTCCTGGATAGGCTCGGGGATCGTTGAGACTCAGCTGGGGTTGCGTCCGGCCAGAAGTTCGAGAGGGGATCCAGCTGTGTCGATGAGGAGCTTCCTGAAGGCCCAGAGGGGGCGGAGAGCGCCCAAGAACTAGGAGTCTCATGCCTCGAGCCTCGATCCTCCCCGTGTTCCTTCTTTTGCGAAGGGGTGGCACCTGCCAGGGAGAAAGATCTTCATCCCGGACTTTCGGCGGTGGTCCCCGGCACCGAAAACGGTTCTTGGAGGCTGAATTCGAGGAGATGCCTCGGGTGGTTGAAAGACCACGGAAATCTGTGAGACATCGGCGGCGACGACGAAGTCTTTTTTCTTTTTTTTCGTCTTCCTCCTCTTCCTCCTCCTCTTCCTTCTCCTCTTCTTCTTCTTCTTCTTCTTCTTCTTCTTCTTCTTCTTCTCGATCGAGGTAGATTCCCGCGGCAGTTCACACACACACATACACACACATATATATACACATAGATATAGCGGTCTTAGGCCCATCCCGCCACCGCGCCTTGGTTGTCGGCCTGAGATCCTTGGTGCCTGGGCTGCGGGTTAGAAGTTACATGCCTTAAGTGGTGCTTGGAGCTTTTTTTGAGTTTCGTGGCGGCCTCTTGGGGGGCCTCTTGGGGGGCCTCTTGGGGTCCTCTTGGGGCCTCTTGGGGGGCCTCTTGGGAGCCCCATGGGCCCTGTTGAGCGCCTTTTGGTCCCCCCCAGGCTGTTTTGGGGCGGAAGGCTTGGATTGTTGATTTAGGCTCCTCCCCTTGGGCCCCTTAGTGGGCTGTCTTGAGGCACTCTTGGGCCGTCTTGGGGGCCTCTTGGGCCGTCTTGGCGCCCTCTTGGGCCGTTTCGAGCGCCTCTTGGGAACCTGTCGGGCCGTTTTGGGGTAGTCTTGGGGGACTCTGGGGCCGTCTTCAACGCCGCGAAGGCAGAAAAAACGTTCATGATAAACATGTAGGTTTTCCCATAGGAATTCGTCAATTTGGGCCTCTTGGGCCCCTCTTGGGGATGCTCTTGGAGGCTTCCTGGGCCGTCTGGGAGGTTTCTGGGGTCGTCTTGGGGCCATCCTGGGCGTCGGGGCCCTCTTGGACCGTCTTGGGGGCCTCTTGGGCGGCCCCAGAAGCTGTCGTGGACCTCGAGAAAGAGCCCGGGAAGCGCCAGACACCCCGGGTGAGCTCTGGCCAGACGCCCCTCCCCTCCCCCTCCAAATCGACCGGACCGGGCTCCAGGGGGAGGGGTTTGGGGAGGGGGAAGCATCTCACTCGCCGATGATCCCCAAGGGGTCGGCGGATTTTTGGACAATTCTTGAATACTCCTCTTGTGGGGGGACAGGCCCGACCTCATCTCAGGGCTGGGTTTCTCGTGGGAGGCTCCTCGTGGACGGGCCTCCGCTGCAGGGTCGAGGCCGCTGCCCTACCCCTTGGATGGCCGCCCCGCATGAGATCCACGCATTTTTAGGGGGACGATGTCCATGAGTCTCCGGGAGCATTTTGTCTGCTTCTGCTGTTGCTGACTTCTTTTTATTTTTCGCCCAAAATCCGCTTGTAGTGCATTCAGGTCGGGCCTGTCCCTCCACAGGAGGAATACCCAAGAATAGGCAAACAAATAGTCCGGAGGCGTTTTTTCCAAAATAATGTTGTGGCATGTTTGTTTAGTCTGTTTTGACATGTGTGTTTTTAATCATTCGTCCAAAAGCCGCCTGTACTCTAATATTTGTCGTCCAAAATCCGCCTGATTTAACCATACAGCCTCCGATATGCCGTCGCCTCTCCGCGGCCCCAGGGCTGCCCCGACCCCTTCCCCCCCCCCCCCGGGGATATAGCTGCGAGACCCAGATCCGTCTGTAATGCAGGTGTTCGGGAGCCTTGAGACGGGGGTCAATGCAAACGGGGGTCAGCCGGAGCACCCCGATCTTGCAGGATCCTGCAGGGCCAGGGTCGCATTGACCAGGGCTTGGGTGCAGGATCCTGCAGGATCTTGCAGGATCCTTCGCATTGGCCCTGGTTTGGGGGCAGGATCTTGCAGGATTCTGCAATGCCTGACTGACCCGGGTTTGGATTGACCCGGGCCAAAAGATCCCTGAGGTGTCGGAAACAATTAAGCAACGCTCATGCAGAACAAGCCTCAAGGCTCCAGGCTCCAGGCTACGGCTCAAGGGAGCAGGGATACGTCGCATACTCCAAATCATCCTTACTCCTCCTCCTTGCATCTTGCACTTTCGATGGCGTCTGCTTCTGGCCTGGTGATGGCGAGAAGCGTTTTGCAGGTACTCCAGTCAGGCAATTGTTCAAACATCATAGAATCCACAGCCCGCTTCATGACATGGACGGGCTTGAAGATAAAGAGGACAGTGGGAAAACATCTACGCTGGCTGGGGGTTGGGGGCCACAGGTGAGATGACGAGAATCGAGAACATCACGATGGAGTCGATGGCACAGCTCTTCAAACAACACCCTCGTCCAATCCAGGCAGACATCGAGGCCATCAAAGCGTGCGGTGTCTCCCAGCAGGATTTCGATGACGCGGTGAATCCATTGAAGAATGCGGTCCAAGACATCTCCACCAGAGTGGCCGGTTTGGAGACTAATCCATCCCGTCCAGCATCAGCGAGGAGTGCGACTGCTGCGTCGACCGGGACGGCAGCGGAGGCGAAACTGCACGAATTCGAGGCGCAAGTCGCCGCACTTCGGCTCTCTCCTCACCAGGCCTCGGCAACAACGTCTGCAGGCGACAAACGTCACCTTACCGGAGTTTGGTGGAATTTGGATGGTTTCGATTTGTTTACATCGGTTACTACGTGGTTGAAGGATCAGCTGCAGGCCTGCTCATGTCCACAGCCGCACACGGTCTATGCGAAATGTGAGTTTTCTAATGTCGTCTTCGCCGAGTTTGGGAATACGGCCGATAAAGACTCCGCAGTGCCTTTCACTCGAATTGCAAGTCTGGGCTACCCAAGACAGACCTCCTTCGGCGCGGGCACCTACACGATCCGGGTGGTAGACAAGGAGCCGTACACAGTCCATGTCGGCGGGAAGTTGGTACTGACTGCCGAGATCTCCGAGAACACACGCGTGTTGAAGTGGTCAGACGATTGGCAGGTTCGGAAGGAGCTTCAAGACTCCCCCGACCTTCAGGATCTTGTTGACAAGTGCCAAGGCATACTGGAACGCTCTCTGAGGGGACTGCAAGGAGCAGGCAAGGGATCCAAATAGGGATCGCGGCCGGGGCCAGCCCAGGTCCGCACCAGAGCCGAAGATGCACGCCGAATTGAACATCATTTTTCCGAGCATCAGTTTTGGACCTTCTTCGGGGGAGGTCTTCCGCCATCGCCACTGCCCCCAGAACACCACGACGGAAACTACAGCCGTCGCTGGCAAGGTTCTGGACAGCAAGTGGCGCCTCGCACAAGTAATGGCTCGATTCTGGGGGCCGCGGACACGGGCAAAGTTACCACCGCGACCACCCGACCCACGGAGCCGCTTGACGAGCAAGATCGTTGGAGACACCGCTCTGGATGCACATGGGGACGCAGTAACCTTTATTGTGAGTCGCTGGCAGACCAGGTCCTGGCGACCTGGAACGTGGAAGATTTGGGTAAGGCGTGCGATACATTACCTGAACTATTTCATCATATGGCCCGCCTCGGCATCGATATGTTGTGCATTACAGGGGTACATGAGACATCACATTTCACTGTTAATGGTTATTTTATTTTCAGGCACATCGGAATACTCTGAAGGCCGCATCTTCTCTGGTGTCGGCTTCGTAGTTGCACCGCGCGCGGCGGGAGGAGCCATGGGCTTCAATTTGATGTCCGACCGACTTGCCACCCTGAAGTTGAAAGTTCATGGTGGGACTATTATCGTTTTTAGTTGCTACCCTCACACGCGAGATGTAGTCCTGAAGTGAGGCGTGAATTCTGTGATGCGTTGTCGAACACATGGCAAAGAACAGGTAAACACAACCTCACAATCACAATGGAGGATTCCAACACGATGATTTTCTCGAGAGGGCCCGAAGAGGACACCATCATCGGCAGGTACGCGTTCAAGTGCAAGTGGCCGAAGAACAGGAAGAGGACGAACAGAGAGCTTTCCTCGGAAACTTGCCGGGCTTCGCTTTCTTCGGGCTGCCCAGCGAGAATTTGACCACGTGCCACTCGCCGCAGGCGAACAAGATGGATGCCATAGACGAGGGGGGCTTCTTTCAAATAGACCATTGCCAGGTGATTACTCGCGCGAAGCATTGGATCCAGGACCAGCGGTCGGACAGAACAGCCCCACTGGCGACCAGACACATCCTCGTGCAATTGCGATTGGCATCTACCTCTGCATACTTCCACCCCGACGCCCCCTCGCAGCCTAGAGCGGATGCGAGTTACTGATAACGACGCCAAGCAGGACTACCAGCAAGGCTTCTGCAATGCAGCGGGGGCTCTGGCGTTCACTTTGACTCTGGGCCAGCGCGCCAGAACCATTCGCACAGCCATGCAGTCTGCATCAGAGGAGCTGCTGAACACCTCGGCCAGGAAACCCCAGAGACCATGGATAAGCCAAGCGACGCTGGATTTATTCAGAGAACGAGGTCATGTCAGAGCGTCCGGCAGCCCAGAGGAGACAGCTGATGAGACGCATCAAAGCTTCTGCGAAGAAAGACAAACAGCGCTGGCTCGAAGACATGTTCGTGGGGGGTCCGCGGGCAGCAGCGCGCGGGGGCTCCGGAAGGGCCTCCCAAAAAGCTATTGCAAATACACAACGTTGCAGGGCGGCTGCATGGTGGATTTGATTGCCGGCATCTACAGCGAACGCAATTTCATGTTTCAGGACCCCGCTGGGGACTCAAGCGCGCGACAACAGCGTGCCAGCATCGCGCAGGATTGCCCATTGTCACCATATCTCTCCATCGTTGTTCAAAGCGTCATGTTTTTTGACGTTGATGCGCGCGTGAAAGGTTCGCATTCGACGGAACGGGTGCCAGGTTTCATTCCGCGCTCTGATTTGCTGTGCGCTGACGACGCGACGCTCGCCAGCAGTTGTACTGACAAGCTTCAGAGCCTGTGCGATGCGGTCATTGATGAGGGGGGCGGCATGGGTTGGAGCTGCGAGGAGGAAGACCGTCTTCATGAGGGTTCGGAACGCTGGCTCCCTCAGGTGCCCTTCCGGGAATCTTCTGAGACTGGCAGTTGCAGAGCAAGCAATATACCTTGGAGGTCTTCTCAACGCAGGTTGCGCCGCGAAGCCGGAATTCACCCGAAGACTAGGGAAAGCCAGGGCGCGTTCAAATCTCTTCAATAGTGCGGATCACGCGCGAACGTATCACCGGCGAGGGAGGTAAAATTGCGCCGGGCGATCGCGGCGCCGAAGCTGCTGTGCAATTTGGAATATGTTTGGGCCCTTCAGGCCGACAAGGACAGGCTAGATTCTTTTCATGTGCGATGTCTGAGGAAAATATGTCGCATTCCGTGCGCCTTTGTCTCCAGAGTTCCGAACCGCAGCGTCTTGGAACCGACAGGCGAGCACGATCTAAGTAAGGACATGCTCGAACGCCAGAAGAAGCTCCACGAGGGGATCGCCGCTCTTCCTGAGGACCACCCACTGCGCAGGCTCACGTGAAAAGACCAGTCGAATAGGCTTCGAATCTGGGATGAGGACCGTGCGCGCGGGAGGCCCAAACAGCAGTGGGCTCCCAGCGTATACGCAGCGCTGCCCTGACGAAGCTGTGAGTTGCATGGGGCGCCTCAGCTCCTTTGTGCCGATGCGCCGTCGAGGCGCCAGGCTCGCTTGCTTGCTCGCATGCAGAACGTATGGCTTGACCCCCCCCAAAATGCAATGTTGGTGTCGGATCTTCCAATCTGGGGCATCCGAGTGGTCTTCAAGGAGCGTGCCACAACTCTGAACTGCGGGGGGAGGGGGGAAGGTTCTTAATTTCTTCCCTCGACCGTAGCCGCATCGCCATTGGAGGCCTAGATGTTGGCGCCAACACCAGTATCGGCGGTGTGCATGCACTGCAGGCGGGGCGGGAAGATGATCCCGATCTCGGCGATGGTGGTAATATGCGGGTTTCCCAGGTGGCCGAAATATTGCCACCAACACCCAAATCCAATCGATTACCCTCGTCAAAATTAATGTCAAAAATGGCGAGCACTCCTCTGCGACGTCGGCGCGCCCTTCAATGTCGATCGACTTCTCTCCAATGTCGGGGCCAATGCAAAAGTGGTCTGACCGGGGACGATTCGGAAATTCGATGATGACCGACATTTGGATGGGCGGCGCATACAAGTATTCCGCAGTCGCCGCAACTCTGCCCAGTATCTCCCCACAAACAGTTCCGCCACGTAAGACATTTTTGAGGTTAACTTCGACGAGGGTTGTAGGATCATGCTCCCAGGGTGGAGGCACCCCCCCTGTGCTGGTGCTGGTGCCCATTTCCAGGCCTCCAATACGGGGCCCGAGCGGGGCCGCCGCAGGGTCGACGTGAAGGAAGAGCGTGGCGACCAGAAAATCGGCGGCGCGCCCGGGGGGGAAGCGAGAAGGGGCGGGACGGCGGGCGCCGGGTCCTGCGATCCCAGAATGTCCCCCCTCGACCTGGGGGGGTGGGGCGTTTCCTCTTCCTTTAGCAAAGCGAGATACAAGTCTGAGCTCTCTCTCTCTCTCTATTTCTCTCTTTCTCTAGCTCTCTCTCTTTCTCTATCCCTCTCTCTGCCAGCGGCGGGCCTTCTGAGAAACCCTCCGGCCCTCGAGTCATGATAGGCATCATGATGGGAGGCTTTTCGCTGTTTTCGGTCTCTGGCAGGCCTCAATTTCTGAGCCCCGGGGCCGTCCAAGAACGAGGCAGGAGGCAAGACCAGTCTTGGGGGAAGGGGTCAAGACCTCTGGGGGTCGACGTCGCGAAAAAATCACGACGTCGGAGGCCTGGGGGGGGAGCGAGGAGGAGGAGGAGGAGGAGGAGGAGGAGGAGGAGGAGGGAGGAGGAGAGGAGGAGGAGGAGGAGGCCCTCTCAGAAGGCGGCGGGGCTTCTCAGAAGCCTTCCGGCCTTCTGAGAAACGTTTAAGGGATATAGCGTTGGGGGTCCGAGCAGGAGGTTTTGCATCCAGTCGGTGGTGGACGGGCTCGCCCATCGCCTGAACGACACGCAGGGCCTGCTCAGCATGTCCATGCGGTTCGAGGCGGGCGCGATGTCGCTGGCGCAAAAGGCCAAGGCCAAGGCCGCTGCTCAGAAGTACTGAGAGTTCGCCTGATCCTTCGAGCAGGAGATCGACTACAGAATTGATCTAGCCCAGAACTGACTGTTCGACGAGTATATGAAAAGGTACGTAGAATGCTCAGTACATCTATGGACACTACGTGCGTTCATAGATTCCGCGAACGTTTCAGCTTTGGGACACCTCCATTCTGCAGTCGAGCTCCTGCTCGAATCCTCCTCTCCCTCCTCCTTCGCCTCCCCCCCCTCCCTCCCCCCAGACCTCCGACGGTGTGGTCTTTTTCCGGCCGCGGCGTGGGTCCCTTCCCCTCGGGTTCCGGGGGCCGCCTTCTGCCTCCCGCGGGGCCGGGGCGGCAGCTCTGTGGCCGCGGAGCGACGAGAGATCACATCGGCGGACGCCTGCCGAGGCCTCCCAGCGGGGGCACCGAGCAGGTGGGGCCTGAGGAGCGCGCCGCATCGCCGATGCATCGCCGATGCGGCTCGACGTGGAGCCCGACCCTCGCCACGCCGGCCGCGGCGATGCATCGGCGCCGGCCCGATCGTCTCGGGCCCACTCCAGGAGGCCCCAGTCTGGGCCTGCCGCTGCTCCCCTTCTGACTGCCGAGCAGCTTCTCCAGCCCTGGGGGCTTGTCTCTCTCGGTGGTTCCAAGATGGGGCCCTGCGGGAGGGGGTCCTGAGGACGAGGTGCCTCAAGCAGTGCAGGTCCACCCATGGAACTCGTCCTATTCTTAGGACGAGGAGGAGGAGGAGGAGGAGGAGGAGGAGGAGGCGGAGGAGGAGGCGGAGGAGGAGGAGAAGGATGCCCATCCTTCAGGACCCCATTTTTGAAGCACCGATCCTCTGCCCCCTGCCTCTCTTGCGCCTCCTCCCTCTCGCAGGTGATCCGCAGGAGCAGCAGCCTTCCAGACGGAGGCTCGACCTCCGCTCTGGAGGCTCTCGTCCTCCCGGCTGGAGGCTTCTTGGCCTCCAGAACGGAGCGGCTCGACCTCCGAGAGGAAAGCTGTCGGTCCCCTGGGCTCCCCCATCGCCCTCTCCCTTCGGCAGCAGGGCGAGCGGAGGCGGCGCCAGCTCAAAGTCGGTGCCCCCAGACCCCTCCCGGGGTCCAAGCGCGCGCTGCTTTTCCGGGCCGCTGCATCCAGCCGCGACGACGAGGTGAGATGGCCACTCGAGGGCCAATTGCCGTTGTCTCAACTCGCCCTCTCTTCTGACCCCTCCCTGCTGTTTCCGCCTTCTCGGACTCTCCTTCTCCGCCTTCGCGACCTATACCCTCCCCCTCCTCCCTGCCCCAGAGAATCCAGAACCTTCCAAACGGAGGCTCGACCTCCGTTTTGGAGGCTCTTGCCCTCCGCGCTGGAGGCCCTTCGCCTCCAGACCTCAGCTGCCCCGATGCGCCCGTGTTCAAACGCAACACGTGCCGTGTTCAGCGCGGGCGTGTGAACACGTTGCGTGTTGGCTCACCGTGTTGGCCCACGTTTTGGCGAACGTGTCGCGTCATGCCTGCGCTTTCGATCTGCGTGTCGGGCTCCGTGCCAATTCGCTACGTGTAGTGTGTTGCGCATCGGGGCAGCTAAGCTCCTCTGGCTCCCCCCCTCCTCGCCACGCCCCCCCCGCCTTCGGTAGCAAATCGTGGGAGCCTGGTATATCCTCTTGATTCCGTCTTCGGCGTCGACTAGCGTCGATTAGCGTCTGGGAGTTGTTGAGATAGCGCCGATTTAGCGTCGGTGAGCGCCGGCTAGCGTCGATTACCAGCGATTTAGCGTCGATGAGCGTCGACTATCGTCGATCAGCGTCGGTTCGCAAGAGCCGACAAGTTGGTACTGTAGGCTCCCATGAATTGCCACCGAACCCTCGCCCCGCCCCTCCTCTTCCTCCTCCTCTTCCTCCTCCTCCTCTTCCTCCTCTTCTTCCTCCTCCTCTCCTCCCTCCTCTCCTCCTCCTCCTCCTCTCCTCCTCCTCCCTCTCCTCCTCCTCCTCCTTCTCCTCCTCCTCCTCCTCCTCCTCCTCCTCCTCCTCCACCTTCCCCTCCTCCTACCCCTCCTGCCCCTCCCTGCCGAGCTTGCCCGTGCGCCTCGGGGCCGCCGCGCCGTCGCCAGCGCACAAGGGCCAAGGGCCCCCCCGCCCGAGAGTTGCCGAGGCCTTGCCCCTCTCTCGGGCGCTCTGCGTAGCCGGGGCCTCGGGGGCGGCCGGGGCTGCGTCCAGCAGCAGGTCGAAGAAGAAACATCGAGGAGGAGGAGGAGGAGGAGGAGGAGGCAGGAGGAGGAGTAGGAGGTGGAGGAGGAGGGGAGGAGGAGGAGGAGGAGGAGGGAGGGAGGAGGAGGAGGAGGAGGAGAAGGAGGAGGAGGAGGGTGAGGGAGGTAGGAGGAGAGAGGAAGGAGTGCAAAGTCCTCCCTCTGTCTCTTCCTCATCCTCCTCCTCCTCCTCCTCCTCTTCTCCTCCTTCTCCTCCTCCTCTCCACCTCCCTCCTCCCCCCCCTCCTCCTCCATCCTCCCTCCTCCTCCTCCCTTCTTCCTCCTCCCTCCTCCTCTCTCCTCCTCCTCCTCCTCCTCCTCCTCCTCCTCCTCCCCTCCTCCTCCTCCTCTCCTCCTCCCTTCTCCCTCCTCCTCCTCCTCCTCCTCCTCCTTCTTCTCCTCCTCGACAGTCTCGGGCCCAAGGTTTCCACCCTTCATGCCAGAGGAGCGAATGCACACGTGTATTCTCGCCTTCGGCCGCGCTGCCGTCATGCCAGGGGGTGCCGCTGGCCATGTCAACACTACGTGCTCTTGGGTGGAATCCGCAATGGGCTACAGGTGGTCGTTTGCAGGAGGTTGCTGCTTGCACATGGAGCATGGATTTCACCCGCCTCGCAGGAACTCGAAATGTGTGCCGAGAGGCAGAGGTTCTCCAGAGACATGCTGAGGGCAAACCAGCAGTGCAACCAGGTCGTTACACCAATCGTAGTGCAGGGGTCACGGTCATGATTTGAAAGGGCACGCGAGCGTATCACAACAGACGAGTATTTCCGAGTCCAACTGAGCTTTGGGGTTGTTGTCTAAGAGCACGTGTACAACGTGGACTTCTGGACGTGCGTGTGGCAGTCGTAAATTTTCATCCACAGCCCCGCAGCAAGGGATCATGACCAAAGTCTATCAGCACAGTTTAGCAGACCATTCGTTGGTGGCGCTCATGCTTGGAGCAGCTCCCATCCAGATGCTTGCCCTTTTTGGCCGACCTGAACGACGGCCTCGGCTGTCGAAAGATAGGGAGGAGAGTATGGGGCGTATGACAGCGACATCGTGGGACAAGCGGGGACGAGAGAAAGAAGGAGGAAGGGTGCGGGGGAGTCTGCTGTGCAGTTACCTGGACAGCAGCACGCGATGGCAGGCAACACTAGGCCCGTTCGATGCGACCGTGTTTGGAAATGTGCCCGAAGGTCCGCATAGCCTGACCGGTTTCCTTTTCATTCTTTCCGTGGGCCTCTGTGGGGCTTCATATGTGGCCCGCCTGATGCCTTCGGCCACCGTTTGGGGGACCTCTCTGGGCCGTCACTGGACGGGAGTCTCTTTGGGCCGTCCCTGGGCTCGAGTGGGGCGCTCGCGGGCCTACTTGGATTCTTCTGAGGCCGTTTTGGAGTCGTCATTGGGGCCTCTTGGGCCATCTGGGGGCCATCTTGGAAAGTGTTGGGGCCCTCTTGGGAGCTTCCGAGGCCATCTTGGCGGTCATTTGGAGGCCTCTGGGGCCGTCTTGGGCTGATTGACGCCCGAAAAGGCGAAGACGTTCAAATCTCCCAGAAACGCATTATGCCAACCAGTGGTTCTGACTTTTTCCAAACCCTCCTGTGTTGGGTACTCGTTTTGAATAAAGCAGTGTGGTCGCCCCGACCTTCCTTCCTTCCTTCTCCTCCCCTCTCCTCCCCTCCTCCTTCTCTCCTGTTTCTGGTGTTCCCCTCTCCTCTTCCCTCGTGTCGTCGGGCTGCGATCTGCTCAACTGTCGCCACTTTCGTGGGCTCCTGGGAGGCCCAGCGGAGGTGGGTCCCACGCGGATCACCTCGGTACTTCGCCGCCGCCTGGGGGGCTTGCGATCTGCGCAACTGTTGCCACTTTCGTGGGCTCCTTGGCTTGCCCAGCAGAGGTGGGTCCCACGCGGATCACCTCGGTACCTCGCCGCCCAAGGGGGGGGCTTGCGATCTGCGCAACTGTCGCCACTTTCGTGGGCTCCTGGGAGGCCCAGCGGAGGTACGTCATACGCGGATCATCACGGGACCTCGCCACCCAAGGGGGGGCTGCGATCTGCGCAATTGTCGCCATTTTCGCGGGCTCCTGGGAGGCCCAGCGGAGGTACGTCATATGCGGATCACCACGGGACCTCGCCGCCTGTGGGGGGGTGCGATCTGCGCAATTGTCGCCTTTTTCGTGGGCTCCTGGGAGGCCCAGCGGAGGTACCTCATACGCGGATCACCTCGGTACCTCGCCGCCCCTGGGGGGCTGCGATCTGGGCAATTGTCGCCACTTTCGTGGGCTCCTGGGAGGCCCAGCGGAGGTACGTCATACGCGGATCACCACGGGACCTCGCCGCCCCTGGGGGGCTGCGATCTGCGCAATTGTCGCCACTCTTGTGGGCTCCTGGGAGGCCCAGCAGAGGTACGTCATACGCGGATCACCACGGGACTTCTTGCTGCGCTCTTCTGAAAGCATTGTTGGGTGCTCTTTCTGCGCATTACGAGTCCTTCAGAATGGCAGTCAGCATTGAGTGGTCCTGAGTATAATCGCCACATTTGTAGAAAGGGTTGGGTACGTCACATGGTAATTTCTGGGTCCTCCTGGAGGGTCGCTTGGCGACCTCTTGGGGCGTCTTGGAGGCCTCTCGAGCTGTCTTGACCCATAGTGGGCCCTCTTGTGGCCATCTTGGGCCGTCTTGGATGGGTGTTGGGCCCTCTTGGAGCCATGCTGGCCGTCTTGGAGGCGTCTTCAGAATGTCTTCGAGGCCGTCTTGGGCTAGTTCGGAGGCGCTCTTGAAGCCACCTGGAGCGGAAAGGGTCCACGCCTACCACACTGTCCGGTTCTTCTGGGTTGCGGGCGGGTTGAGCCGAGATTCAGTCGGGAGGACAGGAGGAGGAGGAGGAGGAGGAGGAGGCGGAGGAGGAGG
>CAUYUJ010000386.1:57500-60479 GCA_963575745.1 Prorocentrum cordatum | reverse complement strand
CGAGGCCATGGGGCCTTGGCTGCTGCGCGCCACGCAGGGCTGCGCCCCGCTGCTGCGCCCCGCCCTCGAGGCGCTGCGCGCCTCCGCGCCCCTGCTCGAGGCCGCGTACGGCGACCTCGTCGCCGCCGGCGCCGTGCAGAGGTCCGCGGACGGCCCGCATGCACCGCACCGCGGCTGGCACCCTCCCATCCCTCCCTCCCTCCCTCCCTCTCCCCCCCTCCCTCCCTCCCTCCTCCTCCTCCTCCCTCCTCCTCCTCCTCCTCCTCCTCCTTCTCCGTCCCCCTCCTTCTCTCTCCTTCCTCCCTACTCTCCTCCTCCTCCTCCTCCTCCTCCTCCTCCTCCTCCTCCTTCCTCCTCCTCCTTTCCTCTTCTGCCTTCCTCCTTCTCTCCTCCTCCTCCGCCTCCCCTCCTCCTCATCGAGCGAGGCCTTCCTCCTCCCCTCTCCTCCTCCCTCCTCCTCGATGCCTCCCTCCTCCTCCCTCCTTCCCCCTCCCTCCCTCCTTCCCTCCCTCCTCCCTCCCTCCCTCCTTACCTCCTTCTCGTCCTCGTACTCCTCCTCCTCCTCCTCCTCCTCCTCCTCCTCCTCCTCATCATCATCGTCCCTCCTCCATTCCTGTTCCTTATAAGCATCTCCTCCCTGTCGCACCCCGAGGCTGGTTGAAAGGGCGGGCCAGGCGCTTCGCCTGAGATTACCTCACCATTTGTGACCTTGTGACCATGAAGCTTAACATGAAAACCGTGTTCACAGATGGAAGGCGAGTGAATTTCAGCATGTTGCTCTCGCCTCAGCGCCCGCGCTCATTCGTTTTAACAGTTTGTAAGAGTTTAACGGATTGAGGGCGGGCCGTTTTCAAAATGCGGTTCTCGCCTTAGCGCCGCTCGCATTCGTGTTAAAACAACGCAAGAGTTTCACGGATTGTGGGCGGGTGGTTTTCAACATGTGGCGCTCGCTTTAGCGCCGCGCGCATTCCTTTGTAAAACTTACAGGAGTGTCACACATTTAGGGCGGGTCGTTTTCAAATGGTGGTTATTGTTTTAGCACCGCGCACAATCGCCTTAAAAGTTTGAAAGAGTTTCACGGATTGAGGGCGGTTCGCTTTCAACGTGAGACGTTCGCCTTAGCGCCGAGCACATTCTTCTTCAAAGTTTGCAAGAGGTTCACATATTGAGGGCGGTTCCATTTCAAATTGTGGTTCTCGCCTTAGCGCCGTGCACATTGGTTGTTATATTTCGCGACAGTTTCACGGATTCTCCCGGCTAACCTACCAGGAATGGTGTGTTGGACCGATTCATGACTGTCAGGGTGCAACAGTTACGTTTATCTTTTGTGTTGAAGTCCCAGGAGTGGTGTTCTGGCACGATTTAGGATCGCCAAGACCTCACAATCACGCTAACTCGTGGCGTTGAAGTCATGAGAATGGTGTTTGGGCGCGCATCCGGATTGTTACACGGTTGTCCCCCAACAGGGCGTTTCTTATAGTGGAAGTGAACTTGTTTGTTGGGCCTATGATGAGAGAGCGTGGAGGGAAGTTTTGTTCCAACATCGCTGATGAGTCTTAGGTTTACATGCGCTGGTCCCTCCTACGATTTTCAGTGACTGTTGAAACGTGTGTGAATATGTGAAGATGTATTGGGCCAGCCAGACTTCTCATAAAAGAATGTGTGCAGGCTATGTTCAGTTTGTTCGACAGAACCTTCCTGTGGTGAAGGTCAACAAGGTTCACTTGGACGTGAATGCGTCCACTGACTCAGATGTTGATTTTAAGAGGCTGGGAACAACCTAGTTGACGCGTCGGCGAAAGTGGCAGCGCTTTCCCATCCCCAGCCCGACGCTCTTGATTTGCAAGACTTGGATCAGAACGTAGCCGTCTCCAGAGCCGTAGGCGTCTTGGTTGCGAAGTTGCTGCCCCAGTGGCCGCCTTTGCAGCCAGGAGAGGGTGTTGTGCGGTTGAAGCCTCCCGAGGCGCCCCGTGCTGACTTGGTCCCTCATCGCTGGATATGGCTCTCGAAATTCTGGCGCTGTGATGGTTGCTGTGAAGTTTCTCGCTCAATGGATGCTCCACCGTCTGGTCACTGTCGAGGCTTGCATACGCTGGACCCCGAGGTCCTGGCCAGGCTCCAGCACAGAGTTATATCTGTGGAGGGCTCGGGTGGCGCCTCCCTCGCGGTTTGCCCGAGGGGCAGCAGGGCCTGCTCGGGCCATGGGATGGTGCGCAATCTGGCTCGTCCTTGTGTTGGCTCCCCCACAAGTGCGGGGGCCCGATATGCCTGGAAGCAGATCTTTGGGGGAGTTTACCCGAATTTCGGGTGAACTCCCAGCGAGTTTCAAACTCGCTGGGGTCAAAGTCCAGGTCGGTCCCTGGTCCCAAGGTACCTGAGGTACGTTCCAGGCGGAGCAGTAGCCCCTCGATGTTGCTCCAGAATCCTCAGGGATGAATGGCCCCGCGGAGGAAGAAATCCTCCTCCTCCTCCTCCTCCTCCTCATCCTCCTCCTCCTCCTCCTCCTCCCTCCTCAAGCCTCCTCGACCCTTCTCCTCCTCCTCCCTGCCCCCATCTCCTCCCTCCTCCCCCTCCCCTGGGTCGTCCCCCGGGGTCACCCGCGGGGACGCGAAGATATGCGCGCCTCGCGCGCCGCGGTCTGGGCCAGAGCGGTCGCCCTTGCAATGGGGGCGGCGCGAGGTCGCGAATGTGACCGTGCGTCGCGCATCGCGGGGCGCGATGTGCGACAGGACTGGACCTAACCGGTGTTTTTGGTGATTTCGTGGGCCGTTTTCGTTTCGACTTCGTTTCGCGGTAATGGCGGATGCGAGACAAACGCGAGGGACAACGAAAACGAGACGAAAACGAAGGACACCGCTCAGCTTCGGCCCTGGTGTGCGAAGTTGGGTGACGTGGGCACCGCGCTGGCGTCTCCCGAGGCGTCGCCGATCCTGGACCCAGGAAACGAAGGGTGCATAGTCTTTCTCGGCCCGCCGAGCC
>CAUYUJ010000386.1:40000-52500 GCA_963575745.1 Prorocentrum cordatum | reverse complement strand
CTCGCCGCCCGACGCCCTCCGCGTGCTCGGCCCGCCGGCCGAGCCGCGGCCCCGCGAGGCGGGGCCGCACGGCGCGGCGCAGAGCGGCGCCGCGGAGCCGAGCTCCGCAGCCGAGGCCACGACGGCGCAGGGCCCGACCGAGGACGCCTCCTCCGCATCCCCTACGCCCTCCGCCTCCCTAAGCCTCAACCTAGGCCTTACTCCGAGCCGACCTAAGTACTCCGACTACCTCCTCCTCCTCCTCCCCCTCCTCCTCCTCCTCCTCCTCCTCCTCCTCCTCCTCCTCCTCCTCCCCTCCTCCTCCTCCTCCCTTTCCTCCTCCTCCTCCTCCTCCTACTCCTCCTTCCAAACGAGGAGTTCTTTTAGTGGAAGATGAACGGATGTCTCTCCAACGAGGCAGTTCCTTTAGTGGAAATGAACCTTTGCAGGGGCCTATGAAGAGAGGAGGCTTGGGGGAGGGTTATTCAGCATCGCACCAGTTTGAGGAATCTTGGGGTTGACAGAAGTCCTCCTCCTGCTCCTGTACATGCCACTACTAAGACTTCCTCATCGCCGACTCCTCACTCCTCTCCTCCTCCTCCTCCTCCTCCTCCTCCCTCCTCCTCTCCTCCTCCTCCTCCTCCTCCTCCACTTCCTTCCTCCCCCTCCCCTCCTCCTCCTCCTCCTCCTCCTCCATCCTCCTCTCCTCCTCTCCTCCTCCTCCTCCTCACTCATCCTCCTCCCCCTCCCTCCTCCGCCTCCACCCCCGCCCTCCTCCCTCCTCCCCCTCCCCATCCTCCTTCTCCTCCCCCCTCCCCTTTTTCCCTTTTTCCCCGCCCCCTCCCCTCCCCTCCCTCCTTTCCCCCTCCTCCTCCTCCTCCCCCTCCCCTCCCTCCCTCCTCCTCCCCTCCTCCCCCTCCCTCCTCCTCCCTCCTCCATTCTTTTTCCTTGTACAACTTGTCCCTGCCGCACCCCGAAGCCAGTTTTTAGGGCGGGCCGGGCGTTTCGCTTGAGACTTCCTCACCATTCATGACCCTGAAACTTTAACATTGGCAAGGGCTTCACAGACGGAGGGCGGGTCGTTTTCAAAATGTGGCTCTCGCCTTAGCGCCGCGCACATTCGTTTTAAACATTTGTCAGAGTTTCAAGAATTGAGGGCGGCCCGTTTTCCAAATGTGGCTCTCGCTGTAGCGCCGCGCACATTCGTTCACGCAAAATTGCATGACTTTCACGGATTGAGGGCGGTTTCTTTTCAACATGTTGTTCTCGTCTTAGCGCCGCGCACATTCCTTTTCAAACCTTGCAAGAGTTTCACGGATTCCCATGATCCGCGTACCAGAAATGGCGTTTTGGAAAGATTCATGCTTATGAGGGTGCAACAGATATTTCGATTCGCGGTGTGGAAGTCCCAGGAATGGCGTTGTGGCACGATTCAGGATCGTCAAGACGCAACAGTCAGGTTGATCTGTGGCGTTGGAATCCCGAGCTCAATGTTTTGGTATGCTTCAGGGTCTTTAAACATGTGTTTTCCAACTAGGCAGTTCCCTCAGTGGAAATGAACCGTTGCAGGGGCTTGTGAGGAGGGAGCTTGGAGGGAGGTTTTATTCCAACATCGTTGATGAATATTGGGTTTACATTGGTCCTCTTCCTCCTCCTCCACCTCCACCTCCTCCCTCCTCCCTCCCTCTTCGTCCCAGCGGATGAGGTGACCGGCCGCGAGGTTGCCCAAAACATCGTGCAGCTCGAGGGGCCGCGCAGAATGGCAGAAGGTGGCAGTATCCATGCACAGAGCTTGCTGGCTATCGTCGCGGGCGATGTTTCTCCCCCAATCCCCGAGTTTCGCCCGAAAAGTCTGGCCGCTCAGAAGAATGGGAAAACCCTGGGATACACCCCAAGGGGGCTATTCGGACGCACCCCTATCGAGAATGGACCCCCCCCCATCGTATATCCCAGGGTTAGGCCCCAAATTTCTGGTCCATTCGGAAACCCCACGAAGCCTGGGATAGGGGTCGACATATCCCCTGTTATATCGCTGGGCGGGTGAGGGATCAGCGTCAGGGGGAGGTTGCGCCCAATGATGTGGCGGGTCGTTCCCCGCCGTCGGCATGAGGCGAGAGCTCCCCCATGCCGACGCGGCATGGCTTCGGGATCTTCGGCTTCAGGCGGCCGGCGCAGGTCCGCTCCGGCGGCAGAAGGTGCCATCAAGCGGGATCACTCCATATCGTTCGCAGGGGGCAAGAGTGTGATTCTGATGTGAGGCGTGTTGGCCCGCGGAGGCGAGGAAGACAACGCCTCCCCCAAGCGCATATCAGAACATGTCACGCGATGCCAGATCATACCACGTCATATCATAAAAGAGCACGCCATGCAATATCATACCATACTATATCAAACCATTTTATGCCATGACGCGCCACAGCAGATCGTATCGTATCGTACCGTGCCCTATCATGCCTCACCATGTCACGTCTTGCCATTACAGATCATGCCACTTGATACCATTTCACATCATACCATACCATACCACAACATCTCATACCATGTCATACCATGTCGTAGCATAACATAGCATGCCATATCGCACACCGTTACATCATGTTTCACACTCGCATATCATACCATACCAAAACATAACATACCGTGCCATATGCCACCATCGCATATCATTTCATACAAGAACATGTCATTCCGTTACATACCGTGGCATACCATGCCATATCATAGCATAACATACCATATCATTCATGATCATAGCAGTGTATTCACATCATAACATATCATATTATATACTCCGCTTCCTCCTCCTTCTCCTCCCTCCCTCCCTCCCTCCCTCCCTCCCTCCAGGGGCTGCGTGCGGTACGGTAGCCAGCAGAATCGAGCCTTGTCTAAGCCTTGTGATTAACAGATCCCCGCTCATCGAGGCGTGTGCCTTGATCGGCTGGACCAGGGGAAGTGGCCCAAGCTTCTTAGCAATGCTGAGCAGCTAAGCCGCCTTTAATGTGTTTCTCGACTACGTCGAATAGCTCGATACTCGACACTCCCCTCTCCTCATCCTCCTCCCTCCTCCTCCTCCTCCTCCTCCTCCTCCTCCTCATCCCTCTCATCCTCCTCCCCCATTCCTCTTCCTTAAACATGATTTCTCCTTGTCGCACCCCGAGGCTAAATTTTAGGGCGGGCTGGGCGTTTCGCTTGAGGCTTCTTCACTTCTTCACCATTTGCGACACTGAAGCTTCTACATTGGCAACAGTTTCACAGATGGAGTGCGGGTCGTTTTAAAAATGTGGCTCTCGCCTTAGTGCCGCGCACATTCGTTCTAAACATTTGCAAGAGCTTCACGGATTGAGGGCGAAGTGTTTTCAACATGTTGTTCTCGCCTTAGCGCCGCGCACATTTGTTTTAAACATTTGCCAGTGTTTCACGGATTGAGGGCGGGTATTTTTTTTAATGCGGTTCTTGCTTTAGCGCCGCGCACATTCGTCTAAACATTTGCAAGAGCTCCACGGATTGAGGGCGGTTCTTTTCAAAATGGTGTTCTCGCATTACCGCCGCGCACATTCTTCTTTAACATTCGCAAGAGTTTCACGGGTTCCCATGATCAGCGTACCAGAAATGGTGTTTTGGAGAGATTCAGGATTATGAGGGTGCAACAGTTACTTTTATTCGCGGTGTGGAAGTCCCAGGAATGGAGTTCTGAAATGATTCAGGATCGTCAAGACGCAACAGTCAGGTTGATCCGTGGCGCTGGAATCCCGAGAACAATGTTTTGGCATGCTTCAGGGTCTTCAAACGGATGTCTTCCAACGAGGTAGTTCCTTTAGTGGAAATGAACCTTTGCAGGGGCCTATGAAGAGGGAGCTTGGAGGGAGGGTATATTTCAACATCGTTGATGAATATTGGGTTGACGGTCCTCCTCCTCCTCCTCCTCCTCTCCTCCTCCTCCTCCTCCTCCTCCTCCTCCTCCCCTCCCTCCTCCTCCTCCTCCTCCTCCTCCTCCTCCTCCCTCCTCCCTCCTCCCTCCCCTTTCCCTCCTCCCTCTCCCTCCTCCCCTCCTCCTTCCTCCTCCTCCCCTCCTCCTCCTCCTCCTCCTCCTCCCTCCTCCTCCTCCTCCTCCCCGCCTCCTCCCTCCTCCTCCTCCTCCTCCCCTCCTCCTCCTCCTCCTCCTCCCTCCCTCCCTCCTCCCTCCTCCCCTCCTCCTCCCTCCTCCCTCCTCCTCCTTCCCTCCCTCCCTCCTCCCTCCTCCCTCCTCCCTCCTCCCTCCTCCCTTCATCCCTCCCTCCTCCCTCCTCCCTCCCCTCCTTCACTCTCCCTCCTCCTCCTCCTCCCTCCTCCCTCCTCCCTCCTTCCTCATCCCTCCTCCCTCCTCCCTCCTCCTCCCTCCCCCTACTCTCCCCCTCCTTGCTCTTCTCCTCCTCCTCCCTCCCCACCCTCCTCCTCCTCCACTCCCTCCTCCGGCGGCCCTCCGCCCGGGGGGCCGCCTCGAGGAGGGAGGAGGGCGCCGGCGGCCCAGCGGGCAGGCGCAGCCCCGCGGGCCGCGCCCCGGCGCTGCAGCAGCGCGCGCCCCCGCGCCACACCTCCGAGGCCGCTGACGGGCGCCCGCGCCGCCGGCGCGCCGCCGCCGCAGGCCCGGCGGCGGCCGGCGGGGGCGCGGCCGGCGGGCGCCGGCGCTCGGCCGCGGGCGGCTGGGCGCTCGGCCTCGGGCCCGGCGCGGGCGGACATGCGGGCGTCTTGGCATCGCTCGGACGTGCGCCTTTTTTGCTTCGGCGAGGAGCCTCGAGGAGCATCCTTGATCATTTGGCGAAAAAAACACGCACGAAGGGAATGGACGTCCGAGCGATGGCCAGGTGTGGGAGCCAATGGAGCAGCATCCACGCGCAACATGCGGCGTAAGCTCCTTCCCCCCCTCGGGGCCGGCGCGGGCGGACATGCGGGTGTGGGAAACAATTGGCATTTTGCTTCGACCGGTACTCCGCCACCGGGTTCATGGAAAAGGCGCTTCTTTGCAGGTGCGTCGGCTACGGCACCGCCTGATTCCGAGGTTCTGCCTCCTCCCGGCCTCGTTCTGAGGCTGCGCCCCCCTTTTCCTCCCCATCTCTGGTGAATTCAAGCTTCGCGCGGCCCGCTTAGCTTCGACCGGAAGAGGTGCGCTCTCGACCCGCGAATCAAAAAAGGGTGTGGGAAACAATTGAGCAGCATGCACGCGCCACATGCGGCGTGAGCTCCCTCCCCCCCGCCCCTTCCCCCGAAGGCAACGTTGGGCTCAGGTCTCCCGAGCTTGGGTGTCGGACCAGTGATGCGTATACGTGCCAACTTGACATTGCGGGGGGAGGGGGGAGTGTTGCTTCATTTCTTCTCTCAACCGTCGGTATCGTTTGCGCCGTCCCCAAACCTCCGTCGAGTCGCGAACAAAAAGTCACGGGGACGAATTTTGTCATCGCGGGTTCTCTGGGGGCCCTTGCAGGGCCTTTCCGGCCCGTCAGGAACGACTCAGGATGGCAAACTGGTCTCTGGGAATGAGTCGAGACATCTGGGGGTAGACGCCGTGAACAAATCATGGCGACGTCGGGGGGTTGGGTTCCCAGCCCCGCCGTGCCATGGTATCGCAGCCCCGCCATCCCATTGGGGATAGGCCCCCTCGAAACCCGAAGGGAAAACAGCCTGTATCCCCATCTAGGGGGGGTCAGCCTGCCAGCGGGCCCCGGGCCACGCCAGTGGGGATATGGGCATTGGCGAAGCGACGCTCAGGGGAGGAGGAGGAGGAGGAGGAGGAGGAGGAGGAGGAGGAGGAGGAGGAGAGGAGGAAGAGAGGGAGGAGGAGGAGGAGGAGGAGGAGGAGGAAGAGAGGGAGAGGAGGAGGAGGAGGAGAGGAGGAGGAGGAGGAGGAGGAGGAGGAGGAGGAGAGGCGGAGGAGGAGGAGGGGGAGGAGGGGGAGGAGGGGGAGGAGCGACGCTCAGGACACCAGCGCCTGGGAGGGCGGCGACCCGCTGCGGAACGCCGCCGTGGCGCTGGCGCTGCAGGCCGAGATCCGGGCGGCCCTCGCGTGCGCCGCCTGCGACGGCCCGCTGCACGCCGCCTGGCGGCGTGCGGGCTCGGAGAGGGAGGCGAGCCAGCTGCTGCGCCTGCGCGTGTGCACCGGCGCCCTGCTGCTCTTCGCCGCCCTGCGCGCCCCGCTGCCCACGTGGGAGGATCAGGAGGGGAAGAAACACACAGACACAATCCATCGTCGATTCCCCAGAAAATGTGGGAAAATGGGGTAGTGGGGGGGAAGGCAGAAACCCCAAAAATATGGGAAGATATGGGGAGTCTTTTTATTTGTGTGCATTTATTTGTGTGTCCCAGGGCCCCTTCAGAGGAGCTTGACGCCGGGAACTTCCAGCTGCCCCCCGGCGACGGGCCAGCGGCGCCGCGCAAGGTGCTCCTGCCCGACGGCGTGTGCGCCAGCGGGCTGTTGCCCGTCTTCCACGCCCTGGCCACGCCGTCCGGCGCCGCGGTCGCGCCGGCGGCGAGCAGGACCTTCCACGTCTCCGCGCCGCACGCGATGCTGGAGGACGGGCAGCTCCGCTCGGTGCTCACCGAGCGCGGCCCCGGCGGATCTCGAGTGTGGGCCGCGGGGGCGCTGCCTGCGCTGCTCGCCGCAGGGGCGCTGGAGGAGGCGCACCGGCAGAGGCCGGAGTGGAGCACCTCGAAGGGCCTGTGGCAGCCCGACGCCCGCGTCTTCCTGCCCCTCTGCTGCGCCTTCCGCCTCGCGGTGGGGCTGGAGTGCGTCCGCGCCTGGCGCGGCTTCTTCCCCGCCGGTCGGGAGCCCGTCGTGGCAGACCTGCTGCCGTTCCTCGCCGGCGCCCGCACGCAGGTGGCCCAGCTGCCCGTGCAGCTGCGGGACGCGGCGGACGGAGGAAGCCGCGGACTCTACGTGGCGCCCAAGGTTCGAGGAGGAGGAGGAGGAGGAGGAGGAGGAGGAGGAGGAGGAGGAGGAGGAGGAGGAGGAGGAGGCACTTGTCCGCGCGGATTTCTGGGCTCGCCGCTGGGCCCCCCTGGCGGCCGCTGGCGGCGCCTCCGGCACCGCCCCTGGCGCGCTCCGCACGCCAGGGACGGGGGTCGGCGGCGATCCCAGAGATCCGCGCAGACCTCCAGCAGTTGTGGTCACGCAGCTTCCTGCTCCTCCAGAGGTTCGGGCCGGACGAAAGGGGGGGATGGGGAAAGAAGGGGTTACGAAATTTGCTGCGTGCAGCTGGTTTCGGCCTCACCGAGGGGCCCATTCCTCGACACATCGTCGCCTCCGGCGCCGGGAGGCGCCGGGAAAATCGGCTACGTGAGCTGATTCGCAAACCCCCCCTTTGATATCCCCCCCTTTCGCCCAGCCCGCAAGAGATCCGCGTGGACCTTCCAAAGTTGGTGCTTATGCAGCTTTTTCTTCCGCGAGGTCGGGGGACGTCGACCGACCCCCGAGAAGGGGAGGAGGACGAGGGAGAGGAGGAGGACGGCGAGGAAGCCGAGATGCCCTGGTGGGAAGTTCCGAACCTGAACATGGCCAGGGTCACCTCCGAGGGTAGGCACCCCCAAGACCACGATGCGTGGCCCGACCCGAGAGGTGCTGCCCAGCGCGCCCGGCACCCCCGGGTTCGACCCCGATTTCGACTGCTGGTCGGCCGCCGCTCGAGGCGCGGGCGTGCCCCTGCAGGACTTCGCCGCCTGGGTGGGTTCGGTGGCCAAAAACATGGGAGCCACGCGTGTCCTCCTCCTCCTCCTCCTCCGCCTCCTCCTCCTCCTCTTCCTCCTCCTCCTCCTCCTCCTCCTCCTCCTCCTCCTCCTCCTCCTCCCCTCTCCCCCACGCGGCACCCAGGGATGGCCCGAAGAGATCTTCCAAGGCCACCTACCCTGGTTTGCGAGGCGCCGTGCTCTGAAACTCCTGTGGGCTGACAGGGTAAACCCTGTGTGATGTGCCGCGTCCTGGCGGCTCTAGGCTCTGGGGGTTCCCAGGAGGTTTACAGACCACGCACTTGTAATCCAGGGTAGGGTCGTTTTTTCATCCCTCCAAAAAACATGGGAGCCACGCGTGTCCTCAAACTTCCGTCACCGTTAGGGCTCGTTCCGATTCCTCCGATTCGGTTCGATCCGATCCGAGTTCCATGGCTGCCGATTTCGATCCGATTCGACTCGGGATTCCGATGTGGGCTCCGATTTCTCACTGGAGCCCTAGTAGCCTGCCGATTCCCGCCGATTCGACCTCTTCCGACTCGGCTACCGTTTCCGCCGATCCGATTCATTTCGATCGCCGATCCGACCGATCGATTCGATTTGGGGTTATCCTGCGTTGGGTTGCATTAGCGGCTAGCGTACGCCAGCGTCTGATGATCCATGGGAAGTCGCCGCTGTAGCGTCGAGCCAGCGTCGAGCCAGCGTCGACCAGCGTCGATGGGCATCGACCGGCGTCGGTCTCGCAAGAGCCAGGAAGATGTCATGGGAGGCTCCCGTGCCCCGCCGCAGAAGGTGGGGCAGCTGCCCGAGCAGTGCCTGGTCTACTCGTCCTGCCGCTCTGGAGCCGGCGACGTCTACCTGCGCCTGCGGGGCGCGGTGGCGGGCTCCGCGCAGGAGTGACCCTCCGCCAGAGGGACCTCTGGTGCGGGCCCCCCGAGGGGGCCCCCGGCAGCGGTCGGTGGTTCCAAGACGGGGCCCTGGGGGCTGGGGCTCAGGAGGAGGAGGAGGAGGAGGAGGAGGAGGAGGAGGAGGAGGAGGAGGAGGAGGAGGAGGAGGAGGAGTGAGGAGGAGAACCTCGAGAAGTGATGCTGGATTGCCTTTGATCGGCTTCCCATCCTCGGGGCCCCACCCCTCGGCGCCCCGTCCTTCGGAACCGCCGGACGGACCTGAAGCGGCTCACGCGCTGGAGTTGGGCGCCCTCGTGCCCCCCGGGGGCGCCCAGCGCCAGAGGCCGCTCGTGCCTGCAGGGCCGCTCCTTGCGCGTCGCCGAGGTTGTGGTGGTCTCCTTCGTGGCCAGGGCGGCGCCGCTGTACGGCAGGGACGTCTTCGAGCGCTACAGGGGCGCGGTGGGCCGCCCGGAGTGGTGGGGCGTGGGCCTCGTCTCGCACGTGCTGCTGCCCAAGGTCCGCAGCTGTCGGGCCTCGCGGCCGGGCCGGGGGCTCTGAGGTGGCCCATCGGGCGTTGCGTTGCGTTGCGACGACGACGACGGCGGCGGGGGGTGGACGACGACGAGGTCGACGACGACGACGACGGCGACGACGACGACGAGGTCGGCGACGACGACGACGACGACGACGACGGCGACGACGACGACGGGTGGACGACGACGGGTGGACGACGACGGGTGGACGACGACGAGGACGACGACGACCACCACCACCACCACCACCGCCACCACCACCACTACGTCTGAAGTCGGGCCTGTCCCTCTACAGGAGGAATACTCAAAGATATGAGTGATATCCTGGGGACCATTTTTTGATTATTTTGGATATATAATCTTTGGAGTATTTTTTTAGGGTCATCTTAAGTTTTCGTCCGAAATCCCCCTGTAGGAGGACAGGCCCGACCTAAGCCACACCACGCCCACAGGGCCACGACCGCAGGGAGGGAGGCCCCGAGGCCCTCCCACGAGGGTCTCGAGGGGTGCGCGCGCCTCCTCGGAAGCCGGAACGTGTGCCTTGCAGCCGTAAGGAGGGGACAACAAGACGCACAGACACACTTCATCGTCGACCCCCCGGAAAGAATATGGGAATATGGGAAGATTTGGAAAAATATGGGAAGATGTGGGAAGATATGGGGAATCCTTTTCTTTGTGTGTGTTCATTCGAATGTCCCGGGGCCCCCTCAAGGCGGCCGGGGGTGAGCAGGTCGACCCCGCGAGCTCAAGGGCACCCTTGTGTCCCGTGCCTCGCGGCGCGTGCCCTCTCACACTGCTATGGCGTGTCCCCTCGCGTGTCCTCTCCGCGTGTCCTTCGGAAGGGTCTCGTGTCCTCTCGCGCGTCCTCTGCCATGAATCGGGGCTGGACAGAACCCCCAATAGTGACACGTCGATTAGTGAATTGTCCGTTTTCGGTTCTCGAGAGGGCGCCGTGGCCGTCAGTTTCCAGGCTTTCGCCCGCCAGATTTGGGCCCGAGGTCGTTTTCACTAAACCACGTTTTGCTAAAGGGGGTTCTGTCCATCCCCGAATGAAGTCCGACTGCACCAGTGCCGGGCTGTCTCTCAGTCCCAGGACTCTTTTGAGGGTCGGGGGCGACGTCGGGGTGGTGTGGTGTACACCCTTCTTTGCCCCGCTTCCCAGGGGAACAGCGAAAAATGTATACGCCAGGATCCCGCATACGCCAGGATCCGCTTTCCCGTGCAAGTGTCGGAGCGGGGCTGGAAAGAGCGTCGGTGTACAGTCAAAAACCCTAATTAGGACGCGCGATTTTGCTCAGGGTACCCTTGCGTCCTTGCTCTTCCTTGCTCTTGCGTCCTTGAGGTTTTCGTTGTCCGCCGCCCCAAAAATCCCAACTTCGGCTTCCAAGGGTCTTGCGTCCTTGCCGCGCGTCCTTATTAGGGTTTTTGATTGTATAGAGTTCGGCTCCGCTCTTTATTTCACCCCCCTCCCCCCCATTGTCATCCTCCCATGAAGCGACGCTCAAGTCCAGCATCGATCATGTATGCTCCAGGGCCGAAGGTGCCGGCGCATGATCATTTATGGCCCAGGGCTCCGGCTCGGCTCCCCCCCCTCTCCAATGCTATAGTGGGATCGCCCCTCCCCCCCGCTGGATGGGTACGCCTGTGGGCTTCGCGTAGAGCTCGCGCGAATGGGATCGATCACCCGCCTGTAGTCGTGGCCCTGTGGGCGTGGCGTGGTGGAGGGTGGTGGGGGTGGTGGTGGTGGTGGTGGTGGTGGTGGTGGTGGTGGCGGTGGCGGTGGCGGTGGCGGTGGCGGTGGTGGTGGTGGTGGTGGTGGTCCAGTGGTGGTGATGGTGGTGGTCGTCGTCGTTGCTGAATTCTCATTTCTGCAGAATAGCTATTGTTCTGGTAACAATCGCAAATATAAATTGGGTGGACAACACTTCCACTCTCGCTTCGAGCATTGGGGAGTGGCAGCTTATGGTTCAATTGCTCACGCAGGCCATGAAGAGCAAATATGGACATGGAAGCCATCTTCGTTAGAGCTGTTGGCGTGTGGAGTGGATCCCCGTTCGTCGGATCTGCACATTACCGCGCCTGGCGTTGACCTGATGTACTGGCATGTCACGCACATGGAGGCGCTTGGAGGAATGCTGTGCCCAGAAGACCCAACAGGAGAGCTCATCGCACATAGGTTCAACAAGGGAGATTTGTGTTAATATCGATTCTACAAGTCGTTGAGAGGAAAAGGCAACAGTCGGATTGAAGCATGCCGCGGACCTGTGCTCTATTTTTGGCACCTGTGATCCATTGGACCGCCTCGTCCCTCTGGGATGCGCCCCGGTGGGAGAGGGATACTTTGCGCCGGATTTCCAAATTGCGGCGGAAGCCAGCAGTGGAGGGAACGATGGAGTACAATCGGAGAACGGCTCACAAGCTCGACAGATGGTTTCAGCATTGCGGCGTGCAACCAC
This sequence comes from Prorocentrum cordatum, assembly GCA_963575745.1. Taxonomy (NCBI): domain Eukaryota; class Dinophyceae; order Prorocentrales; family Prorocentraceae; genus Prorocentrum; species Prorocentrum cordatum. The sequence continues at coordinate 40,953 of CAUYUJ010000386.1, read as the reverse complement.
TTCACATAGTCATCGTTGGCAGAGTCTACACTTCCAGCTGGCAGGACAGGGAGGCAGCATGTCTGACGTGGCAGATTAGGGATGGCCGTGGCCGGCAATGGTGGGACCTCTTGAAGGGAATGCCATCCGGGCATCGTGGAGAGGAAGGTTTGCACCGCCGCCGGGGAAGGCAGAAGGCCGAGGACGCGATCTCCCACGCAGCTTGGGGCCCGGCATGGCGAGGGAGGCTCGCCGCCTTCACGTCGCATCGAGGGTCTCTGGCCGAGAAGGGTGAGTTCGTTACCGCCGGTTGCACCGCTTTCAACTTGCCTTTGCCGTCTCCCTCACCCGCAAGTCGCACGGAGCCGCAGGAGAAGAAGACGAAGCACATCATATGGGATGTAGGTGCCGTGCCTTTGCCTTTGCCGCTGGAGCGAGACAGTGCATGGAAGTCGGGGGCCCGATTGCCGCAGCTTGAGTTCGTAGTTGGCAACCAACTCTTGGCTGGTGTGGCGAACTGCGAGGTCGGCATCGACAATGAATTCTACCGCCCGCCGTTGGCCCAGATACGGCAACGCATTTTCCAGTTGTTTGGCACGCACTTCGAGCACAAAGGTTCTTATCTCAATCCCTTGGAGTCGCGGTCCCGGGAGTGCAATGCTGCAGCAGACCATTGTTGCCAAATGCGGTTTTCCACACGGTGAGAGTTGCGACACTTTACCGGACGCGGGGCTGAAGATTGCAACGTCCAGTTTCGTTGGAATGCAAATATTCACCGATGGCGGCTATTCGCGCGGTGTTGGAGCAGCTGCGGTGGCATTTTTCGGTGTCTTTTCAGAGGGCGGCGCTTGGAAGCTGAGTCTCTTGGGTGTCCGAGGGGTTCTGATGCAGTCGGCAGAGTCAGCATGTCACGCGGAAGTGGCAGCTCTAGATCTGGCATTGGAGGTTGTTTGTTGCAGCCTGGAGTGTTCGCC
>CAUYUJ010000386.1:12500-35000 GCA_963575745.1 Prorocentrum cordatum | reverse complement strand
AAGTCTGAAGAAGGCCTTCTCAGAAGGCGGCGGGGCTTCTCGGCAGGCGTCTAGCCTTCCGAGAAGGCTTCCCTGCTTTTCGGGGAAGGCTCAGGGAACTTCTCGGCAGGCCAGGGGCCTGGCATCGCTCGGTTCTCGGCGAGGACCCTGGAGGAGCATCCTGGATCATCGAGCAAACAAAAACACGCACGAAACCGAAAAATGCACCGGGAATGGACGTCCGAGCGATGGCAAGGACTTCCGAGCCTTCTGGGAAGGCCTTCCGCTTCTCGCTTCGCCCCCGGGCTCGCCGCCGACCCCTCCCGGGAGCAGATCTTGCCTGTTTGGGGCGCCTGCTTCAAGCAGGCGGCGTCTCCTCCAGAGGACGCACTGTTGCAAACAGCCGCCCCAAGCAGGGGTCCGGAACCATACCCCCCGTCTGCCCAGTGTCGACATGCCGAAGAAGGAAGCGTTCACGCCGGGGCTCGATGTCCCAGACGTTTTCGTCGGTTCCTGCGGGTTTTCCAGCCTCCAGTTCTTGCCACCAGCTGCGCCTCGTCGAGGGCTTTCAGGGGGTGCCCGGATCGCCCCGAACGGCCGATGGAGAGCCGAGACGCGAAAGCCACATCCCTCCTCCTCGCTCCTCCTCCCTCCTCCTCCTCCTCCTTCTCCTCCTCCTCCTCCTCCTCCTCCTCCTCCTCCTCCTCCTCCTCCTACGGTTGAGGGAAGGATTTAAGCAACGCTCCCCCCCCCTTCCTTGATGACTACTCGGAGGCTCAAGATCGGAAGGTCCGAAACCAGCATTGCATGTGGGGAGGGGGGGCGAGTTCAAGCCAGATGTTCCGCATGAGAGTTGCTCAGTGAGTCGCTTCCGACGCCTGCAGCAGGGGCAACGTCAGGGGGGATGTGCTCGTGATGCATCGGCCCCCAAGCACCCGTCGACCGCCGAGAGGGCCCGAAAGCCCGCCCCGCGCCCGGGAACGTGCGGCTCCGCTATCGGAGGCGGAGCGCCGGCCTCTCGTCGGGAATTGGAACACAGGCACCACCAGTGGCGGGCTGTTTTTTTTTTTCCATCCCAGGACTCATGAGGGTCGGGGACGACGTCGGGGTGGTGTGGTGTAGACTTGTTCCCCCGTCTTCCCGGGGGAACAGCGAAGCAGTTTATACACCAGGGTCCCGCGTACACCAGGATCCGCTTTCCTGTGCAGATTTCCGTGCAGGGCCCAGAAGAGCGTCGGTGTATGTACAGAGTTCGGTTCCCTACATCGGCGATGTATTGCCGAGTCCAGGCCGATGTTCTCCCCCCGAGCGAGTCCCCCCGCATTTCTCATCTCCCCCCCCCCCTCGAATCGGAGGAGGGCCAATTGAGACGACGGTGGGTCTCCCGCCAGGGCCAGATCCGCTCACAATCAGTGCCCGGGACGGAAAGCATCCAGGAGGCCTGGACAGAAAACGCAGGGGATGGCCACCGCAAGAGGAGGAGGAGGAGGAGGAGGAGGAGGAGGAGGAAGAAGAGGAGCAGAAAACGCAGGGGATGGCCACCGCAGTCTCGACTGGCCCTCCGCCGATCCCAAGGAGAAGGACCCAGGCGGCGAGCCCTGGAGGAGCTGGACTGCGGGCTCTGGAGCGAACGCGGCTGCCGCGCGGCTGGCGCGGCGGCCGGCTGCCCCGCCCGAGTCGCAGGCAAAGGCCTGCCTGGGCCTGCTGAAGGCGCTCCTGGGCAGCGTGCACATGCAGGTCATGGAGCTCGTGGCGCACAGGGAGCAGGCGCAGGCCGGCTCGCCGCCGGCGCACGCCGCGACCATCCACGGTGTGCGCGCGGAGCGGCGCCGCTGCTCCATGCCCGCGCTGACGGTGCGGCAGCGGCCAGGCTCTGCCGGGCCTCGGGCCGACGTCCCGCGGCCAGGCTCTGCCAGGCCTCAGGCCGACGTCGCGAGCGCGTCGCCGGTGGTGAGCTGGGGGGAGCAGGGCGCGAGCGACCTCCTGGCCGTCGGCAGCGGCAGTTGGCAGTGGCAGGTGGCAGCGATGGAAGAGAGCGGGGTCGCCTGCTGGGGCCTCTGAGGTCCTCAAGTCTCAAGGTTTCGAGTCGAGCGTTTGCGCATCATCTCGAGCCTCGGGACCCTCACAGATGGTCCCGCCTCGAAACATGGCGCAGAAAGATGTGGTCTAGGGCTCGGGTCGTGATTTTCTGGGCTGTCGAATGTGTGTTTCACAGCGCCAGATCTCGGGGACATTGCCAGCGCAAGCTGCCCGCGTGAGGCCGCGCCCTCGCTCTCCGCGCGGCGTGCCACGCTCCGCGTGGGCCACCGCGTCAAGGGTCGCTGCGCCCTCTCGGGCGAGGTCCGCCCGAGGCCCGCTTCTGCTCGCCGCTCACAGGAGGAGGAGGAGGAGGAGGAGGAGGAGGAGGAGGAGGAGAAGAGGAGAGGAGGAGGAGGAGGAGGAGGAGGAGGAGGGGGAGGAGTCGCGCAGGCGGCCGCGGCAGCCGGCCGGAGCAGCCACGACATGCCGCTGGCCCTGGCGCCCGAGGGCGCGCCGCGCGCGCCCTCGCCGCTGCCGGGGGCGGGCGCCGCCGCCGACGCGGCCCCGCGCCGCAGGCGGGCCCCGCGGCGGCCGCGCCCTACGGGCCGCCGCCCGCGCGGGCGCCGCCGAGCGGCGAGGCCGCAGCGCCTGCCGCGCCTGCGGGGCGAGCTCGCGCCGAGGACTTGGCATCGCTCGGACGTGTGTGCACGTTTTGTCTCGGCGAGGACCGTCGAGGACCGTCCTGGACCGTCGAGCAAAGAAAAAACTCACGCACGAGACCGACAGATGCACATTAAATGGACGTCCGAGCGACGGCAAGAGGAGCCGCGAGCAGAGGAGGAGGAGGCGGAGGAGGAGGAGGAGGAGGAGGGGGCGCCCCCGCCCGCCGCGGAGGGCCCAGAGGACCGCGCCGAGGAGGCGGCGCGCGGCGCGGCAGAGGGCGCCCCTGCGGCGTCGGGCGATGGTGCTGGCGGCAGGGCCCTGGAGCTGCGAGCAGAGGAGGGGGAAGGCCAGGAGGGGGAGCAACAAAAACCGACACAATGAATCGTCGATCCCCAGGAAAACATGGGGAAACATGGGAAGTGGGGGGGGAAGACAAGCGCCCAGAAGGTGTGCGAACAAAATGGGGAGCCCTGTTGTTTGTGTGTACTTATTTGTGTGTCCTGGGGCCCCTTCAGAAGGGGCGCCTCCGCCCGCCGCGGGGCCTGCGCCGCGCGCAGCGGCGACCTGCGCCGAGGCCGCGGCGCCTGCCGCGCCCGCGGAGCGAGCTCGCGCCCCGGAGCCGCGAGCGGAGGAGGGGGACGCGGCGCCCCCGCACGCCGCGGAGGGCCCGTCGCCGTCGTCGTCGTCGCCGTCGTCGTCGTCGTCGTCGTCGTCGTCGCCGTCGTCGTCGTCGTCGTCGCCGTCGTCGTCGTCGTCGTCGTCGTCGTCGTCGCCTTCGTCGTCGCCTTCGTCGTCGTCGTCGTCGTCGTCGCCGTCGCCGTCGCCGTCGTCGTCGTCGTCGAGGAGAAGCCACCCGGACCCGATGCTTGGCGTTTGCTCAGCGGCCCCTGGGCGTGTGCTGAACGGCCCTCCCCTGCTCGGGCCCTCCCCTGGGTGCGCCCACGAAGCTGCTTCGCGTGTCGGGGTGTGATGCTCATGAGGGTGCACTTCCTCCAGGGCAGAAAAAACGCCCCTACCCTGGTCTACGAGGCGCCGTAACTCCTGTGGGCTGACAGGGCCAACCCTGCGTGACGTGCCGCGCCCCGGCGGCTCCAGGCTCTGGGGGCTCCCAGGAGGTTTTTACAGACCACGCGCTTGTGACCCAGGATGGGGTCTTTTTTCCATCCCTCACTGACCATTTTGAAGCATATCCCCATCCCTATGTTCGACATCACCTCACCTCGATGCCGATCTTGAGGATCCCCTCCCTTTCTGAGGGCCTGTCCCTGAGATTGTCCTCGCTTTTTGCTCGCCCATCTTAGGGATAGGGCTACGTTGAGGAGGAGGAGGAGGAGGAGGAGGAGGAGGAGGAGGAGGAGGAGGAGGAGGAGGAGGATGAGACGAGGAGGAGGAGGAGGAGGCGGGAGGAGGAGGAGGAGGAGGAGGAGGAGGAGGGCTACGTTCGAGGCTGGCTATTCACTTCCCCCCTCTCCGCAGGAGGGGGGCACGGCAGCCCCGCACGCCGCGCAGGGCCCCGAGGAGCGCGCCGAGGCGGCGCCGCGCGGCGAGGCGCTGGGCGCCCCCGCGGCGGCGCCGGCGCCCGCGGCGGCGGCCGCCGAGGGGGGCCTCGAGGGCCTCGAGGGCCTCGACGGCCTGTCGGACCTCTCGGCGCTCTCCGGCTGCACGTCCTCGGACTCGGGCTCGGAGCTCTCGGAGGCGGCCGTCGAAGAAGAGCATATAAGAAAAGCCATGAGCATGCAGCTTTTGTCGGGGGTGGGCAGATCTCCTACCCTGACGCGTCGAGTAAGGAGTTGGCCGTTCTCGGCTCGCGAGAGGACGTCGCGGCCGTCATTTTTGCGGGTCCAGGTCCGTCGGTTTCGGTCCCAGGCCGTTTTCACTAAGGGGACGTTTACTAAAGGGAGGATTGCCCACCGCCGAAAGAGCACAACATCCATGAGCATACAACTTTTGGCGCTCCGCGCGGATTTCTAGGATTTGCGCTGGGCCCCGCGTGGCGGCGCCTCTGGCGCCGCCCCCGGCGCGCTCCGCGCGCCAGGGGGGGGGGGAGTCTGGCGTGGATCCAAGAGATCCGCCCGGAGCGCCCAAAGTGTATGTTTCCGGCGTTTTCCCTTTTAGAGTCGGCAAGGGTCTCGATGCCGCTCATTACCCTGCCTCAAAACCCTGGTGAGAACGCGCCCCAGGAGAGGTCCGGGGAGCAGCGGCATCGGTACAGTGAAAACCCATGCCAAGAAACACCCTGCTTGCCTTCAGGGTGCCCTGGATTCCGACGGTCTTACGATGGACAGCGTGACGCCCCCATGCCAATTCTCTGGACGTCCTGGGGTCTCAGGATTGGGTCTCTCTATTGAAAGGTTCCTCGTGGTCGTGCTCCTACTGTATAATATCGCCACCTACGGTAGGCTTGCGTCGTGTCGACCGGCGGGGACCCCGCCGCCGGCGTTCATTGCTGGACGCCGCTGGCGACCCACTTTGATGAACGGCAGATTATATCTTAGATATTAGTTGAGGACGTGAGTTACTAACCGACTTAGGCGACTTACGAAGTCGAGTTATAAGTCGACTTAGGCCGACTTAGCATAACCGATTTAGGTGATCGACTTAGGTCAGGTTATAAGTTGAGTTATAACCTAAAAGCTAAGTCGACAGCCGACTTATAAGTCGACTTATAAGTCGAATTATAATTCGAAGTTGTCGACTTAGTAAGTCGAACTTCTCCGACTTACTAAGTCGAACTATTTCGACTTACTAAGTCGAACTATTTCGACTTACTAAGTCGAATTAGCCCCGAGTTAGTATGTCCAAAGTAAATCCTCGATGTGTGGTTTTCTATATTTTCATCATGGGATTCAGTCATATACTACAGCGTTTCACACATACGCTTACATATGATCAGTTTCGTACACACATAGTTTTGCACATATGCGCGTGTAAGGTGTGTTCACGCATTGGGATGTAGATAACGCGCGCGCACGTACACATGCGCATGTATGCACATGCACAATCATATGTCGATGTCGATATCGATATCGATGCATACGCGCGCCGCCTGCGATACTCTTATCAGCAGTAGCGCGGCGCGCGCCCCCCCTGCCTTGTAATTGTCTGTTCTACGGGTCGCACGAGCACCCCGCGATTGAAGAGAAGAAGGAGGCGCGCCGCGCGTGTGCACATGCGTGTCCTTTTTTCGTGGTTGTTGAACTTTTTTTCAAAAACAACAACACTTTTCTTTCTTGTCGCGACGCAGGCAAGAAAGAAAAGAAACGCAGAGCGGAGGCGCTGAAGGCGCGCGCACTTTACGTTCGTGAACTGTTCCACCCTTGCCCCCGCAAAATAACGGATCGTGAAACGATCTTGTTACGCTCGCGAGTGTCGTGAGCAGCCATTACAAGAAAGGGCGCTCCTTGCAGTGAGAAGAAAAGGGGGAGGGGGGGGGAGGGAGAGAGAGAGAGAGAGAGATAGAGAGAGAGAGATCTGATGATGATGATGATGAGGATGATGGTGATGATGACGATGACGATGATGATGATGACGACGACGATGATGACGGTGATGATGGTGATGATGACGACGACGATGATGGTAACTCCCACGGCCGCGGATTGTTCTTGCCTTAGAGAGCCTCGCCTTCCTCCCCCCCCCCCTCGCCCCACCGCGGTGAGGGACATCGATGATCGAAGAGGACATCGATTATCGTTGCGGGGGTGGGGGTATATAGGGGTGGGGGGGGATCGGTCTGGTCGGTCGGAGCGGCGAGCGGCGCGCGCGCGCGCCGCCCGCCCCTCCGTGCAACAAGTGCCAGGCGCCGCGCCCCCCTCCCACCGCGACCGCCCTCGTCCTCCTTCTTTCCTCGCCTCCAGCTCCTCTTCCTCGTCGTCGGCATCCTCCTCTTCCTCATTCCCCTCATCATTTCCTACCCCCCTTGTGCCAGTCATTATTCCTCCCCCTCCTCTCTTCTCCCTCCTCTCCTTATCAGTATCCGTCTCCTCCTCCTCCTCCTCCTCCTTTTCCTCCTTCTCCTCCTCCCCCCCTTCCTCTTGCCATCGGAATCGATGCCATCGAACTCGATTGCCATCGAAGTCGGGCCCGCAGCCGCGTAGCGCCAGGAGAGTCGCACCTCGATTTCCTGCAGCGTCCTCGATATCGAGCGCGCGATGGCGTCGTTCGCTGACGGGGTCGATGCCCTGGACGGCTTCATCGAGGAAGCACTGCCGTCAGCAGATGGGCTTGTCGGAACGGTAGATGTGATCATCGAGAAGTTAATTTCTATTGGTATGGCTGTGTGGCTGTATCTAAAACCTCACCAAGTAGGCATCCACCCTTCAAACAGATATGGATTGGGCATCGAGGCTTACGAGGTGCACAGGCTGGGGGCTAAGATCGTGAGGAACAAATTTAGTTTCGCGGCAACGGCTGGTTCAGTTTGCACCGAAGATAAGAATGGCACGATTGCGCAGTATACCCAGGAGTTTCAGAGATCGCCGAATCTGTTTGGCAAATCCCCGCCCGAATCGATTCTCGCAGGGAGCGTGAGCTCTGGGCATACAAATCAGTTCCTGGTGGCTTGCTTAGAGAGAGTTGAGACGAAGGAGAAAACGTTGTCCGACATCGACGGTCGCATCAACACGGGGCAGTTCCAAAGCAAATATAAACAAGTGGAAAAGGCACTTGACACTGGGCTGAGGTGGTTGATGGTGAAAAAGGAGGCAGAGGAACGCTGGCCAAAACTTCCAGGTTTGATCCAGTCGGCAAAGCAGGCGACGGGCCAGGTGCAGAGTGAAGAAACGCATTTCGAGCTCTTGCTTCACATCCAGGCCATTGCATCCGAGCAGGGGCGCGACGGGTCCGTAATCGACTGGGCGAGGGTGAAGACCGAGGCGAACAAATCGGAATCGAAGTACGTTGACGATATCGACGCATGCGCTGACTTCGTGGCGAAATGGTGGGGGTCCCAGGGCCAGTTCATCAAGGACTCGTGCAGTTCGTGTCAAGGTGTGCGCCCGCTGGGCGCCTGGTGGGCGGGTGCGTGTTCGAGACATTGTGCAAGGCAAAGCCCGCGGCGACGGAGATGATGCCCCACCTGGTAATGGCCGTCGTCAAGGCTCACGTGAACGCCCCCCCCGAGTCCGTGCAGAGTCGAATGTGCAGGTTTGTGACCCGCTCAGAGATCGCGTCCCTCTTCGCTAGCACGGAGGCGAGGTCTAAAGCGATGGCAGCAGAGAAGACCTTGCGGCATCTTCACAGCGTTCCCAGGCAGATCGATATCGATACGATTGAACGCATTCCGATCATAGGTAAGGCCGACCAGTGGATAGCAATGGTGTTGTTAGGGAAAATGTTGGATGAGCGATACGCAAACATCGAGTGCGTCGCTCACGGGTGCATCGAGGCATTGAAGGCAAAGCAAAATGGTACCATCGAGATCGACAATCCGTATACCTGCCAGTCGGCCCAGCACGACAGCGGTGCCGATGGGGACTCCGTCAAGCAGACCCCCTTCAGTGGCATGCTGCAGCACGACGCCAGCACGGGGGAGCTGGCGAACGCTAACATCTGCCTCTTGGAGCAGAGAGGGTTTAAGGTTGATGACACCATCAGGCTGAGGAAGGACGATGAAGGTGCAATGGCGCGGCCGAGCTACGGGTGGTTTACCAGTTTCAGTGGTTCCCCCCTAACTCCCTCAAACACCTTGGACCCGCCACCCCTCTACGCCACATACAAACTCGTACATGTATTAGCCCCCCTGTGCATGAGTTGTGCCCTTGCACCTTCGGTCTAAGGGAAAACGTGGAAGATAGCTTCGATGTCGGAGGATGGCGTTCGGATTCGGGAGGTGATGCAGAATGGCTCCTTGCACCGCATCGTTATTCGGTGCCCCATTCCAAAGTTCATCGAGAAGTACTGCTTTACTTCAACCAAGAAAGAGTTGCTCGCTGGGTGGCCAGATGACGCAGCTTCTAAATCTACCGATCTCGTCGCGATCAACATCAAGTCAGCAATTGCTATGGCCATGATATCTTTGACATCGAAATTCGAAGCCGATGGGGGCGATCTGATGGCAGTCAGCAAACCCAACATGGGCATTTTCTCTAGGAAGAAGTTCCAGGCGGAAAAGTTGATCATCGTGCCGACGGCTCTGACCGTCAAGCAGTGCGGCGAGAGCGATCGCCCCTACTTCGATGTGCCCAGCCCTGATGAGAGGATCGCGGGGCCCTTCGCCCTCTCGGACCCTGGCGCTAAAGCGCCGAGCCTTGCTTTCAAGATCAGGCACGTGGACAGCACGGAGTCGACGAAGCCGAATTGCGCCATCACTAAGCACTCGGTGGCCGTTTCTGTGGGCAACGCTAAAGTGTACGATATCCAGATCCCCGTAGTCACCAACGTCATGGCTCTGAACGTTGGAGACGAGCTCACGCTTCCCAAGGTCGCGACCGCTGCCCCGCGGAAGAGGCCCACTCCGCCGACCATCGAGGTGTCCACCATGAAGAAAGTAGCGCGCAGCAGGTAGACATACATGCACGCATCGATTTGCGAAGCAGTGGAGCGATGTAGAGATGAGGCATCGACACCGATCATGGACTGTTGGATTCCCATGGGGTTTTGGAGTTCTTGCAATAGTTACCACGAAATATACATAATCGTCGTCGTCGTCGTCCGCTTCGTCGGCGTCATCGTCGTCGCCGTGCCCAGTTCCAAATCGCGGTCGAGTTCGAAACTTAGAACGTTTATCCAGGGCCGCGTATACACTTAAACCACTTACAACTTACTTAAGACGCTTAGGCTCCAAACCTTGTGTGTTTGTTTTTTTTCGGGGAACGCGGTTCACGACGCCACGTCAATCGAAAGTCGCATGCGCTTATCGCTCGACGTCGCGCGTTGCTTGTTTGGCTCCAGATGTAGATGCGCTCCCGCGCGCTCCTAGGAATACGTCGATATCGATATCCGACGCATGGTGGATGCTATGGCCTGGTGCGTGGACAAAGTTGTTCGCGTGCGCGCCCCTCACATGGCTTCGCCAGTCATTCTGGCCAATTGCAGGGAGCTAAACGGTTGTGTATTCTTTCACCTCAAGAAGAGCTGCGATGTGGTGATGAAGCTTCTTGGGCATCCGCGTCCCAAGGGCATCAGGCCTCTTGTTGACACATCGATTTGTGAAACATTGGAGCGCCTTAGAGATGACGCATGCAGATCGTCATTGCTAGCCTCCTTGGACCAGCTTAGCGTTCACGGAATGGAGAAGACATCCTTACCGCCGCCTGGCTCCAGGACATGGAAGAAACGATTCAGGTCGAACCACGACGAGATTCAGGGCACCACGGCGACGGTACATGGCCCGACCATGGGCGACATCAAGGGCATCCCTTTCAAGGTCATTATCGACAGGCCTGGGCCCCCCCTGTATGTGCAGCTGGAGGAGGACCTCGTGGTGTACTTGAAGGCGTGCTGCGAGGTCGAGATCAAGTCGGGAATCGTCCACAGGCAGCATCCGTCCGAGAAGGTTCCTGCTGAGCTCAAGGTCGACACTAAGGATTATCTGGGGCTGAGCTCCTCTTACACCAAGAGCCAGTTCGTGCTGAAACGTACAGGCGATGACGGCCGTGTGAGCCTGAGGTACAGGACAGCGAGCTCCGCGGCGGAGGCGATGCAGTTGTTCGAATCAGCTCAGGCAGGTGAGGACTCTCAGAGCAATGCTGGCACCTCCGACGGCGTTGCCGCCGACGACGAGAAAGAGGAGCTTGTCGAAGTCGAGGACGACTGAGAGTTTCGTGACAGGGCTGGCACGGAAAAAAAAAAGCATCGATATCGTTCTCCTCCTCCTTCCTCCTCGTCATCCTCCTTCCTCCTTGTCTTCCTCCTTCCTCAGCGTCCTCCTCATTCACCCGTCCTGTCCAAGCCCTGTTGCTCATATGATGTGGTGGAGGTTGCTCCTCTTGGGCCTGTCTATATCTCTACGTATATACATGGGTCTATAATATTTCTACCTATATCTCTACACAAATATATCTACACATATATACAAGTGTCTATGTATACATATATCTCTGCGTATGAGGGGGATGTGCCTATATATCTCTACATATTTACACATGTGTGCAGGTACTATGTGGCAATGCTTACATGAGTGTTATATGTGTACGTATATAGGTGCACATAGTATGTGGTAATACTTGCCTCATCACGATTGCACTTGATATTGCCTTGGATGTTGCATTGTGCCCTGGAGTTGGAGCCAGCTGCAATCGATGTCGAAGAGCACGGGTGGCTCAGAAGCGGTCTCGAGCTCCCCTTATTCATATTCTAAATCCAGGCTGGAGTCCTGGTTCATTCGTCGCCCTGATGGGTTTGTCCTCGCTGGGCCCTTGGGAGTGGTGAGCTTGCTCGCCCTTGGGTTCCAGTGTCTTGGGCAGCCCTGACAGGTTTTGCTGGGTGCGGAACTGGCCTTGGCGCCTTTAGGGGAGCCCAAAGTCGTTGTGCGAATTGCTGGGCTGCAGTTGGCTTATCTTCAAGATCGGCAATCGACACTCGACAATCGAGGCTGGCCCATCGACCATCGCCTACTAGCCATTGCGGCTCTTTGAGTGCACGCGCGCGCCTTCGGCTGTGCTGCAGCGCACTCTTACAACCTTCTCTTCCTGTACTCTTCCTGCGCCATGGAGGAGAGCCGCTCGATGCAGTTCGCGCAGGTCGTGGGTGTCATCACCTATGGCCAGATCCACAAGGACTTGGTGAACGATACCGCGCACGAGTGCGAGCGCATGGGGTCGAAAGTCATTCGCTTCGACGTCAGGCGCTTGTTGACGAAAGACCCGAGCAAGACGATCGGACACAATGAGAACGGTCTTCACGCACAAACCCAGAAGACGGTGATGTCACAATCAGGGTTCGTCGACGCGTGCAAGGACATCGTCATCGAGGTGTCGAACTACAAGGTCAAGGAGTGGCCGTCGATCCTCGTCCTGGTGGAGTGCCAGCACGGCTTGCATCGCAGCGACACGGTGGGCCGCGTGTGCAACGCGATGCTGAACTTCATACTGTCGAGGAACAAGGTCGAGGGTATGCACGTGCGCGTGTGCAACTCGAAGATCTTCAACTCGGGCGAGCAGTACGGCAAGCGCGGGCACATCAGCATGCTGGAGAGCGTCAAGGCGTGGATGGCGCCTGGGAAGGCATGGGAGCTGGCGGAGGGCGGCGAGGCGCCTTTTTCTCAGCTCTACGCGAGCCAGGCGGTCAGGGACGACCACATGGCGTACCCAGCGTGGAAGAGCCTGTGGGACTGGGTCTACACCGAGTACCACATGGTGCGCAATGTCGGGCCTGCGCCGCCGCCAGGGTCGCCGCCGCGGGCCGAGAAGTCGCGCAGGATCGGCGAGGGCGGCAAGGGCGGCACCAAGGGCGGCAAGGAGGCTGGCCCCGTCTACGGCAAGTCGGGGACCAGCAGTGCTTGGCGCCCAGTGCCAACGCGGGGGGTCTACGCCCGCGAGTCCGACGATGCGGAGGAAGAGGAGAGATACCAGGAGCAGGAGGAGGTGGCCGAGGAGGAGGAGGAGGCGACGCTGATATCGAGAGGCACCGAAAGCGTCGACATCGAGTAACCACTACCACCCGCACTCTCGTTCTCTCCCTTATGTTCCTTCCTTCACCGTCCATATCGCCATCTCCAGTGCGGGGGGTCTACGTTTAGTTTTTTTTGCTCGATCTTTCATTGTGTTTTTTTTTTTTTGTGGCGGTCCAGGAGTCTCAGCACATACGTCTGTCTCAGTTCGATCACGCACCCAGCTATCTCGCCCACCGCCCATCTGCCCCTCATCTTGCTCCTCCTTCCCCCCCCGCTTCCTCCCCATCGTCATCCTCTCCCTCATCCTCATTCTGGGTGCCAAGTCTATTTTGAGACCTCCTCCGCTTGGATGTCGAAACAACTGACCCCTCCCCTCCTACGAATGAAATGGCGGCGCCAAGGCCGAGAAGTTATCAGAAGTCGATCCTCGAGCAGCTGGCGAAGCCACCTCGACTGTCGACGCTAACTCATCATCTCCAACGCCAGTGAGCATGGAGGTGGAACAGAAGGCCGTTTCACGTGAACCACATTGTAGTCCAGCGTTGCCCCACCTGGTCCTGAGTGCCCCCGAGTGGTCATGACCCCGCCCCCTGCCCCGAGCCCCTGGCCGCACATATGGCCCCCGACTATCGAAATACAGGCTTGCTAAATACATCGAAGTCGATGGAAGGCGGCCGCGGAGGAGGCGCCTGCGGTCGCTGAGGAGGTGCAGGAGCCCGCCTGGGCCACGTTCGAGCGGGACCCTCGCGCCTGGCTCGGCTTTCTTCGCCGATACGAGATCGACGAGACGGCCCAGCAGAGCGTCTTCCTCCTGGCCCAGTTCAGCGATGAGGGTCATCGCGAGGCCAACAACGTGTTGTGCAAGCTGTTCAAGGAGATGGGCGAGGGGAGCCTCACGAACCCGTCGAAGTTCGTTCACAAGTGCGTGACGAACGCGCGGCAGGCCCTGGAGCAGCAGTATCACACGGGCCAGTGGCGTCGGTAGGCTGACGACGACGACCTTAGACGCAACCTCCCGTGCTCACGGTGCGAGGCTGCGGTGTGTATTTAAGTGCGGCGCCACCTCTCTTCGGGGCCCCTTAGGGTGCATGGGGCCTCTTTCGCGGCTTGCTGCTGAATCGATGTCGACTTGTGTTTTCGAGTTTGATGGTCGAGGACGCGGTGGAGCCGCGCGTGGCGTCGCGCAGCGAGGCGCCGCAGCCAAGGCCTTCGAGGACCCCGCCTAGGCCCTCGCAGCGCCGCAGATGATAAGCGCGAGGAGCAGGGCACAGTCGACTGTCGATCTCGGCTAGAGACGGCGCCGCTGCAGATGCAAAAAACAGAGCCGCCGCCGTCGTCGTCGTCGTCGTTCGCCACCGCCGCCGCCGCCGTCGTCGTCGTTCGTCGTCGTCGGTGGCAGCGTGCCTGGCGCGCGTTCGCCGCGCACTCGTGGACGACGTCCCCCCCCCCCCTCCCATCTCCTTGAACTGTTTGTACAACACGCTGTTGGTCTCGCGATGGCCCTCATCGTGGTCGTCGTCGTCGTCGTCGTCGTCGTCGCATCGACTATCGGTGCCCCCTCGCTGATGCTCTCTCGCCGCCCCCCCGCCGCGCCGCGCGTCGCGGGCGCCGTCGAGGCGCAGGCCGCCCCCCCCCGTCGAGGAGGAGGATGGGGAGTGGGAGCGACATGAGGAGGTGGTGGGAGTGGGGGAAACGGGGGGGGGCATCAGGCTGACGAGCGATGGGCCATTGATGCGACGGGGTGCCGAACGAGGCGCGCGCGAGCGCTGACATGGGCAATCGTTGGGCGCGTCCAGCCACCCCAGCGGCCATGAGCGAAGATAGTTGGTGACGAGGCGATGGTCACCATGACCATCACCTCGCCGTGGATTGACGAGGTGATGGTCACCATGACCATCCCCTCTCCGTGGATTGAGGGGGTGATGGTCATCATGACCATCACCTCGTCAATCCACGGAGAGGTGATGGTCATGGTGACCATCACCTCGTCACCCATCGACGTCGGCTGCGATCGAGGTGGTCGCGAATCGGGCCACCCAAACTGGTACGCCCAGCGCCTCATGGGCCGCGTGGGAGGTCAGGACGAGGTGGGCTGGAAGATGGGGGAGGGCCTGGAGGAGGGGGCAGGGCCTTATGCATCACCATCTTGCCGTCACCATTTGGGCTCGTAGCGCCTAGGTGCAATCGACATCGAAGCGCGTCCGCATCGGCATCGCCATGACGAGCGCGGCGGCGGCACCCACTGCAAGGGCGTCGTGCCTCGCCACCTTCAAGGGCGTCGTCGGCTTCGCGCGGGCGGTGACCGCCCAGATGGAGGATGCGGATCGGGCCCAGGTGATCGAGCGCCAGGTCGCCCACGTGAAGATGATCGTCCGTCGTGGTGGTTGCGCCAGGGATGACGCGACTCAGACCGTACACGCCATCAACGCGACAGACATCCTCACGGCCGCCCAGAAGCGCGAGCTGATAATTGCAGTAACGGAGTCGGTGACGATGGACATCGCCATGACGGGCAAGCGTGACGGGCGTAACTTCAACGTGCAGTACCAGACGCACCAGTACCCAGAACACTACCTGACGACGGAGATGTGGGCGCTGCTACAGGACCCCCACCTGGGGGTCGAGGCGAAGCTCGTGCACACCCTCGGCCTGCACTACCCCGACCAGAAGACGGTGCCTCGCTTGGCCGCCCTCGTGGTCGCGAGCGAGATCGCCGCGGGTCGGGAGCCTACGCCCGCGCAGGCGTTCGAGTACAAGAACCAGCTCAAGGACCCGACATCGACATCGCATGCACTCGACGTCGAATGCGCGACCCCCGCATCGAGCGCCCAGGTCTCAGCATCGGGGTCGGGGGTTATATGGGCAGGATCAGGGGGAGAAGGTGGGTGAGGGGGAGGACGAGGCGACGTCGATATTGAGAGGCCCCGAACGTGTCGACATCGAGTAACCACTATCACCCACACTCTCGTTCTCTCCCCATCCCCACTGCCCCCTCCCTCTCCGTCCACATCGCCATCTCATGTTTCGGGCCAAGGTTTTCACCCAGCTTTTTTCAAGATGTTGCCCCGCCTGTTGTTGAATTTGTTGGCGATCCAGAGGCCTCAACCAGACGACCCCGCTCCCCCTAGGGCACCCCACGGGGCTACATGCTCGAGGCTGGGCGCCCGATGGGGGTCGCGTGCTGCCCAGAGGAGCAGATCAAGAAGAAACGTGCATCGAGGCGCTCGGCGCAATCGTCTGTCTGCAACTACCCCCTCCTTGTGTCGCAATTCGTCGAGATCGAGCCGCAGGTGTTCGGGGCTCCCGTGCTCCCCAAGCCTCAGTTTAGCGAGGCCTTGCGCCTGCAAGCAGGGCAGATCACGGAAGCCCGCAAAACGAACGGAATATATGAGCACCCCTCGGGGGGCAGCAGCAGCATGGTCCCGTTCGAGCGCCCGAACCCGAACAGCAGGCACCAGGACGCATTCATGCAGCAGATGAGCACGATGGTTAACATGTTCGGCCAGCTCATGGGCACCGCATCGGCAGGAGGGGGTCCGCGGCAGGGCGACATCCCGCTGACCTTCTTGAATGAGCCCCCATCGGGCTTGCGGAGGACCTCATCAGCAGGGTCCCTCGGGCCGCCGACGACGCCCGCTCCAAAGGGCGCCGCGCCCGATCCTGGCTCGGGGACGCCGCCGCCCCAAGCTTCGAGGAAGCGCGCGCTCGCCGAAGTCGATGACGACGAAGACGATGAGGAGCAGCATCCATCTATGAAGAAGCCCGCCGCTGCCAGCGGGGGGCCCGCGGCACGGCAGGAGGAGATCGACGAGTACATCAAGAAGATGTTGGAGGAGACCGAGACGACGAGAGGCAAGGGCAAGGCCAAAGCTAAGGCCAAGGCCAAAGGCAAGGCCAAGGCCAAGGCCAAGGCCAAGGCCTGCCCAACATCGACGTCGACCAAGGCGCCCCCGCTACCCGCGCTCAAGAAGCAGCCCCCCATCTATTACAAGGATTATGCCATCTATACGGACGAGAAGAACTCCAAGTGGCGGGTCAAGAAGGTGGGCGTTGTCTGGGACAAGATGTTCAGTTGGGGGGCCTGGGGCGCGTACGGCGGCGACGAGAAGAAGGCGTGGAAGGCTGTGGTCGAGTGGGTCGACGGTGACAAGGGGAACTGGTAGGCGGTGCAGCAGCGCTCCGAGTTCCGAATTAAGGTGGTGCGCTACGCTGGGCATAGCGCTCCCTGCAGGGCACGCCGATGCAATCGTTTTGTTCGCAGATATATCGATATCGAAGTTTACGGAGTGGCGCTCGTCGTAGTGAAGTCACGATTGGAGCGCGACCCCGCTCAGCTGAGCATTGTTGTACGCTGGTGTAGGCAACAGCGTTTGCATTTGCAGTTGCATCGTGTGTTATCTTTTCGTTCAGTGCGCAGACGGTCAGGTTCGCATGTGCCACGGGGACGTTACCCAGCCATCGACGTCGGGCAACACGGACTCAGATCGATATCGCCATAGGCGTCTGCACGCAGCGCGTCATTGGGAGTGACGCCCTTCTGATTGCCTCAATGTGAACCGAACAAATCCATTGTGTTATTGTCATCTCTCCCTCTCTCTCCTCCGCAGTAACACAGTAAACGACTGTAGAGTGAGAGTAAGATAGTAGAGAGTAGATATAGGAAGCCTGGAGCCGAAGATGAGACGAGCTCATAAAGGTATTCGATTATCGTACATCGTGGCGTGCTCTACTATCATGGTATACCATCTTACTTTACGATCTTGTTCTCACTCTGCTCCGAGGCCGCCCCCTGCATCGTCTAGCGCGGCCTCCCCAGCCATTTTGGCTCGTTACAGTTGTACGCCGACGATCGAAGCCCACGTAGACTCGCAATCGCCTATCGATCCTTGCAGTTAGTGTCGATGTCCTTCGCCAATTATGCAGCGCAGACGGAGACGGCTCCGCACCTGCGGTTTCCGCTCCCGACAGGCCTGGAGAATATGACGCCGTTCCCGCCGAGGGGCGAGGTCATGCGGGGAGCGCTCACTCCGCCGAGCTTCACGCTCAGCCCGAGCATGGACTTGAGCGATGACGAGCTCGGCCTCCAGCCAGCGCTGAAGAAATACAAGCCCGCCAAGCCCGCGGGCGACATGGCAAAGAAGGTGCAGTTCCACCCGATGAAGGCCGTCAAGATGGTGCCGTACCTGGAGGGGCCCACGCCGTGGAAGTCGGTGCAGATCAAGCAGCGGGCTGACGAGGACGGCATCTTATACCCGCAGTATTGGGGCACGCTCTGGTACCGCAAGAAGCTGAGGAACCATTTCTTGAGGCGCTACGTGAAGGCGGGGTGCAAGTGCAAGAAGGACGATGATGGGAAGGACGACGTGTGCTTCTATTGTAGCCGTGTGCACTATATGGTCATGCTGAAAAACCACCAGCGGGATGAGGATGATCTCGGAATGAAGCTCGACATCAAGAAGTGCAGCGCCTTGTTGTGCGCTTTGGATTTGCAGGGCATGCCTCCAGCTAAGCCAATGCATAAGCGCAAAGGCAGGAGGCGTTTCTTTTTGTAGGTGCAATCTCGCATGTAGTGCGATCAGCACGCCACTGACGGCGCAATCGATATCGACGACGGAGTGTGTCTTTCAATATGATGGGCGGTGTGGTTTGATGCCAGCGATACCGAGGTGGCGTGGGTAACCGCGCACATCGACATCGACGCCCACGATAAACGGATGTGCCGGGGATGTATGGCACGCGCTTTGAACAAAACACAATATAATCATCGCCATCATCGTCATCATCATCATCATCTTCCTCATCACCATCTGCAGCAGCATCGCCATCATCATCATCGCCACCATCACCATGAAGGAGGAGGGGGATGGGTGATTGAGAGTGGAGGGGGAGATGGAGGATGGAGGAATGAGGATGGAGGACCCCCGAGGCAAAGATATATCTCCTATGGCCGGTTTGCCTGCGCGCCCCGCGGTCGAGCTCCGTCCGTCGGAAAGCCCATCGGCCAGCATTGAGATGGGGGTTTTGTGATGCAAGAAATCGATATCGATAAAAGCATCGACATCGACGCCAGTAGAGACATCGAACTCGATAGAAACATCGACATCGATATCCGTTGCTTTAGGCCCGAGCGGAGAGCTGACTCCAGTTCAAAGGCTTGACGCACTACGTCTAGCAGAAGTGCAGGCCCCCGCGCCGCAGGGGGGGCATGGCGAGTGCCTCGGCTGATCCCATACGCGAGGAGGGGCTGGGAGGTTGGTAGAGGGATGAGGGTGGAAGAGGGAGGAGAGGAGGGAAGAGGGAGAAGAGGGGTAGGGGGGAGGGCAGGGGAAGGGGGGAGGGCTCGGGGAGGTGTTGGCCAGAATCGAGGCGCTGGAGGCTCTCGTGATGGCTCGCCACGTGGAGACCATGAATCGCATCGGGGAGATTCGGAGCAAAGTTCGGCGCTTGGAGCGAAAGATATGCATCGAACAGGGGTCGGGGTTCACCTCGCCCTCCGAGGAGAAGGGCGAGGACAGCGATAGCGGTATGTTCCAGGACGACTATGAGGATGAGGAAGAGGAGGACAGTGGAGGTGGTGAAGGTGGAGACGGTGACGAAGACGCCGAGTGCGATGGACCCGCCAGCGACGACGCGCTGACGCGAGACCAGCATCGGGCCTCGAGGCGCGCGGCAGCGGCTGTGCAGGCAGCGGCTGAGGAGGACTCGGATTGAGCGCCCTCTTGAAGCATATTCTCGTCGCCATGTTGACGGGCCTCAGATTTTCACACACGGCTTTGTATAATATAGTGCCCAATGGAAGTGATGTGCAGGTGTGTCGAGTGTTGTGCGCCAGTTTTGCAAGCCGCCTCAGAGCGACACAAATACACGCGATGTGTGTGATCTGCTTTGCGAAAGTACCATCACATCGAAATCGTAAATCAAATGTCGACGTTCGAGATCTGATGCTGGGCGCATGCTGTGGAATTGTGTTAAACCTTTCTGGGGCTACCATGGGGGCGTTTGCCGACAGACGGCATCGCCTCGGATCCCCCCCTTCCCGCTCGAATAAGCAGGCCCCGTCCCCTCCCATCGCGACCCGTCATCCGCTTCGAGTCGCGTGAATGCGGGACTTCACTTGCGGCCCTGTGTGTGCCATCATTCTCTGCGCCTGTGCAAGTTTGTGTTGCGGCATGCCGAAGGTAGCTTGCCAAGGTGCATCAGAGTGCGACAACGTTTCACCCTCCTTCCGAAAACGCGCACCGCTGCGCGCGCGAGGGATGTGCATCGATGTCGGCACGTGTACATATATATATATATATATATATATATATATATATGCAAACGCGCATGCATGCATACATATATGCATATACACATACATACATATATACATGCATGCATACATGCGTACCCGCATACATACATACATGCATATACATACAAATATGACTATTTACACAACAACGTCTTGCATTCACCATGCATATAAGCATTCTCACGCGCAGTCTCTAGTATCATCGCAGCCGTCGCCATTCTTCCACAGCCGTTTCAGGTTCAGTGTTGCGAACATGAAGCGGGGCGCACCCGCCACGATCGACATCGATGATGAGACGAGGATGCAGCTGCGGTCGGAGCTTCTGGCCACTTCGCGGGGTTCGAAGGCGAGCGTCGCCCGCATCCTGCAGACGCTGAATAGGAAAGGGATGCTTAGGGACGAGGAGCTCGGAGGACGAGATGAGCTACGCCAGTGCAGGATAGCAGCGGGGATGCATGGCCCGCGAGGACGCCATGCGGACCTGTTGTGCAGACACTGGATGTCCCAGGCATCGGGCCGTGGGAATATGTACACCCATTTGCGTTTCTGCACTATATGTCGACTATCAGCGAAAAGTTTGCCAATCTGCTGTCTGCTGCGGTCGACAAGGCACCTTTGTGTACTTGTAGCTTGGTGTTTTACGGTGGCTATATGACGCCAGGCAACCCTTTGAGATCTGATGTTGGGCGCCAATTGTGGAATGTTTATTACACCTTTCTGGAGCTACCAGGCTGGCTCCTCCATAGAACGGGGGGCTGGTTTTGCCTGGGCGGGGTTCGCACCAGGCTGGTGGAGAGAATTCCTGGGGGAGTGAGCGCCCTCTTGAAGCATATTCTCGTCGCCATGTTCGTTGACGGGCCTCATAACTTCACACACGGCTTTGTAGTTCCCCATGGGAGTGCCGTGCGGGTGTTTCGTGCTCGCCTGGTCGGTTTTATGGCTGATGAAAAAAAGGCCACAAAGAGTTTTTGGCCATTAAAGGGGCGGCAGGGCTGAAACCCTGCATCTCGTGCATGAACGTGGTGAACTTCATCCACAAGACTGGCTACGCCGACGGCCAGTACACCGTCGGACTGGACTGCGTAGATAAATCGAAGCACAAGCAGCTGGGCGACGACACGTTCTGGAGAATGCACGAGATCTTGGTATCGCAGGTCGGGCAGATATCGATGTCGAAGGTGGAGGCGCTCGAAACGAAGCTGGGCATTAGTTATAATGAACATGGGATGCTGTGCGTTCCTCGTTTGAGAAGCGTGCTGCGCCCCGTGAGTAATTACATCAGGGATTGGCAGCACACCCTGGTATCGCATGGCGTTGCGGGGCTTCAGATTGCGGCGCTCACATCGTGGTTGAAGAGGTTGAATATCGATATGTATGAGATTGCCGCCTACGCGCGCTTGTACATCCACCCCAAGTTGACCGCGTCACCTCCCAAGCCAGAGTGGTTCACGGAGAACTTCATAGCGACCGACCACGTGAAGCTGTTTGCGAGCGACGTTCTCGGACTTTGTCCATTGTTGCTGGCATTTCTTCGGGGCAGGTGCTCTGGCCGCGTGCCCGCGGACCACGTTCGATGTTTCGAGCTGTTAACGTTCATGTTGGGGCTCCTATCAGGAGAGGACGATATGACGGGCGCATTGCACGCCACGCTTTCGGGGGCCATTGCAGAGCACGCGGTACTGTTTCGCCGATTGTACCATACGTTTACCAGGGTGAAGTTTCATCATTTGGCGCACGTGCCCACCGACCTACTTCGACTGGGTAGGGTGATTTCGTGCTTTGCGCCAGAACGGAAACACAAAGACGTGAAGACGACAGTGGTGCACGTTTACAACTAGGTCGAGCACACGACAACGTTTGGATATTTAAGCTGTTACGTTCAAGACGTTGTCGAGGGGCGGTTCCAGTTCGACGAGCAGTATATCTCGACGTCGAAGCGCCGTAAACTCGATATCGCAGGCATCCAGATGGATACGTCTACAGCGGCTGCGTTGAAGTGTGGTGGCGTGAAGAGGGACGACTACGTGCTCATCCGCACTGGCGGTGCACTTCGTTTAGGTAGAGTTGTGTTGTTCTATGCGATGGGCGATTTCATCGCAGTCCACGTGCGGGAGGCTGCCGCTGTGGACCCTGGGACTTGGACCATCTGGGATGAATCGGCGACGCCAGACGTGTTCTTGGACCCGACGTCGATTGTCAAGCCCGTTGTATACATGCGCATTCCACCATCGACCGTGAAGATCATCGTGCCTTACTATCATGGCAGGGGCGCGTAGCTGAAACAATAATAAACAAAAAATCGATTGTCGGAAAAAAAACACAAATCGACTGTCGAACAAAAAAAAAAGTCGACTGTCGAAGCCGCCCACTTCTTCCTCCGTCGTTCATTCTTCCTCATCATGCATTGCATCATCCTCCACTCCCCTTCCCCATCTTCGTCGTCGCCGCAGTCGTCGTCTTCGAGGAGGGAGGAAGGGGGGGGGGAGGAGGAGGAGGAGGGCGATGGGGCAGGAGGAGGAGGAGGAGGAACCCCCCCCCCCCCCCCCCCCCCCCGACGCGGGGCCGCCTTGGACAAGGGCGGCTCTCCAGCCCAGGCCGCGCCCCGAGAGATGCGATTATCTTCGCGCCCCCGTGCGCCGCCCCGCCCTTTTCCCCTTGCATCCATTGATCTTCCCCCAACATATGCATCTATAGTACACATACATATTATACGGTATGCCCATGGTACATATATGTATAGTACATAAATACACATAGTACCTCCTCCTTCTCCTCCTCCCCCCCCTCCCTCCTCCCCCCCCCCCCCGCCCCCCCTCCTTCCCCTCCTCCCTCCTCCCTCCCCCCGTGCCCGTCGCCCGCCAGATGGCGAAGCGCGTGCTGAAGGACGCCGCCGCAGCCGCAACCGCGCCCGCAACCAGGCGCAAGGTGGAGAGCGTAACGCGCGCTAGATACGATTACGACGTACGCTTACGATGTAGATATTGGCATTTCA
>CAUYUJ010000386.1:0-7500 GCA_963575745.1 Prorocentrum cordatum | reverse complement strand
TCGACGAATCGATCGACGCCCTGCAGTGGAACCAGGCAGCAGAACATCTCGACGGCAAAGGAATCCAGGGCCCGGTTTCGCTTTTCCACGTTTGGGAGCTCCTGGCCTCTCTTGAGAAGGAAGGCCGTCGAGATGTGAGCTCCATGGTCAGGTTGATCGCTGCCGGCGGCTACTGGACGGAGGAAAAGAGGCATGCTGAGCAGATGGCCCCTGACCACCTCTGCCGCCGCTGCAAGCGTGACCCTGAATCTTCATCTCATCGCTTCTGGTCTTGCATGTGCAACGATATCTGTACAGTTCCAGATATTGCCGATTCTCAGCACTTGCGCCATGCGGCGCTCCAGGAAGTGTCAGATTTCCCATGCTTTTGGGTCCGGGGGCTCATTCCCCTCTCCTGGTTTCGGTTGCCGCCCCTCCCCGATTCGAGGTTGCTCCGTGGCGTTCGCGTGCCTGGGCCCCTCGTGCCTGGATCTCTCCCCGGGGGATTGTACGGCACCGATGGGTCGGGAGGCCCTTTCTCTAAGCTGCCTGTGCTCAGGCGCGTGGCTCTCGCTTTCGTCAGGATGGTCCCAAGGTCTGATTTTGACTGGGATTGTGCTGTTACGGGAGTTCTGGACTCTAGGAGGCAGACCGTTCCACGTGCAGAGTTTGCGGCCATCGTTGAGTGTCTGAGGCTGGTCGACACTTCCCAAGATCTGCACGTGGTCAGTGATCATTATAACATAGTCCAGGCTTTCTTGTCAGGCAATGCCCATTCTTCTAAGCTGGCTAATTACGACCTGTGGTGGAAGCTCTGGGAGCTGCTCGACTCTCGAACTGCCTCCTTCCGCCTCTCTCATGTGCCGTCTCACTTGCTTGAAGACCCCGTGAAGTTTGCGCGTTTCGGTGAATCAGCTAATTGGGACCATGTCGTCTTGAATGCCCTCGCAGATTCTTTGGCTCACGCAGGGGCGGAAGAGTGCCAAGTTCCAGCGGATGTTGTCCGCGATCATAACGATTTAGTTCAGCAGGCTTGTGCAATTCTTAAGCGCAATGCGTGTATCATCCTTGAGTGTGCCGCTCTTAAGGTGGAGCCAGACCGACGATTGAACAAGCAGCCCATTGACTTGGTGCTAAGGCGCCGCAGGTGGATCGAGTCGGATGTTCGGTCCAGCTCTCACCATTGGTCGCTTTCTGAGGGTGTGTGGTCTTGTACGCTTTGCCAGGGCCAGGTCAAGGACACCGCCCCCTCTCTGCGCGCTCGCCTTGCTTCCACCTGCCTCGCCACCTTGGAGGGAGGAGCGGGGCTGTGTGTGCGTGAGCGTGTGCGTGAGGGCGGGGGGGGAAGGTCTTCGAAGAAATGGGCCCGTCCAGGCAGGCAGCTTCCGCCTCGGGACGAGTCCCTGTGGCGGTCCCTTCGCTTGGACCCCATGCCAATTCGAGTTTCTCCTTGGATTTCCGGCAAGCCTGTGCACCCCACGCACGTGCTGTGGCGTAAGGCATCCTGTTACTTTTGTGGCGAGTGCGGGTCTTGGGCTAACAGATCTCCCGGTGCTTTCTTGAGGGGTCCGTGCCCTGCCGTCACGATCGGACCGCATGCTGTAACCAAGGCGCAGTTGGAAGTCTTGCAGAGGATTTGTAAAGGCCTTCCTCCAGCCAAGAGTGTCGCATCTTGGGTTGATGCTTAAAATTTCCTCCCTAGCGGCCAGTCCTTGGCAGGAATCTGCCCTTGGAACCTGGGTGTTAGCGGTGTGCCACCTCCTCCTCCCTCCTCCCTCCTCCCTCCCCCTCCTCCCTCCTCCCTCCTCCCCTCCTCCCTCCTCCTCTTCCCCTCCCTCCTCCCTCCCCCTCCTCCCTCCTCCCCTCCTCCCTCCTCCCTCCTCCTCCCTCCCTCCTCCCTCCTCCTCCCTCCTCCTCCCTCCTCCCTCCTCCCTCCTCCCTCCCCTCCTCCTCCTCCTCCTCCCCTCCTCCCTCCTCCCTCCCCTCTCTCCTCCCTCCTCCTCCCTCTCCTCCTCCTTTCTCCTCCTCCTCCTCCTCCTCCCCCTCCTCCTCCTCCTCCCTCCTCCTCCTCCTCTCGTCCTCCTCCTCCTACTCCTCCACCTCCTCCTCCTCCTCCTCCTCCTCCTCCTCCTCCTCCTCTTTTTTCTCCTCCCCCTGCTCCTCCTGGGAAGCCGAGGCGGCGCGCCTGAAGGGCACCGCCCGAGTCGCTCTTGCCGGCGTGGCGCGGTGGCGGCCCTGCAGCAGGAATCGCCGGCGCTGGCGGCCAGCGACGCCGCATCCGGCACAGAAGGTGTTTGAGCCCAGGATCGGGATCGGGGGAAGCGTCTGGTCGGCATCCGGGTCGACCGAGTGCCGTCGGGCGGAGGAGAAGGAGCGGCACGAGACGTGAGTTTTCGGAGCTCCGCGCGGGTGCCTAAGGTCGGCGCGGGGGCCCCCTGGCGGCGCCTCCTGCGCTGCCCGAAGCGACCCGCGCGGACCTCCGGAAACTTCCCACTCATGGTATGCCCGAGTGCCCAGTGCTGTCCTGATTCACGGCCGCCCTGAGGCGGCAGTTCCACGGCTGCTTGGTCAGGCCAGTGCTCCGGCAGCTCCAGAGGCACTCCAGGGCTGGACCTAAGCGGTGTTTTCGCGATTTCGTGGGCCGTCTCCGTCTCGACTTCGTCTTGCGGCAAAGGCGGACTGAAGACAAAACGACGGAAAGCGAGAACAAAACGAAAACGAAAAGCACCGTTTAGGTTCAGCCCAGCGGCACTCCAGCAGTTCCCCTGGCGCCGACCCGACTGTTCCCCTGCTCCCTGCAGGACTGCGAGGCTCCCCGTGGCTTCCGGTTCTTTCGACTTCGTTGGGCTCGGGGACTGGAGGGCTCGCATCGCTCCCAAGGCGGCCCAGGAGGAGTAGGAGGAGGACGAGGAGGAGGAGGAGGAGGAGGAGGAAAAGAAGGAGGAGGAGGAGGAGAAGGAGGAGAAGAAAAAGGAGGAGAAGCAGGAGAAAATGAAGGAGGAGGAAAAGAAGGAGGAGGAGGAGGAGGAGGAGGAGGAGGAGGAGGAGGACTCGAGGCAGCCGTCCAGAGCGGAGACGCCGCCGACGCCTCCCCGGCTGAGCCCACGCGGCACGTGCAGGGGCGCGGGAGCTGCTGAGCTCCGCGGCTCCGCGGCGCGGGCCCAGCGCTGTCCTGACCTAGGGAGACGAAGAATGAGATAGATTATAGCATAAAAACTCGGAGGTTCGCGCAGATTTCTCGCATCGGCGCTGGGACCCCCTGGCGGCGCCGCTCCTGGCGCGCTCCGCACGCCATGGAGAAGGGTCCAGCGCCGAGCCGAGAAGTCCGCGCGGACCTCCGAGTTTTTCCGTTTATGTCATTGTTTGTTCCCCCCATCCAGGGCTGCCAGATACAGTCAACCCGCATAATAAGGATGGGCAGCTTTCGTAAGGATACCCTTGCATCCTTGCCCCCTCGGTCCATCCTTCGCCACGTTCGTTGGCCGCGCCCTGCTCAAAGAGCTTCGAATTGGGCGTCCAAGGCCCTTGCAGCCTTATCGCGCATCCTTACTACACGGGTTGACTGTACCCCGCTGCTTCCGGCTCGTCCGACTTCGCTGGCCCGGATGGCTCGAGGGCCCGCAGCGTTCCCGAGGTCGCGGCCGCCGCCCAGAGCGGAGGCGGCGCCGCCGCCGCCCCGGGTCAGCCCGCATGGTGCGTGCGGGGCGCGCTGAGCCCCGTGGCTTCGCAGCGCAGGCCCAGGCATTCGCTCGGTGGCAAGTCATGGGAGCCCAGTGTGCACTCTTCGTTCCGTCTTCGGCGACGATGAGAGCCGATTGGCGTCTGGGAGTCGACGAGACAGCGCCGATTTAGCGTCGGCTAGCGTCGATGAGCACCGATTCGGCGTCGATTTGCGCCGATGAGCGTCGATTTAGCGTCGGCGAGCGTCGATTCGCAGGAGTCCTACAAGATGGTACGGGAGGCTCCCATGAGTTGCCACCGAACATTCGGCTGAGATGCGTTTCTGGTCATAAGGTTGGCTCTGAAGGTCTCGCTCGCCCGGGGCCGTCAAGAATCCGCCTTGGGCGAAGATTTGGCCCCGGGGGAAAGGCCCCAGGGCCCATCAGGGGCAACGATAGGGGGGGATGCATCGACCCCCAATCGCCCACTGATCGCCGATAGGGGCCCGATATCGAAGAAGAAAAACGCCATACTCAAACTGTTGGCGCTCCTCGCGGATTTCTTGGATCGGCGCCTGGGCCTCCCCTGGGCGGCGCCTCCGGCGCCGCCCCTGGCGCGCTCCACGCGCCAGGGAGGGTGGTCCAGCGCAGATCCAAGAAATCCGCGCGGAGCGCCAAGAGTTCGTGTTCATGCCGCTTTCCTTTCCCACAATCGCCCACTGGTCGCCGACAGGGGCCCGATATCCCGAGCTTGCCCAGGAACGTCGGGATTCACCCTCGGGGGCTCCTGGCCGATCCATCGGCGATGTGTCGCCGGTGCTAGGTCGAGGTGTCCTCCCCTGTGCCAGTTCCCCTCCACAGCGGGGGCGCGCATCAAGAAACCGTCTCCTCCTCCTCCTCCTCCTCCTCCTCCTCCTCCTCCATGCTTTTCGTCAGGGTATCCTGGGTTCCTTCGCTCCGCGCGCTGCGCGGTGACTTCCGCAGCCGTGGAAGGAGCTGCTTCGCTCAGGGTGCTCCGTGCTCTGGGTGTTCCCCCACAGGTGCACCTCGCGCGCGCGTTTTCAGGGTTGGGTTTCTCTTGCGAGATGTTCTTGCGGCCGCGCCCGCATTGTAAGTACAGTCAACCCGCATAGTAAGCATGGGCAACCTTCCCAAGGGGACCCTTGCATCCTTGCCTCCTCGGCCATCCGTGGCCACGTGCGTTGGCCGCACCCCGCTCGGAAAGCTTCGACCTGGTCCTCCGGGGCCCCTGGCATCCTCATCGCGCGCCCTGACGACGTGTACGGGCTGGCTGCCTCGTTGCCCCTGAGAGCCCAGGGCCCGCCTCCCTCGAGGCCCGCGGGAGGAGGAGGAGGAGGAGGAGGAGGAGGAGGAGGAGGAGGAGGAGCAGGAGGAGGACGAGGACGAGGAGGAACAGAAGCAGGAGGAGGAGGAGGAGGAGGAGGAGGAGGAGGAGGAGGAGGCGGGCCCAGGGCTTCGTGCCACCCGGGGAGGGGTGCGAGGCCGCGCCACCCCGCGGCGGCTGGGGCCCAGACTCGGGCGCCGTCGAATCGCGGCGGCGCGCGGGAAAGGAGGGGCGCGCGCGCGGCGGCCTCCCTCTCTCGTCGGGAGGGGAAGAAACAACGCGAAGATCGGGAGGAAATCGGATCGGGATAACTCGAAGTCTCTGAGGAATCGGCGGGTTTGGAGGATGTACTGGGTGCCGCGGCCGCTCCAGAGCGTTCCGGAACGCTCTGAGAGCGCTCCGGAACGCTCTGGAGCGATTTGTCCCGATCCTAGCCCTGTTTTAGGAAGAAACACACGGACACAGTTCATCGACGAGTCCCCCAAAAATTTGGGAAAACATGGGAGAAGCGGGGGGGGGACAGAAAAACCCGAGAATATTGGAAAGTAGATGGGGCATCCTCGGAAATATTCGGCAGGGGAAGAAACACACAGGCACAGTTCATCGACGGCTCCCCCCAAAAAATCTGGGAAAACGTGGCAGAAGCGGGGCGGGGGAGAGACAACGAAACCCAGAGAAGATTGGAAAATGGATGGGGCATCCTGTCATCGGTGTGTATTTTTGCTTGTGTGTGTCCCTGGGCCCCATCCCTCTCCCCCTCGCCCCGCCCCCGTGGGCAGGCTCGGGCTCGGCGCTGGGCGCCCTCTTCCTCGCACCGCGGGGGGGGGGGGGCTGCCCCCGGCCCGCGGGGTGTTGTGGGCCAAGCCCCTCCTCCTCCTCCTCCTCCTCCTCCTGCTGCTCCTCCTCCTCCTCCCCCCTCCTCCTGCTCCTCCCTCCTCCTCCTCCTCGTCCTCCTCCTCCTCCTGCTCCTCCTCCTCCTGCTCCTCCTCCTCCTCCTCCTCCTCCTCCTCCTCCTCCTCCTCCTCCGGCCGACCGGGCTCGCCCCCCTCC
Organism: Prorocentrum cordatum; assembly: GCA_963575745.1. Lineage (NCBI taxonomy): Eukaryota > Dinophyceae > Prorocentrales > Prorocentraceae > Prorocentrum > Prorocentrum cordatum. The sequence continues at coordinate 1,467 of CAUYUJ010000386.1, read as the reverse complement.
CTTCGGGGGTGGACAGACCTCCTGCCCTGGCACGTCGATTGAGGAATTGGCCGTTTTCGGCTCGCGAGAGGGCGCCGCGGCCGTCATTTCTGCGGGTCCAGGGCCGTCGGTTTCGGTCCCAGGCCGTTTTCATTGAGGGGAGGTTTACTAAACGGAGGTTTGTCCACCGCCGATCCCTGCCCTCCCCCCTCGAGCCACACACCAAAACAGCGTAAGCATGAACTTTTGGAGCCCCGCGCAGATTTCTTGGATCTGCGCTGGGCCTTCCCTGGCGGCGCCTCCGGCGGCGCCCTCGGCGCGCTCCGCGCGCCAGGGAAGGGGGTCCCAGCGAGGGTCCAAGAAATTCGCGCGGACCTCCAAAAGCTTATGCTTAATTACGCCGTTTTCTGTTCCACTACTCTCGTTCCCCTCTCTCCCCCTCCCTCCTCCCTCATCCCATACGCCATACTCTGCCAGCCTGCCTGTCGTCATATGGCGGGGGACCTTCCTCCTCCTGCCCCTCCTCCCGTCGGGGGCGGCCAACAGGGGGGGTGATGGCTGGGGGGGGGTAGATATCCTGGCGGGGGCCAGGAGTTCCCCCCAGATTTCCTGGCGCCCCCTCTTGTCTCAAGGCGCGTCTGGCCCCCTCCAGCCCCAGGGCCGCGCAGGTGCCGCCGACCATGATTTGCGCCTTCCCTTCTTGGACGCCTTCCTCCTGGCCCCTTCCCTCTTGGAGCGGCGGGGCGCGGCGGCCGCGGCGGGCTGCGTGCGCCGTTGTCATCGTCGTCCTCCTCCTCCTGCTCCTCCTCCTCCTCTTCCTCCTCCTCCTCCTCCTCCTCCTCCTCCTGGCCGCCCCTGGCCCCTCCCCCCCTCCCCTCTAGCTCGGCGGAGGGCCGCCTGCGACGGCGGCGGCCCGCTCCCGCTCGGCCCCCCGCGCGCCCCAAGCTGGTGCCTGGACCCCTCCCGGGGTCCTTCCCGACCCCTCGGCTTGGGCGCCTTCGTCCTGGGGGGGTCATAAATGGGGGGGTGGCGAGCGTGGTCCGAAAGGGTAAACCAAACGGTACCGAAACGAGCCCCCTGGGGCTCTGGAGGGGCCCGAAAGGGGCACGAAAGGGGACCTTTTCTGACCCCCCCATTTGTGAACCCCCATTAAGCCACGCCCAATCGGCATCGCTCGGCCGTGTGCATCCTGGATCGTCGAGGCAGAGCACTTTGGCCGCCGGCGGCGAGGCAGAATGGGCTGCACCGGCGATAGAGCCAAACAGTGGGCACCGAGAAGCGAGTTTTTCAGCGTGCAGTAGAGAGAGGAAAGGACGGACAGGGCGGCCGCGGAGGAGGAAGGAGGAGGAGGAGGAGGCACCATCGAGGCAAAACACGCACGCACGACGTCGAAAAATGCACGGGGAAGGGACGTCCGAGCGATGACGAGATCTTCGACGTGGATCCGGCCGCCTCCTCCTTCTACTCCTCCTCCTCCTCCTCCCTCCT
>CAUYUJ010000385.1:70000-114462 GCA_963575745.1 Prorocentrum cordatum | reverse complement strand
GCGGGGACTCGTATCTCGCCTGAGCCCCTTGGAGCTGGTGGCCAGCCGCAGGTCGTGCTTGGCGGTCGCGGGTACATGCTGCTGGGTTCGGGCATCTCGTTCGCGGTCGCCGTGGCCAACATCCTGGAGGCAGTGGCGGCCGCGCTGTCCGGCAGCGGTGGGGGCCTTCCCGCGCTGCCAGTACTCTACTTGCCATCGGGCGGCCGCTCCAGGTTGCTCCATGACGCTCTGGCCAAGATGGCCACCACGCCCGTCGCGAACGGGCGCTGCAAGGGGCCGAGGACCGCGGCCGTGCTGCTCGAGAAGATCTTGGAGGCGGACTACATGCCGCGGCAGAGGCAGTGCTGGTCGAGGTCAATCCAGGGGCTCACAGCATTGGACTCGGGCATGGACGACCACCACTTCACGTTGGAGGTGCTGCAGGAGCTCACCACCGAGGACCGGCTCGACGCTTGCGAGCTGGTGGTGGTGGAGAAGACCCGCTGCCGCCGCGACCAGCTCTGGGAGGAGCCGTATGCGTCGAGCTTGCGCGAGGGTGAGGCTGGTCAGGGCGCTGCGCCCTGGCTCGATGGGCGACCCAAATTCCTCGGGCAGGGCAGGAGCCGCGGCTCGGCGCTTGTCTGCGCCGCCGGGGAGAGCTTAGCTGGGTGGCGACGATGCCCCGAGGGGGATGCGCCATCCTCAAGGAGCGCAACAAGGGGCGAGAGGAATGGCTGCTGGAGCGCGGCGCCGACCGCGGTGCGGCCTCTGGCGAACCAGCGGCGGGTGCCAAGGCCAAGGCGTACGGCCGCGGGCGCGGCCGTGGCGCCTGAGGCGCCCCCTCGCGCCGAGGGGCCCCCCGACCTCGGCGCGAGTTTGCAGGGGAGGCGAGGCGTGCTGAACGGCGATGCCCCCTCGCTGGGTTTTGGCGATGACGGTCTCGCGCAGAGAGACGCGCTGCCTATCCCGCTCTACTCGGAGGCGCTCCAGTGCTTGAAGGGGTTCTCTGCCCTTGACGGCGAGCTCTCGCTGGGGCAGCGGCGCAAAGCCGCTCGTTGCAGGCGCCAGGAGCGCTGGATGCTGGAAGGCGTCGCGGCGCTCAACGAGCTGGGCGGTGGCGGGCGGTCGGCGGGCCGGCCGCCTCAGCTTGGCGCAGCGCTCCGCGCTGCAGCATCTGAAGGGGGTCTACGCCGCGGTCCCGCCGAGGACTGAGGATTGCACCAACCAGGAGGCGTTTCAGGCGCTTCTGGGGCTTCGGCCTGGCTATGCTGACGAGCCAGCGATCGGGGCGAGAGCCGGCTACCAGCGCGGGAGGGTCTCTCTTCCTTCTGGCGGTGCTGGGCGTGTCGATCTTGTTCGGCTGTTGCCCGCGCACCTGCAGTCGGCGCTGGAGTCTGGGCACGGGTTATTGCGCTCGGAGCAGGAGGCTACTGCTGCTCTGGAGGAGGCGGACGTCACGTGTTACGTGGACGGTAAGCTGGCGCAGCGGGGCATTGACTACGGGCGGTTCCTGCTCGAGCTCTACGATGCAGGGATCGTCGAAGTTTTGGACTACGAGCTGGAACGGAAGGAGGAGACGGGCGTCTTCTGCGTGCCACGCAAAGATGACAAGCTGAGGCTCATCTTCGACACTAGGAGGGCGAACTGCCACTTCAGGACGCCCGAGTACACGCACTTGGCCTCCGGCGACGCCCTCAGCAGCTTGGAGTGCACGCCCGGTGAGGAGGTGCACCTGGCTGCGGGCGATGTGGAGGTCTGCTTCTACCAGTGCGCGCTGCCGGCCTGGGCCAGGAACTACTTCTGCTTACCGAGCCTGGCGACCCGCATGCTGCCGGCCCGCCTGCGCGAGGCGTCGGGGCCAGAGCTGTCTGCTCGGCCCAGGATAGCCTTCCGCGTGCGGGTCGTTCCCATGGGTTGGAACTGGGCCGTCCACTTTGTGCAATCTGCCCACCTGAATGTGCTGGCCTCGGTCTCTCCGAGCAACCAGTGGCTGGTGGACAAGCAGCCTGGGGCGTGCCTCTCTGACAGCTCAGCCGCAGCCAAGGTCTTGTACATAGACAACTTTGCTGCCATTAGCACCAGCCGCGAGACAGCATTGCAGGTGGTCAACGACGTGCTCGACTCGTTCACCAGTGAGGGCGTCAAGGCATCGCTTGACCTGGATGTCGTCCTCCTCGGCTTCACGCTGGACGCGAAGGCCGCCAGGTGGCGCCCCGCACCCGAGAAGTTTTGGAGAGTGCATGGTTGTATCTCGCACCTGCTGGAGCCGGGAAGACGTATCACGGGGCGCCAGCTGGAGAGGCTCGTGGGTCACGTGGTTGCGCTGCTGCTGCTGCGCCGTGAGGCGCTCAGCCTCCTCAGTGCAGTCTACGTCTTCATCCGCTTCACCTACGACAGGGCGCAGCCGCTGTGGCCCAGCTGCCGACGCGAGCTCAGGTGGGTGCTCGCACTGTTGCCCACGGTGTTCGCCGATATGAAGAGGCCCTGGCACGCTGAGGCGGGTGCCTTCGACGCGTCGCCGTGGGGCGCGGGAGTCTGCACTGCGCACTGGCCCTTGAGCGCAGTGCAGGCCGCGGGCAGGCAGCCGGAGAAGCTGCGCTTTCGCGGGCCCCTCGCCTCACTGGTGGCCCCGCGGGGCGCTGCCCTGGCTGCCGACAGCATCGAGCTCTCGGACCCGGACGCACTCTTACTTGGGCGTGCGGCAGGTTTCGCCGAGGTGAGCTCTGAGCTGCTGCGTGAAGCGACCTGGGTCACGGCTGTTGCATGCAAGTGGAGGCGCCAAAGTACCATCCACAGGCTAGAAAGCTCAGCAGGGCTTCTCTGGCTGCGGCGCGCCTCTCGCAATTCGAGATGCCACGGGCATCGTCTTCTGGGCTTGGGTGACAACATGTCGATGATCTGCGCCCGTGAAAAGGGTCGTGCGTCCGACTTTGGTCTCTTGTCTGGCTGCCGCTGCTCCTTTGCCATATCGGTCGCCTGCAACCTCAAGGTCACGTTCAGATGGATCCCCTCAGAGCTCAACCCTGCAGATGGCCCTTCGAGACGTTTCCAGTCTGGGACGGAGCCGTCTTGGCCCGAGCACAAAGACCAGTTCAGGCGTCACAACGGCAGTGGCCATGCAGGAGGTCCGCACGCTCCAGGCTGCTCCGCCGGCCGGCCAGCCGAGCCTGCCAGAGGTGGGAGGCGCTTCGCCGACCCCGAAGCGAGCCGCTGGTGGTGGCGGATCCGCAAGGAGCAGAGCGCAGCCACCGCCGCTTTCCGCCCCGGAACAGGCCCGCTGGCTGCCCCGCCAGGGCTTGCTGGCAGCCAACGTGGTGCAGCCGTCCACTCTGGTGCTCTACCTGAAGGTGTTGCTGCTGCTGGCAGGGTGGCTCATGGTGGACGTGCTGCCCGACTGGCCCGTGGCGGCTTGGGACGCAGCGCTGACCGACCTCCTGCGGTGGGCCTTCGACCTGAAGGTGGCGCGGGCGACAACTGCAAAGCTTGGCGTCGCGGTGCTTGGAGGTCTCCCTCAGCGGCACTTGGCGCCCTTGCAGAGGTGCTTCCCGCAGCTCGCCCACTCGCTGCCAAGTTGGAAGCGCCTGCGCATGTCATTAGTGGTGCCGGTTACAAAGTGGCAGCAGCCAGGCAAGACGGGCGAGCTGGACCACACCGTTGCGCGGGTCTCCCCGCGGCAGCAGGCCCTGGCTTGGGCCTTGGTGCGCCTCCGCGACCCCCGCCTGGGCTTCTGGCACCCGCTGTGGGACTTCGTCTACAGCCTCTTCCTGCGGCGGTTTGGCCAGGTGCTCGAGGCTGTGCGAGCCAGCTGTTTAGCAGGCACGCTTTGCAGCCTCAGGCACGGCGGCGACATCCTCGACCGCCTGACGGCCAGCCGCACGCTAATGGAGAAGCTGCAGCTCGGAAGCTGGCACGCCTTCAACAGCGTGCAGCGCTACGACAAGCACGCGTGAGTGGCGATCGAGAAGATAACGATTCCAGCCCACCAGCGGCTGGAGTGCGAACATTTGGCCGCTGGATTCGAGTCGCTCTCGCAAGCGCGACGAGGCGGCCCTGCATCTCGCATGCCTCGACGCCTTCGTGACAGCGCACACGTCTTTGGCTTGCCGGGCTTAGCTGCAGCCGATCAGGCCAAGCTGGAGCTTGGCAACCTGCTTGCCTCCCGCGCGGGGCAGATCTGGCAGCTCGCAGCAAAGTTTGGCATCCCTATCGGTGAAGAGAACCCTGGTAGCAGTTGGCTTTGGCATTTTCCAGACAGAGCACGTCGCCATCACTCTCCTTTTTTCTCTGAAGCCTTTGTTGATTAATGTGCTGCTGGTCGTCCCTTTCGTGCGCGCACTAGGCTCCAATTTCTGCATTGTCGCCCCTCTCCTTCTCTTCTGGCTATGAAGTGTCATGGCCGCGGCGTGTGTGATTTTTCAGGACGGCCCCATCTCGAGCTGTCTGGGAAGTAGAGCGGTGCCACCCACTTTCGCACTCAGCAAAAGTCCGCCTATCCCGACGCTCTTTGCAAGCAGCTTGCTCGAATGTTCTCGCAAACAATTGTCGCCAAGGTGGTTTCTAGAAAATGGATGTTGCTTCACGGCTAGGCCAGTGCAATGCTTGTTGATGGGTACTGTGCTTTGTTGTAGATGGGCCGTTGTCGCCTGCCAAAGCTGCCCTGTGCCAGGCTCCGTTCCTCAAGCAGATACTGGAAAAAATGATGCATGTACGTTGTTGAACGAGTTTGCATCGCACAGTTCCGTTTCATACCTGCTCTGTAGTCTTTCTGGCTCCCACAGCCAGCCCGTCGCCTCCAGACGTCTTTATTGCCGCAGGCCGTTGTCGCTTGCCAAAGCTGCCCTGTGCCAGGCTCCGTTCTTCAAGCAGATACTGGAAAAAATGATGCATTCAAATTTGACCTCGCCACCCCTGGGGGGCTGCGATCTGTGAAACTGCCGCCATTTTCGAGGCCTGCTGGGGGGCCCAGCACAGAGAGGGCCACGCGCGGATTCAAATTAGACCTCGCCATCTCTGGGGGGGCTGCGATCTGTGAAACCGTCGCCACTTTCGAGGCCTGCTGGGGGGCCCAGCACAGCGAGGGCGACGGGCGGATTCAAATTAGACCTCGCCATCCCTGGGGGGCTGCGATCTGTGAAACCGTCGCCACTTTCGAGGCCTGCTGGGGGGCCCAGCACAGTGACGCCACACGCGGACCCAAATTAGACCTCGCCGTCCCTGGGGGGCTGCGATCTGTGAAATTGTCGTCACTTTCGAGGCCTGCTGGGGGGCCCAGCACAGTGACGCCACGGGCGGATTCGAATTGACCTCGCCATCCCTGGGGGGGCTGCGATCTGTGAAACTGTCGCCACTTTCGAGGCCTGCTTTGGGGGCCCAGCAACAGTGACGCCACGGGCGGACCCAAATTAGACCTCGCCATCCCTGGGGGGCTGCGATCTGTGAAACTGTCGCCACTTTCGAGGCCTGCTGGGGGGCCCAGCACAGTGACGCCACGCGCGGACCCAAATTAGACCTCGCCATCCCTGGGGGGCTGCGATCTGTGAAACTGTCGCCACTTTCGAGGCCTGCTGGGGGGCCCAGCACAGTGACGCCACGCGCGGACCCAAATTTAGACCTCTTCATCCCTGGGGGGCTGCGATCTGTGAAACTGTCGCCACTTTCGAGGCCTGCTGGGGGGACCCAGCACAGTGACGCGCACGCGGACCAAATTGGACCTCGCCATCCCTGGGGGGCTGCGATCTGTGAAACCGTCGCCACTTTCGAGGCCTGCTGGGGGGCCCAGCACAGTGACGCCTCGCGCGGACCCGAATTAGACCTCGACATCCCTGGGGGGCTGCGATTTGTGAAACTGCCGCCACTTTCGAGGACCCAAATTAGACCTCGCCATCCCTGGGGGGCTGCGATCTGTGAAACTGTCGCCACTTTCGAGGCCTGCTTGGGGGCCCAGCACAGCGACGCCACGCGCGGACCCAAATTAGACCTCGCCATCCCTGGGGGGCTGCGATCTGTGAAACCGTCGCCACTTTCGAGGCCTGCTGGGGGGCCCAGCACAGTGACGCCACGCGCGGACCCAAATTAGACCTCGCCATCCCTGGGGGGCTGCGATATGAGATCCCCGCTTTCGAAGCTCAGGGATTGTAACTAATCAGCTTTATTGTCCTGTAGCCAGTGTCCTGCGAGTCTCCCGAATTCCGTCTGCAGACATCTGTAACCCTCGCTCCGTCATCGCCCCCCTTATAAAGTGTCCTAAACTATTTGCGCCCCGCGTTTGCGCAGGGGTTGGGTACGTCGCCAGGGTTTTTTTTGGGGGGGGGTGAAACCACATTCGAAAGGCGCCCGCCCTCCGTGTGTGAAACGGTTTCCAACTTCAAAGCTTCATGATCATCATTGGTAAGGAAGTCTCCGGCGAACCTCTTGGTCCGCCTTTCCGATTGGCCTCGGGGTGCGACAGGGTTGAGATCTTAATGAAGATGTGGAATGAAGGAGGGGATAAGGAGGAGGAAGAGGAGGAGGAGGAGGCCGATGAGGAGGAGGAGGAGGAGGAGGAGGGAAAGGGAAAGGAGGATGATGAGGAGGAGGAGCGGAGGAGGAACAGGGGGACGAGGAGTTGGAGAAGGAGGAGGGGGAGCAGGAGGACGAGAAGGAGGAGGACCAGTAAAAACCCAAGACCCATCAACGATGTTGGTGTATACCCTCCATCCGAGCTCCCCCTTCGTAGCCGCCTACAAGGATTCATGTCCACAGTGAAGTGCCCCGTTGGGAGACCATTGTTTGAAGATCTTGAAGCGTGCAAAAAACCATCCTCGGGACTGCAGTGCCACGAGTCAATCTGACTGCTTCGTCTTGACGATCCAGAATCGTGCCAGAACGCCTGGGACTTCAACGCCGCGAATTAACGTAACCGTTGCGCCCGGACAATCCTGAATCATTTCTGAGCATCATTGTTTGCACGCCGGCCAAAGGGATACATAACATTCTTGCACCTGTTTAGGAACAATGTGCGTTGTGCGAAGGACATAACCACATGTTGAAAAGGAACCTCTCTCAACCCGTGAAGCTCTCACAATTTTATAGACGAATGTGCGCGGCGTTGAGGCGAGAGCCACAGTTTGAGAACGGCCCGCCCTCAATCAGGTAAGTTCCTGCAAACGGTTAAGGCGAGTGTGCGCGGCGCGAAGTCGAGAGCCACACTTTGAAAGCCGCTCGCTCCCCATTTGTGAAACTGTTCCCAATGTAAAAGTTTCGGGATCGTACATGGTCAGGAAGTCTCAGGCGAAAGGCTTGTCCCGCCCTTCCGATTGGCTGCGGGGTGCGACCGGGAGGTGTCCTTCATAACGAATGAGGAATGAAGGAGGGGGATAAGGAGGAGGAAGAATCTGGACGCCCGAAATGGGTACGGAAAGAATGGGTACGATGCCCAACAGCAGTTCCTGCTCATTTTGAACAGGACTCGCTGTCCGCGCCGCCGCGGCCTGTGTCCATTTGAGACAGAAGACCGCCCGCCCACCAGCGGTCGCTGTTGGTTTGGGACAACATTTGTTGTTGGGCATTGTACCCATTCTTTCCGTACCCATTTCGGGCGTCCAATAAGAAGGGAGGAGGAGGAGGAGAAGGGGGAGAAGGAGGGGGAGCAGGATGATGATGTTGTTGATGATGATGATGATGCTGATGATGATAATGTTGATGATGGTGATGATGCTGATGATGATGATGATGATGCTGCTGCTGCTGCTGATGATGATGATGATGATGATGATGATGATGATGATGATAGTGGTGGTGGTGGTGGTGGTGATGATGTTGATGATGCTGATGATGATGCTGCTGATGATGATGTGGATGATGATGAATGATGATGACGAGGAGGAGGAGGAGGGAGAAGAGGAGGAGGAGGAGGAGGAGGAGGAGGAGGAGGTCCGTAGCCATTTTGGCTCAAGCCATTTTGGCTCAAGGTTCGGGACAGGCCCGAGGTTGAGTGAGGCAGCTCTCCTTTCAGAGCATTCCAGCTGTCAGAGGCTGGCGGACACCTTTCTTTGCACGTCTCTCTTCTCACATGGCCCATGCATCTGCTTCGGAGGGATTCACTCTCGTGGAGACCAAAGGCAAGGCCGACAGCAAGGGCTCCGCCGACCCATACCCCACTGGTGCAGGCCGCGGCAAAGGCGGGGGCGCCTCTGCCCGCGCGCAGGCCTCCTCCGTCGCTGCCGCGGCCGCCGCCGCCGCAGAGCTCTCTTCCACGCAGACCGCATGGCTTTCCAGCGACGACGGCTACTTCACCGAGAGCCAGCTCGTCTCAGCCACCCCGCCGGCTGGTGCTATGGGTGATTCTGATGACCGCTCTCCTCCTGCCGCTCCTCCTGGGAGCATCGACGAACTTCGGGCCTACGTCGAGAGCACCAAGACCAGCGTCCTCTCAGGCATGTCTGCTATGCGTCAAGCCATGGCCGCGCTTGAGAAGTCTATCACCGTCCACGTGCAGGGACTCAGCTGCCAGGTCGAGCAGCGGCTCGCCAAGCAGGAGGCCACCACCAAGACGCTCCAGACCCGCATGGACATCATGGCGGGCGAGATCTCCGAACTCAAGAAGGCCCTGCTCCTCGTCCAAAGCTCCGACCCCGTCCCTTCCCCTGAGGCAGCCTCCAGCAACTTCGAGCGGAAAACCGACCCCTCCGTCCTCGTCCTCCGCTCCAACTCCTTCGTCACTATGGCCTCGGTCCGCACCGCCATCACCCCCTGGCTGGCGGACGCCAATTTTGAAGATTCGTTCTGGCGCCTGGAGGGGCAGCCCGCTGGCAAGAGATTTATCGTACGTGTTCGTGGTGCCCCTGGTTGGTCTTCCAGGATGGTTTCACAAGCCCTATCAGCTATGCGGGTGGGAGATGGCGAATTCCGTCGCCTTCAGGCACAAACCACCACGGGGGAGTCGAGCCCCCTCTACGTCTCGGCGGACAAGAACTTGTGCCAGGTGCGGCGTGAGCTGGCCACCAAACTTGCCAGACGCGCGATGTCCGAGACCTACCCGAATGTTCAGCTGCACGCCGACAAGTCGACGGGCATCACCAGCTCCAACTGGAAGCCGCTCATCAGGGTCACGCCCAGGCTTTCTGAACCGACATTGGTCGAGTGGGAGACGACCAACCTCACCGCAGCGAACATGTCCCGCGAGAACTTGGAGGCCCGCATCACCGCCGCCCTGGCCTCTCCCTCCTCTGGCGCTGCCTCCTCCTCTTCTGGGGCACAGTGGTGCCTTTAACGACTGGTTCCGACTTACTAGTCGCGCGTCTGTTTTCTGAGCTCGGATTCGGGACCTGGAATGGGAGAGCTCTCTTTCATCATGATCAGAGATTGCGGTCGCTGAAGACCACCTACCTCGGCGCAATGCTCAAGGGCTTTCGAGTGATTGCGCTCCAGGAGACGCATGGCAGTGAGTTCGACGTAGCCGACTTCTTACACTTCTCAGCCTCGGGGTATGAGGCACACCACTCTTTCTTCTCCGAGCTGAACAAAGGCGGCGTGGTCACCCTGCTGCCTAGGATCTCTTCTCTCCCTGGGGATGGTAAGTACGTCGATTCCACCGTGCTTGTGCAGGGGCGTGCCCTGCACACGAAGATTTGCCTCGGCTCGGTCAACGGCTCCGTCAACGGCTCCCTCCACTTCATCTCGCACTTCAACATCCACAATTTCGGGCTTACCCCCGCCCAGACCAGCCGCATCCTGAGCGTCATCCGCCACGAGCTCGAGATCGCGAGCCGCGACACGGAACACTACCTGGTCGTGGTCACGGGCGACTTCAACATTCCGCGTGACGCCCCGCTGCCTGCGCACCCCCTTCCTGGCGGGCTGGCTGAAGACCCTGCCGCGCCCGAGTTCCGCCGGCTGCTCCGCTCACCTTGGCAGCAGATTTTCAATGCGATGGTCGAGCTCGACCCGCAAGACAATACGCACTACAATGGCTCTCGCCAACACACATCCGCCATCGACCGCATCTTCATATCCTGGCCTGGCTGGATCCTTACTCTGCTACATCTGACCTCGGACGTTCGGGACCTTCCTGAATCACTAGAACAACGGGGCCTCTCAGATCACGCTCCCATCCTGGCCTCGCTGCGTGCTCGACTTCCCCCTTCCCTGGACGACAGGCCGATTCCCAGATACCTGTTTGAACACCCGCAGTTCCAGAAGTATGTGGATGCCACCTGGCCCGCTATTGATATCTCGGAGCTCTCACCCCCACTGGCCCTGGAAATGTACAAAACCGTCCTGAAGGAGGGGGCCAGGTACGCCAGGGACGCGCTCTTCCAGGACGAACCCTCGAACCCCACTTCGAAGTTGCTGGTTATGCGCTCCTCATCCAGAGCTGTATGGCGCCAAGATCGTTGGTTAGCTGAACGTCTCCTTCGCTATCCATTTGCTCGAGAAATCCTGGAGGTCTCTGAGGAGGGACGTGTGCGTTTCGTGGACCCTGCACGCTTTTCTACTCTGCTGGACGAGCTCCAATTTGCAGAAGCCGAGTCCGCCCGGTCCTCTCTCCGTCGCGAGCTTGCTGCTGCAGACGCCCAGCAGGCTCCCGCTCACGCCCGTGCGAAGCTCAGGAAGCGGCTTCGGAGGCTCATACAGCGAGCCAAGATATGGGCGCCATTCGGACGGCGCACGGAGCTTACTGGAATTCGATCTCAAAATGGCCCGATTGTCTCGTCATCCGAGGAAATGCACCACGAGATTGCCACGCACTGGGGCCCCGTCTTCCAACACAAAAATATCGACGAGGCTGCCGCCGACATGTATTTGAATAGATTCTGCCCCAAGTTCGATTTCGCTAACATCGCCCCGCCCACGAAGCCCCAGATGGAGTCTTACATACAGAGGCTGTCTCACTCAGCCCCTGGCCCCGACGGTCTCCCATACGCCGCGTACCAACGATCCTCTTTCTCCTCATCGGTCCTACTGTCGGTCATGTGGTGGATTCTGGGTGGAAATGCTATGATGGTAGGTTTCAACGACATGATAGGCGTCTTCATCCCCAAAGGCTCCGAGACCGAGGACACTCTCAGAGGCTGCGTGCGGGCCCCCAGCAACTTGCGCCCCCTTGGCCTCAAAAACACGGACGTCAAAATCATCACGGGGACGATCGTACGCCGGCTATCTCGTGCTCTCCCAGAGGTGGTGTGCAAAATTCAGAGGGGGTTCGTGCCGTCCAGGAACTTTGGGAACAACATTGTGGAGCTCGATGGGGCCTCGAGGGAATACTCCCAGCAGGACGACGTCTCCGTAGCCATGTCTCTGCTCGTCAGTTTCGATTTTCAGCAGGCCTTCCCAAGTGTGGCCCATCAATGGCTCTTCTTGGTTCTCCGTCGCGCGGGCTTGCCCGAGGCGCTATGTTGGTTCTTCGCCGAGCTGTATCGCTGCGTCCAATGCTGGTCGGCCAATGCGTGTTCCTCGTCTATCAACAACTCTGTCTATGGAAACGCTGCGCGGCTCTACTACATCCAGAGCGGCATAGTGCAAGGTTGCCCTGGCTCGGGCTTCTTGTTCGCAGTGGCCGCGGACCCGTTCATGCTTGATTTCGACTGGAGTATCAATCGTCGTGCCCTCGGGCTGGTTCGTGCTTGCGCCGACGACGTCGGTGCTGCCATCAGGACCATCAGGGTGCTCAAGATCTTTGTCCGTATCTTTCGGGTTGCCGCTCGTGTGGCTGCCCTTGTGCTCAAGCCGACAAAGTGCAAGATTGTTCCGTTATGCGGCTCATTCTCAGATGTGACTCACGACCGATACGCACAATGGATCGCCGACCATATCCCGACATGGTCCTCTTTCAAGATTGTTCCAGAACTTCTATATCTTGGTCTTTATCTCGGACCCGCAGTGCATCTTCATAGTTGGCGCGCACCAATCCAGAAATGGAGAGACCGTGGCTTGATCCTTGCACAGCAACAAGGGCCACATCGTGTGACGGCTCAGCTCTACTCGACAAGGGTCACCAGTGTCCTGACGTACGTCGCCCAGTTCATGCCGCTCCCAGCGGAGATTCTCTCAGGTGAGGCCGCGCTTCTTGCCCGCCTGTGGCGCTCGCCGCACTGTGTGATCTCTCGCGCTGGTTTTTTCAACCTCTGGAGGTGGGGAGGGCCGAAGTTCCCAAGCGCTCTCATACTGTCATCGGCCACTCTCCTGAGATCCAGTGCCACCACACTCCAGAGCTGGCCAACCGTCCTTGCCTCTCTCCGTGAAACCGCGGACCGATGTCTGCCTCTCCCCACCCGTGCTGCTGGCTCTCTGTCTCCCTCGTTCTGGTGCCAGCCATCATTCGCGGAATTCCTGTCTTCCGCCTCAGCTTGCTTTCCTGCCAACATTGGGCAAGATCTAGTCACCTCCTCCCACCCCGCTCGTGAGCTCCTCGCTGCTGCTGCCACCTCTGCCGTCACCTCGCTCCCTCCTCCTCCCCCGAATCGCCGTGCGAAGATCCAGGGAAAGCTCGCCCTGACACTCCTAGAAGTTCGGTTTCCCGACCCATTGGTCGGTATTTTCTGCAAGCGATTAAATGCCTGGCTCCCGATATCCCTGGAGACCCTCGCCGGTTGGCCCTGGTCCGAAACCCAGCACTGTCTCTTGAAGCTTCCACCAGTTCAGTCGAATGCGATTTTGAAACTCCTCGTCAACGGATGGACGACGGAGGCTCGCTTTCAGAAGCCTGCCCTCTGTGTTCTAGGCTGTGTGCCATGTGGAATATCATCCAGCTCTGACAGTTTGCCACACTATTGGTCTTGCCCTCGGTTCCTGGCCATTTTAGCGCTGGTCCTCCAGAAGAGAGTGCTCCCAGGATGCCCCATCGAGCGACTTGGTCTCTCCTCCCCCTCGGCCGAGAGCCTCCTGCTGCCTGCCGCTGCTACCCTCCTCTTCAACATCATCAACGCTCACAGGGCCGAAATTGACCATCTTCCTGAATGCCGTGCCCGCGCTCTTGCCTCCTCTGTGAGGTACCAGCTGTGGCGGTAGGCGCCCCGCAAGTGTGATGGAGCTGACCCAGTCATCCCCCAGGTACGTCCGAGGAGGAGGAGGCGGAGGAGGCGGAGGAGGCGGAGGAAGCGGAGGCGGAGGAGGCGGAGGAGGAGGAGGCGGAGGATGAGGGAGATAGGGGGGGAGGGGGAGAGGGAAGAGAAAAGAGATGAGGAGGGAGATGGGGAGGTGCAGGGGGAGGCGGGAGGGGGAGAGGGGAAGGAGGAGGAGGAGAGGGTGGAGGGGGAGGAGCAGGATGAGGAGGAGCAGGAGGAGGAGGAGGAGGAGGAGCAGAGGAGGAGGAGGAGGAGCAGGAGGAGGAGGAGAAGAGGAGGAGGAGGAGGAGGGGGAGGGGGAGGAGGAGGAGGAGGAGGAGGAGGAGGAGGAGGAGGAGGAGGAGGAGGAGGACGAGGGGAGGAGGAGGAGGAGGAGGAGGTGGAGGAGGAGGAGGAGGAGGTGGAGAGGAGGTGGAGGGGGAGGAGGAGGAGGAGGAGGAGGAGGAGGGAGGAGGTGGACGAGGAGGCGGCGCAGGATGAACTGGGTGTGGGAATAGAGGCTACAGGCAGGGTGAGGGTGCAAAGTCCAGCGCGTTCCAACTTGTCGGTTGTCTCAGCAGACACGTTGTATGGCGTGCTTCCTAGATTTGGTTTAACCGCAGCTGTGCATGCGCGATTGTGGTTATCAGCCCGACAGAAATTCGCGTGCGCGCGAAAAGGGGCATGATGTATGAAGGAGAGGAGTGAAGTGGAGAGGAGCAGGGTGGAGGAGGGGGAGGAGGAGGATAAGGAGGATGCGGAGGAGGACAGGGGGATGGAGGAGGAGGAGGAGGAGGAGGAGGAGGAGGAGGAGGAGGAGGAGGAGAGGAGGAGAGTGATAAGGAGGAGGAGGAGGAGGAGGGGGAGGAGAAGGAGGAGGAAGACGGGGAGGAGGATAATGACACGGAATAGAAGGATGATGATGCGGAGGAGGCGGAGAGGGAGGATTCTCCCTGGCTCTCACCTTGTAGTCCTTCGCGTCGTCGCGTAGGTTACGGGCAGGACGCAGTGGCTCGTCGGGTCAGGCGGGCGCAGCAGCTCGTCGCCCCGAACGACGGACGCACGGGGAAGGGAGGGCGTGGAAAGCACGCGGTAAGCGCGCGACACTGGACGCCCGCCGCGTACCGTCGGGAGGCGTCCAGCCACAAGCCCTACGTCGACTTCCTCTGGAGGTCCGCCCGCGCTGGCTGCCTGTGGGAGAGCGTGGAAGGACCGGTGAACCTCAGCTGACCACCTCACCGATCCTGGCTAGGCCCATCTTGAGCCCATCGTCGGTGTAGACGGCCTCCTGGCTTGGCCTAGGCAGGAATGGTGGTGTGGTCAGCCGGCGTTCCCCGAGGGGAGGAGAAGGAGGAAATGCAGGAGGTGCAGCAGTGGTAGCTTAATGAATGAGGAGAGGGGGACAAGAGGTCGAGTAGTACGACGAGACATGGATAAGAAGGAGGAGGAGGGGGAGGAGGAGGAGGAGGAGGAGGAGGAGGAGGAGGAGGAGGAGAAGAGGGAAGACTAGCAGGATGTCGGGGAGGCTTCGGCGGGGTCGTGTATTCTCAGTGCCCTGCATTTGATTCCTTGCGATGTACCAGCCTCAATACTGCCATTGCCCGTATTAGATTTTCAGCCCAATCGTCGCCCCATCTCTTGGGAAGATCATGAGATCCGCTGCCTCATCTTTCCTCCCTTCTCTCGCACCCCTCTTTCCTGACATCGGCCTTGGTCTGAATGTCCTGAAGACGAATCGGAGCTTTTCCACATTCTTTATGCTTGTGCTTGTGTGTCGTGTTGTCTGATGTTTATATCACCCCTCCTTTTTTCCTTCTCCCTCTCTTTTTTTATTATTTGTATTATCCTTCCATGGCGAGGGTCGACCTCAGCCACCACCCCATCTTCTGGGAGGATCACGAGGTCCGCTGGTTGACGGCGAGTGACCAGGCGATCGCGCGAATCATCGCCATACGTGAGGCGGCGGCTGGGGCAGGGAATTAGCTCTCGCAGCCAGAGCGCCGAGATGAGGATCTCATTTGTATCAGATAGGAGGCTTCTTATTCCAAAGTCGCTGCCCTTCTCTCTCTCTCTCTCTCTATTTCTCTCTCTCTCTCTCTCTCGTGGGAGGAGGAGGAGGAGGAAGAGGAGACGGATGAGACAGAGGATGACATTGAGATGTCAGAGGGGCATCTATGAAGTGTGATCGTGTGCATGTATATATATATGGTTATATATATACATATATATAGGTGTATCTATTCGGACCTACATTCGAACCGCGCGCGCGGCTCTAGCGCAGACCAAGCAGCACCGCACGAATGCATGCGCAAAAACAAGGCATTGCAGCTTTAGCATTACTTGGGCCCTCTTATGTCGTAGTGAACTTTTAGAAAGCGTCCTGTAGACGTCATAAGGGACCACTGGGGGCTGTCGAGGGCCATCTGGGGGCCATGTTGGGTCAGTGTGGGCCCCCTATTTTTGGCTCCCTTAGCTTCTCCATTTTTTTCAAATCGTACGGAACCGACGAAGGAGCACTGCTACAACGCGCCGACACATAAATTAAGGAATCCATCGTCGTGGTTGAACGGCAGTGGCGTGTTAGAGTGTTTGTGGATTGCATGGCTGGTTTTCTGTATTCTGCTCCGGCCCCCTCAGTGGGCCCTTGTTGAAGCCCTCCTTGGGTCCTTTTAGGCTCTCTTCGGGCGATCTCAAGATCTCTTGGGCCGTCTTGGGCGGTCGGCAGCCAGGCACGGCGACATTTTTAAACAACAAATGGACACCGATGATGTTGTCCTCACTGGGCTCTCCTGGAAGGTCTCTTGGGGGCCTGGGCCTTGTGTACCGTCGTGAAGCTATGTTGGGCCCGTCTTCGGGCCATCGTGAGCCATCTTGGAGGCAGAGCCGGCGAACCTTCAGGCCTCTCGGAACCTCTTGGGCCGCCTTGGATACCAACTTCAATCGGCGAGGACCAGCTTGGAGCCATGTTTGACCGTCTCTCTTGGGCCGTCTTGAGTCCATCTTGGACATCCTCTGGTCCTCTTGGGCCGTCTTGGGATCCTCTTGTTGACCACCTGGGCCGTTTTGGGGCAATGTTGGAAGCCTCTTGGGCCGCCGTGGGCGGTCGGAAGCCGAAAAAGGGGAGAACGCCAAAATCCTTCCAACAACAAATGGAACATGCATGCTTTTGTCTCCGTCGGGTCCTCCTGAAGAGCCTCTTGGAGGCCTTTTCGGCCGTCCTGGGGGCCTCTTGAGCCATCGTGGGACCATCGTGGACCATCTTCGGGCAATCGTGGGCCGTCGTAGGCACCTCCGAGGACAGCTTGGCGCACAACTAAGCCGTCTTGGGCTGTCTTGAAAGCCTTCTGGGCCATCTTCGGGGCCTCTAGGCCGCCGTTGGTGCGTTTCGAGGCCGCCCTGGGCAACCCGGTCCCCCCATTTGTGGTCCTGGCATCGCTCGGACGCGTGCATTTGTTTTCGGCGAGGACTATCGAGGAGCATCCTTGATTATTTGGCGAAACAACCACGCACGAAACCGAAACAAAACACAGGAAATGGACGTCCGAGCGATGGCCAGTGGTACGGTGTGAGCATTGGATAATGGACCTGTAGATACGGAATCCAGTGTCTGGAAGCCAGTGGAACTCCAATCGTGGATCGGCCATAGATATCACCGCTGCCCTCATTGAACAAGGAATCCTCCAGGGTCTGGCGCCTCCTGGGACTATTCCTTAACAAACGCCTCCACCGTATGGGTGGCCCCCGGGCCCCCGGGCCCGGCCCCCGGGTATACGTGCACGAGGACCACGCGCGTGGTACGCGCGCGCCTGGGTTCTAGCCGCGCCCGAGGAGCTCGCATCGCGAGCCGCCGATGCCCCAGTGTCGGATGCACGGGCCATGCTAGTCAAAAGCTGCTGCTCGAGGCTCGCCCCATGCCGACAAACCATCTCGCGACCCCCGCAGAACGTATACATGGAGGCGCCCATGTGCATGTACACATTGCTCCTGTCTAATAGTTCGAAGGTTCTTTGATTGTTGGGGCCAATATCCTTTCATTTCCGATTGTTCTATCCTGGGCCTCTTCCTGGCCACTAGGGGGTCAGGAACAATGAGAAACGAGCACAACCAGAAATGAGCACGTTTAGAAAAGTGGCATTCGGTCAAACCTGCCGCCGCGCATGTGGTCGTAGGCTGGAGGCCTCCTTGATAGTATGTTTGGTGTCTCAGTGGGGGCCTGTCAGAAGTACACATGGTTCATTTGTAAATATTTGAAAGTTGTTCTTTGATCTTAGGGGAGGCCAAGATCCTTTCATTTCTAATTGTTCTATCATGGGCCTCTTCCTGGCCACTAGGGGGCCAGGAACAATTTGAAACGAGCACAACTAGAAATGAGCACGTTTAGAAATGAACGACGTGTATGTGTGAAGTGTCTGTAGAGTGGCACTTGGTCAAACCTGCCGCCGCGCATGTGATCGTAGGCTGGAGGGCTCCTTGATAATATGTTTGTGTGTTGGTGTCTCATGGGAGGCCTTTCGGAAGTATTTTGTCGGTCTTGGAGCCTCTATGGAGGCCGCTCGGTGTTTTTTTTTTTTTGGGGGGGGGGGAATTGAGGGGCCCGTCGGGCACTGCTGGGGGCCTCTTGGAAGCCTCTTGGCGCCCTGCTGGCGGTTTGGGGTGCCGTCTTCGGGGGGGGCAACTTGTGCAGGTCGTGTCGACAGTTCGTCCTGGAGGCTTCCCTGGGCGTACTTGTTCATCCCTGGTCTGGTTTTGACGGTCTTGGGGCCTGCAACCGACCCGATGAACAAATGTGCATTACCTCTCCCAGACAGTTTAGGCCTCTTGGAGTCTGTTGAGGTCCAAGTGTCAGGCGAATTTTTCCAGTGGCCTTCGCGGACCCCCAGAGGCTTCTAGAGATCGGAGACCTTCGTAAGGCTGACTTGGGCCACCGCGGGGTACTCTTGGGCCGTTCTGGGGCTTTCTTGGAGGCCTCTTGGGCTGCCTTGGGCCGACATCGAAGGCATCCTGGGCCGTAGTGTGCGGTCAGATTCCGAGAAAGGCGAGAGAGCCACAATTTTTCAAACACCAATTGGCATTATGTGTTTTGGGCCTCCTCGGGCCCTCCTGGAGGGCCTCTTGGAGGCCTTTTGGGCCGGCTTGGGGGCCTCTCGAGCCGTCTCGAAACAATTTTGGGCCGTCTCGGGGTCATCTTTGATCTTGGGCCGTCTTGGAGACAGCGTGGACTGACTTGGTGGCCTCTTGGACCCTCTTGGGGAAGCAATACCGGTTCGTTGTATCGCTTTGGGGGGGGCGATTTTGTCCGCATCGGAGGCCGTCTTAGGGCTGGTTTGGACCGTCATGGGGCCCTCTTGGGGTCCTCTTGGGCCGTGTTGGGGCGATCTCGATGGCCTCGTGTGCGCTTTGGTGCCTGCACTCGCCCGTGCCCGTCGGGAAAATTGCTTCTTCCGACGGGAACGGGGCGATTTGGGTCATTTGGGGCCGTGTTGAAGGCGGAATGTAATCATATTGAAGGCGAAGCGGAATGGAAGCGGAATGAAAACGTTTTCAGTCTTCACTTGGTGAGGGCAGAATGGAGCAGATATCGCTCTTAGTTGGGACAGGACGTTGGTGTTTATCTTTATGGGCCAGTTTGCATTAAACATCAACTCGTTATGGGGCCATGGCCACAACGCGGGTTGGATGGGACACGAGACAAGCTGAAATTCATCGGTCGCTTTTTCGCGGCAGAAGGAAAGCAGCTCCACCATGGCATATCCCATGTTTTCTTGTTGAGATGATAGTTCACCTTTCCGTCTTGCGCAGACTGTGGGCTTAGACACGAAGTGCAACATGTTGATGGGCGTGGGGCGCGCAGCTCCCTTGAGAGTACGATGCGTAACGTATCTCTCGCAGGCGAGGTGCCTTGATTATGGTATTTGTCTCATGGGAATGCGATTGTTTGGAAGATGCCGTTCATGTTTTATGTCCATTTGGGGAAGCATGTATCTCAACACGTATTACTCCTTCGCATCGCAATCGGGCGCTGATTTCTCACGCGGGCGCGTGGCCTTTTCGCAGAAGAAACGCACCTGATGGCGCAGCAATCGGTTGGGTTTTGATTCTGACGATGAGGACTTCAGCACGATCGAGACCACAAGGGCCGCGCGAAAGCCTTTGGGAGCTCAATGGGGCTGAAGGAGTGGCCTCAGCCCCCTCCTGCAGCAGTGTCGGCCCTGGGTGTGGCTTCACAGCGCCCGCCGACGCCGCCACCGCCACTTCCGAAGGCAAGGCCGCGGATGGCGAACGTGCCGCCCCCGCCGACGCGCGCCAGGCTGGCGCGCACGCCGCCGAGGCAGAGGAGATGAAGGTGCAGAAATACTTCATCGGAGATCGCTCGCGGCGTAGGCGACGGGCCAAACAGAACGCAAATGGCCTTGCCCTGGCAATTTCTCCATATGGCGTGGCTGACACCACATCTGGCGAAAGCCAAGATAATGCAGTTTTGGTGGATCATGTGGTTTTGGCTAAGCCTGGTGGAGAGGCTCGCTCAGCGTGTCCACCTTTTCCTTTTGGGGCTGAGCTTTCCTCGTATAAGGCTCGCCTCTTTGAATCGTCTCAGACTCTCGAGGATGTTACTACAGCTGCGACCTCAACGTGCCGTGACACACCCATGGTGGAAGTGATTCAGGGCTTGCCTCCTTCGGTTGAGGCACCCCTTTCATTTTCTACCGAGGTTGGGTATGTTCGTCACAACGTCGGCGTCGCTGATCTAGGAGCATCCCAGTCGCTTGGGAACCATGCGCATCATGTTTGCACGGCTGAGCCTCCTTTTGAGAATCGCCTTGATAGTGTTGGATGTTTGGCTGAGCCTCCAGTTGCCGAGGCTCGCCACGACGGGACCTTAAGAAGTGGCGAGGCCTTTCTCGTTGTCATGCCGGCCCTCAGCCAGTCAGTTTGCAGGGCTGGGGATCGTGTTGCGGAGGAGCCCCCTTCGGTTGAGGCGCCTCAGGTTGCGATCGCCTGCACCTGTGCGATTGATGTCGGTAGCGGTCTTGATTCGGCGCCTCCTACATCACCTTGTGGGCCTCCCTCGGTAGAGGCAGCTTGTCTTTTGAGGCTGGCTCCTGGGGTCGAGGCGGATGAGGTTACGACGAATTCGGCGCATTTTGATTTCGACGGCTTCCGCTGTTTTGCTGACGGTGAGCCTGTATTTTCCGAGCTCTGCCTGAAGCCGTGGCTAATTTCCCTTGCCGCCCGCGTGGCTTCGCGGCTGCGCGCTGCCGAGGGCTCTACTGCGGTGCGTTTTACGATTGTAGCTTCTGTCTTGCAGTGCGACTCGTCACGTTGATCGTGGGACTGGCGCTCGCGGCGTCGCTCGTAGCAGCAGCGCTTGCGGGTGGGTCCGTCGCCTGGTTTTCCAGCCTGCCTGTCAATCTCTCCGGAAGCTTGCCTGCGCAGTCGCACGCAGCAAAAGAACCCGGCACCTCCCGACAGCACCTCGACGATTTCGCGAGACCAGAAGACGACGTTTTGAAGACATCGTTTCTTATATTCGGCAGTCTGCGTTCAGGGCCCCGAAGCAGTTCTGCTCGCGAAGCCTGACGTCGGCGCGCTACATGGAGACCCATGGGCGGCCAGGGTATTCACGAGAGATTCGGGCCAAGCATCTCAGGAGGCGCAGGGTGCGTTTGTCGAGGCAGGCGATGAGACGCGGCAGTGGCGCGCGGCGCAGCGAGCATTTTGACTTCGCCGCCCGCACTTGCGTCGACGACGCCGCCCGCGTCTTCGCAGTCAGCCCGCGGGGTAAGGATGGGCGAGTTCCCCTAGGGTCACCTTGCGCCCCTGCCCCCTTTCAGCCCATCCTTGGCCGCGTCTGTTGGCCGCGCCCCGCTCGGGGAGCTGCGGGGCGGCCCCCCGCGGCCCCCGCGCCCTCGTCGCGCGCCCAAGCGACGCAGGTCGACTGCATTTCAAGCGGCGCGCGCGACCACGTTGGGGATGGGTGAAGTCCAGGACCCCATCATGCGAAGGCATCCTCAGCGGCCGCATGCAGAAACGCAAATGCTTCAACTACCCTTCATAACATGAGACGGTGGCGGCAGTATCTGGTCAGAATGCCCAACGCACGCGTCGCCAGTCTCGCGGCGGACAACGCCCGGCGGCGGGCCGAGCGCAGGATCGCGCGAAGCACCTGGGGGGAATTATTCGTTTAGATAACGCGCCCATTAGCGAGCCCCCCCGTCTGCAATCGCAATGTCAGCGCCTTGCATTTCCAGGGCTGGAGGCGCGTGCCCCGGCCCCAATCCAGCTCGAAGCTCGAAGCTCGCGCGTCGGTCGATGCTAGGAGAGGTGCGAAGCGTGGGTGGGTGGGTGGGTGGGGCGGGGTGGGGTGGGGTGGGGTGGGGGGGGGGGGGGCGCCGCTTGTTTAATTTGCCCCATTTGGTTTCTTCTTCCGAACGGCGCGATCTTTCGATGCGCGTGGATCGCGCCCCTCGAACTTGCACGTCGAGCTCGCCGCGTCTAATGGCGACGGCCCTCGGTGCGGAGCTCAAAAGAACACGCAGCTAACAGGGCGGCGTTTTTCGGCGCCGCGAGGGTGGATCGATGAGGGGTGTGATCTCAGCATTTAAACGACCGGGGTTGACTTCCCGATTGCGCTTGTCCCTCGACCAGGAGGGTTGTCAATGACATCGCTTCTTTCTGGGGCCTGTGGGGCGCCGAGTGCGCGATGGCCCAGGAGTTCAACCGCGCGCCCTTCAACTCGTTCGCCCCCGAAGAGCTACGCGAGTGATTCACCTGGCCGGGCCCCGAGATTCCCGCGCCGACATGGCTCGATGCAAGCGCCCCCCCCCCGGGCAGCGCCGCGCCCTCGCCCGTCAGCAAGTTGGCCGCGCCTCGGGGGGGCTCCGAGGCGGCAGGCGGTGGATGCCCGGTCAGAGCTTGCCGAAGGGGTTCTCATTGTAAACGACAGCTGCTGGCCCGCCCCCAGAATCGCCGCGGGCGCCGCGCAGTCCCGGGGCAGATGATGCATTCAAATCGCTGCTCCGTCTGCCAGATTATTCGAGCGCCGAAATCCGGCGCGCGAGCTCGTCGCCGAGTGTGCCGTGGCAGGAGTTTGTCTATTCCAGGAACGCTACTTATTGGCCGCGTCGGGGTCGACATTAACACGTTCGCTGCGCGAGGCCCAGCGCGGCTCGACGGGCGCGCTACTGAAACATGTCAGTTTTCAACTTGCTCTCCTGCCTGCGGCAGGCGATGGAGGCGGCGGCCGCCCCAGACTGGCCCAAGCCCCAACCTGGGGTGCGCGGGGCAGGGCGGGGCTCGCAGGGCGCCGAGCTGGCCGCGCTGCAGGAGGAGGTTCTTTGATGGGCGCGGCCTTATCAGTAGTTAGGCAAGGTAAGTGGTTCTATTTTAGGAGAGGTTTGGATGAGTGAGGATTGGTTAGGAGGCCTATAAGTTTTGTAGGAATGCCGATAGTGATAGTGCCCCATACCCCCCCTACGTTTCATTATAGAATATATAGGAGCTTACAGCGTCCTATCATCAGCAACGCTTGGAATCCCTAATTGATGTATTGTTTTCACTATTTTATTTTTCACTATTTTCCATTACTTTTTACTATTTTTCATTATGTTCACTAGGTATCAATATTTATCATTCTTTGTTCCTTATGTTTCACTTTTTATATGTTTTTTATATAGAAAATCTTTACTTTTCAAAATTCAGACATTGAAACAAGTCTGACCGACGCCAGAACGTTGTGCTCCGAGGGAGAAGAAGGAGAAGGAGGAGGGAGGAGGAGGTGTTCTTCTTGGTCGGCTTCTACTACCTGCAGCTCGACATCCTGACGCATGCCGCGCGAGCCGCCGCGGGGGGGATCCCGCTCTTCATCCGCTCGATACCTCCTCTTCCTCCCCCACGATGTGCCTCGTGCCTCTCTACAGCGGCCAGACCGCTTCGCATATTTTTCGTTCTTCCTACTTTATTCCTGTATGGTTTCTACAGCGGCCAGACCGCTTTGCATTCCTCCTCTATTTCTCCATGTATTCAACAGCGGCCAGATCTTGCATTCCTCTTCTATTCCTCCATGTATACTACAGCGGCCATATCGCTTTGCATACTATCATTTTGTCTCCTTCCCTTCTCCTTCTTCCCTGACTTTCGCAGCGGCCAGGCCGGTTTGTTTGCATTTGGTTTCGCGTTCCATATCGCGCAATGTCGCCCTTGCTCGTTGCAGCGGCTTGGCCGCTTCAGTTGTTGCGGCGGCCTGACCGCTAACGTGCGTATATGCGCCCATGTTTGCAACAGCGGTCTGACCGCTAAATCTTTACTATTTGGTTCACGCAGCTTGTGCATCGCTTTGGGCGCCACAGCGGCATGCCCGCTCGTTGCCTGCGCGCAGCATATGGAGATGGGGAGGAGGAGGATGGAGGGGAGGTGGGGGAGGAGGAGGAGGAGGAGGAGGAGGAGCTGGCAGGAGGAGGAGGAGCAAGACCAGGAACGGCCCCTCTTTTCAGCGGCCTGACCGCTTCGCAGCCTCTCTCCATCCAAGCGTCGCGCCGCAGCATACGCACGCAGCCGCGAAGCGCGACGGCTCAAGAGCGGCTATAGTCGCCGCTGGCGGTCGCGCCGCAGGATGGACGCCCCTGCGATTGCACGGCGCATCTCCGCAGTCGGCTTCATCCTGCAGTCGATCTGCGACCCGCTGCAGGTTGCCGCGGTGTCGGCCGCGCAAGCGGAGCAGGTGGTTAAGGAGCTCAAGAAGGCGAGGTTGCCTCCAGAGGACATTCAGCCGATTCTGCAGGCGATCGCGGAGTCACCGTTCGCCGACGCCGACAAGGCAGCCCTCAACACGTGCATCTCGGAGTTGGCTAGTGACGGCGATTCTGCCAGTTGCGTCGCTGGCCTTCAGGACTGGGAGTCGCTCCAGGAGTTCTTGCCCCAGGCAGTCTGGGATTCCCTGCCGACAGGGGATCCCAACCCCCTCTTCGACTTTCTGATCGACCTCGGCCTCCGCAGAGCTTCAGAGCCCACGAAGCAGACGATGGCTTGCCTGCTCATGCAAGCAGGGAGGGGTCTTGACGGCGCAATTCAGATTGACGTTAAGCAAAGGACGGACTCTGTGCTGGCCGTCGGCACGCTATTCGCGGAGAGGGTGGCCATGCGTCAGCTGACGACCCCAAATCCTGCCATCATGAATTTGCCGACGTTGCCTAGTATCCTGGCGAACGACTCCCGCTGCGCACCAGCGGGCGTGCAGTCTGTTCCCGCCGAAGCGTTTCGATCTCGACCCCGTCGGCTGGAACATCCTCAAGAAGACTACCAAGATGCGCCATCGTTCATCTCGGCCCGCAAGCGTTGCGAGCTCCTCGTGGAGCATCCGAGGGGCGCAGCCAGCTGTCTCGAGGCAGAGTCCTGCAGGTTCTCCACAATGGCCTTCTTTGCAGCAGCAGCAGCAGCAGCAGCATCAGCAACTGCCGCCGAGCCAGGACGCGTCGCCTGCGATGGTCGCGCAGTTGGCAACGTCGATGATGTCGACGCTGCTTCCGATGCAGTCGCAGATCCAGCAGGTGCTCCATCAGGTGTTGCAGCAATCTCTCACAGGGCTGCCGAGCGGGATGGCGCAAAGTCAGAGTTTTTTTTTTTTTTTTCAAGCGGCCAGCGCTGCAATGCAGCATGCAGCGGCCCCTGCAGCGCTTGCTGCATCACCCCAGCCTGCCGCATCGCCAGGTGCGCTTGCAGCGCTGACGCCTCCCCAAGGGCCAAGTGCGCTTGCAGCAGCGTCGCCGGCACCATGCGCAGCTGCAACGGGACTGTGCGCAGCAACAGCAGCAGTGCCGAGCGCATCAGCATCAGCGTCCGCAGCAGCACCAGAAGACGCAGCAGCAGCAGCAGCAGCAGCTGCAGCACCGTTCGCAGACGGGCCAGCAGCACCAGCGGCGCCTGCCGTTAACGCCCTGACGGGCTCCGAGCCCAAGCTGACCGTAGCCGAAGCAGCAGCAAGGATCACAGAGGCTTACGGTTCGCAGAAGGCCGACCGCAAGAGGGCAAGGAAGGACGATGGCGAACCCCCTGAGCTCAAGAAGGCTGCAAAACCCGCTATGAAAAAAATCCAGCGGCCGCTGGCTCCGTGAAGTTGCCGCGCTTGTGCGACGAGTCAACGCGTTCTAATTTCCTCGTCCGCTTCATGGACTTTGCAGACACGCAGGCTTCCATGAGCTTCCCGCGCACCACGAAGACGAAGCAGGCGACAAAGAAGGATGCATTTCCATCAGAGGGGGAGCGAACTTCGCGGAGGAGGAGGAGGGGCAGCAGCAGCAGCAGGGGAGGGGGAGCAGCAGCAGCAGGAGAAAGGGGAGTGTAGGGGAGAGTAGGGGGAGGATAGGTGCGAGTAGGGGATATTAGGGGAGTGCAGGGGAGAGTCGGGGAGTAGGGGAGTGCATGCAGAGGGGCGCAGGGGAGCGCACAGGGAAGGAATGCGGGTCAGCCTGCAGGCCATCAAGACCTGCAACGACGCGTGCAGCAAGGCCAACGTGGACGTGCCCAGTGGCCACGAGTTTCTCTCGACGAAGTGATCGTGCCAGAGCTCAGACTTTCATCGCTGCGTTTGCGCGTCAGCAGTCCTGGCCGTATACGAGCATCTGCACGCAAGCTTGCATCAGCTCAGCATGCCCACGTTTGGTACAGCGGCCTAACCGCTTTGCTTGATGCTTTCTATAGCGGCCAGTCTGCTTGCGTGCGTTCGCCAATATTGCTACAGCGGCCTGGCCGCTTGGGGTTTGCCAGATTTGCTGGTTATAGCGGTCTGTCCGCTTTCATTCTTTTCCGCTTTCCCCTCCTCCTCGTCCTCCTCTTCTTCGCCCCCCTCCTCCTCCTCCTCCCCTTTCTCCCCCTCCTCCTCCTCCAGCTTGCGCGGCCGCCTGCGCCGCGCCCCCCATGCGAGGCTCCGCTGAGCCTCCCTGAGGCCCCCTGCAGCGAGCGCCATGGAGGCGTTCCTCGAAATGGAGAACGCGGCGGTGCACCCCTTTCTTCTTGGGAAGGGTATCTCCGCATTTGTTGTCTCTGCTTCTTCCTGCGCCAACGCAGCGCCGATGTGCTTACGCTAGTCGTCGATTTTTCTGAGTTGCATGCCCACCTCCCCCTGCACTGCCCCACCCCGAGCCCCTCCCGTGCCCCAGGGAGAAGCTCCTGCAGATGCTGGCCAAGCAGCAGCAGCGGCAGCACCAGCAGCAGCGGCAGCACGAAGCACCAGCAGCAGCGGCAGCGATGACTCAGCAGCAGCGGCAGCACCAGCAAGACCAGCGCCAGCACGAAAGAGCACCCCGTGGCCGCGGCAGACCTCCCCGAGCACGAAGGGGGCCGCGACTCGCCACACAGATGCCAGGGCGCGAGTGCTCGATCGGCACCGCGGCCTGGACAACCCTGGCAGCCGCCAGGTGAAGAGCCCTGCGCGCAAGAAGAAGAAGAAGGTGGATCCTTCTTCAAAGCTCGGCGCTGAGCAGCTGCCGAAGAAGCGCGCGGAACCTACTTCAAAGTGTCGCGCGCCAAAGCCGCAGGGGACATCGGCTACCTCGCTGCCGCCGCCGCTGCCACCGCCAGTTTCGCCACCGCCGCCTCCTGCGGCAGCTGCAGCAGGCCCTCCACCGCCGCCTCCTGCGGCAGCTGCAGCAGGCCCTCCCTCGGGGACAATGCCGCTTTGGCCGAAGGCGGCGTCGCAGTCCGAGGTTTCGCCGAAGCCCAAGCCTATCGCGGCGTCATTGGCAGCGGCCCCTGCAGCGGCAACTCCAGCGCCGCCTCCAGAGGCGCGTCAGCCGCCTCCGAAGCAGCCGACGCCACCTGCACAGCCGCCGCCTCAGGCTCTGCTGCAGCCTCCAGCGCCGCCCCCAGCGGCCCCTCCAGCGGCAACTCCAGCGCCGCCTCCGAAGCAGCCGACGCCACCTCCACAGCCGCCGCCGCAGGCCCTGCAGCCTGGCCCCCACGGCTGGAGATCGCCGAACGGGGAGCCGTGGGGGGCGGGGGTCAACGGCGGCAAGGCGCGGTACGGCATCAGCGGTGGCCGCAATCGCGACTACTACCGCTTGCTGAGGCGCGCGCAGAATGAGGGCCCTGCGGCTGCGGCGGCGTTCAAGGCGCAGAACCCGCGCCCGAAGGAGCTCGAGAGGGCGCGGCAGTTCTACCAGAACGCCTTGCACGTCGCCAGGGCGGTCTCGCCAACGCCGCCAGCAGCAAAGGCGGAAACCAGCAACACCGCGGCCAGCAGCAGCAACCAGCTCGGCGAACCGCCTTCACCCAAGCCTTTCCTTTGAGTAGCGGGCGCGACCGCTTAGCTTTGCAGCGGAAGCGACCGCTTAGAGGATGCGACCGTTCAGCCCAGCGCAGCAGTAGCGGACGCGACCGCTCGGAGGACGAGGGGGAGAGGACGAGCAAGACGAGGAGGAGAGGACGAGCAAGGAAACGAGGAGGAGGAGGAGGAGGACGAGCAAGGAGACGAGGGCCACCATAAGGATGACGAGGGGAAGGGAGCGCGGGAGGAGGAATACGATGAGCGGCAAGCCCGCGCCCGACGCGCCTCGCATCGGGCGCGCCCCCGCGCCCTCACGACGCTTCTGCGCCGAGCAGGCGAGCTGCCTCGGCCCGCGCGGAGTTGCAAAATAGCGTGCTCTCCAGCATCTGCCCCAAGCTCCCGCGCAGCTGCCGTGCTTCCTCCTCTTCCTAACACCTCCTCTTCATAGCGGCCAGACCGCTTTTCCTATTCCTCCTCGTCCGTCCACCGCCGTCGTCCTTCATCCGATATAAGTAGCTGCCAGACCGCTTTGCCTCTCACCCTTCTCCTGCGCCACCTCCTCCACCATATCGCGGCCAGGCCGCTTTGCACCTCCCCTTTCTCCTGCACCACCTCCTCCACCCATGTTGCGGCCAGACCGCTTTGCCTCCCCGTCTGTCCACCTCCATCGTCCCTTCCACCGAAATAGCGGCCAGATCGCTTTACGCCTCCTCCTTCTCCCGCAAGCCCTGCCTTTGCCAAACAGCGGCAAGACCGCTTTGCGTCTTGCCATCGCCATGTAGCCTCGCATTGGTTGCGCCACATCCTTGCGTTTCGGATCGAGCGCTGAGCTGCGAGCTCCGCTGCCGCCCCCTCGCGAGGCACGCCGCTTCCCGCCTCCTCGAGCGAGGCTCCGCTCGAGGCACCGCCAGCGCGCGAGCGATGGCGTGCGATCGCGTCGACGACGACAACACGCGCACGCAGTGGCGGTTCCATGAGTGCCCGTTCAGCCACAGATGCCCGCAGGAGAAGTGGGTGAAGCGCTCCCACAGGTGCCGGAGCTGGGGCTCCGAGGCGGACGCTCGGGATAAGCTGTTCATGCACCTGCGCTGGAGCGACAAGCACAAGAGCGATGTGGCTGACATGGCGGGCGAGGAGCTCAGGGACTTCGCGCAGGCGGCCGGGATCGATTATCGCACCATCAGCAAGAACGACGACGAGTACAAGCGTTGGATGAAATGGGGGGCGGAGAAGGAGGGGAACAAGAGGCTGGCTGCAGAAGCCATCGACCGCAAGCAGTGCGGCGACAGTGCCCGCCGCGCCGACGACGACGACAGGGGCCACCGCGACGACGACAGGGACCGCGACAACAAGAGGGCTCGTCGTGGTCGTTCTGGCAGCGGCGTCGACACGGAGCAGATCGCTGAGTTGGTGGCGTCCAAGCTCGCCGCTGGTGCAGCAACGCCAGGGGCTTCAGCTGCAGCACCCTCAGCAGCAGCACCAGGGGCGGCATCCAAGTCACCAGCCGTGTTGGCGCGCCGGCATCAGGGCAGCGGTGCCATCGCGGACAGCGCCGCGAGGGTGACCGTGAGCCTCGGCGAGCTCAAGGCGCTCCAGGGCGACGTCAAGCGGTGCAGCAGGGCGTCGAGCCAGATGTTGCGCCCCCTGGATGGCGCCAGGGTTGCGTTCTGGAACGAGCTGCAGACGTTCAACGACGCCGACGAGACCATCCAGCAGCTCATCGATGCGCTCTCGTCGGGGTTGGTCTTCGGCGGTCGCGGCTGAGCGGCATCTGCAGTGGCTCGTTTTCTTCTCTTTTCATTACCATCGAGAATCTCACCGTCACAATCTCACCGTCGAGAATCTCACCATCGAGAATTTTATCCTTCTTCAGTTGCTGCGATCCTGTTCGTATTAGAGCACTTCGCGTCTTGCGTTGGAGACGCCCCTGTTTAGCCAGCGCCCAGCGGAGTTCCGCTCGAGACGGCAACGCTCGAGCTTTGCGCGGCTTTGCAGGAGACAGAGGCTGCGCGAGATCCCTTGCCATCCATTCCTGCTCCTTTTCTTCCTCCTCCTCCTCCTCTTCCTATAGCGGCCAGTCCGCTTGCATGCGTTTGCAACATTGCTACAGCGGCCTGGCCGCTTGCATGGGTTTGCCAGATTTGCTGGTTATAGCGGTCTGTCCGCGTTCATTCTTTTCCGCTTTCACCTCCTCCTCCTCCTCCTCCTCCTCCCCCTCCTCTTCCTCGCCCCCCTCCTCCTCCCCCCCCCTCCTCCTCCTCCTCTGCCCCCTCCCCCCCTTCCTCCTCGGCGCCCCTCTTGGGGCCTCGGCGCCCCCTTGGTGCTGACACTCCTGGGCCTCGGCGCCCCCAAATCCGAAGCTCCGAAGCTCCTCCCATTCCTCTTCCTCCTCCTCCTCTTCCCCCCCCTTCTCCTCCTTCCTTCTACCCCTCCTCCTATATCCTATTTCCACCTCCTCCTCCCCCCCCCCTCCCCCTCCCCCTCCCCCCCCTCCCCTCCTTATCCCCCTCCTACCTTTCCTCCTCGATCATCTTTCCCCTCCCCCTCCCCCCCCCCTCTCCTCCTTCGCCCCCCCCCCCCCCTCTTCCTACTCCCCCCCCCCGGCCGCTTTACCCCCCACCCCCCCCTCTGCCTCCTCCCCCCCCCTCCTCCCCCCCCTCCCCCCCCGCCCCTCTCCGCCCCCTACCCCCCCCCCCCCCCCGCCCCCACCCCCCCCCCCCCCCCCCTTCCTCCTCCACCCCCCACGCGCCCCCCCCATCCCCCCACCGCCCCCCCCCCCCCCCCCCCCCTCCTCCCCACCCCCCCCCCTCTCCTTACCCCCCCCCCCCCTCTTCCCCTCCCCCCCCCCCCCTTCCCATTGGCAGCAGGCTGGATGTTAGCTGGATGTTGCCTGGGCGTTGTGTTCATGCTGTTTTTTTGTGTGGTTTTGATGTTTTATGTTGTTTGTAGGTTGTTTTTTTTGTTGTTTTGCTTGTGTTGTCTTGTAGGGCGGGTGCCAGACAACGCCAGGCAACGCAAAAACAACATGAAAAAGAAAGAAAAAAAAAACAGCACAAACAACGCGTTTTTTTTGTTGTTTGTATGTTGTTTTATGTTTTTTTTGTTTTGCGTGTTGTTTTTTTGGTTGTTTGATGTTGTCTGTTTTTTCTTGTTTTTTTTTTGATTTGGTTTCTATCGGTGACTACTGTTACCCCCCCCCCGCTCTCCGTCGCCTCCTCATCCGCCTCCCCCCCCCCCCCCCTCCTCAGCGGGCCAGCCGCTTTGCGTTCGCTTCCCTCCTGCCTCCCCATTCTGCTCCTCAGCGGCCCAACCGCTTTGCATGGGAGGGGGAAGAGGAGGGGGGGAGGGGGGGGGAGGAGGAGGAGGGGGAGGACAGGATAACGATTTCGTCGCAGCCATTTTTGGCTTCAATTTTTTTGAATTCGCCCGGCCGAATTCGAGGATTTGTTAAATTGCTGCCTGGGATGCTCGCTGGGCCACGCGCGGCGCCCTCGGCCCCGCGGCCAACATGGGCGCGTGGCACTTCGCGCAGGACGGCCCCGGGTGGCACCGCTGCTGCCTGCAGGGCGTTCGGAATTGCCGAGCGAGCTTCGGTGGCGAGCATCGTTTAACCGAGCCCTATCCCCATCTCGGTGGCCTTTTCTCCACTAGGGGATTTACCCCCCCGACGTGGGGATATAGGCGGAATTCCTGGGATTTCGGGGTGTATATCCCCATGTCGGGGGCGGCGGGAGGGGGTGGGCTGGTGGGGGGCTACATGGGGTTGTTAGGTTAACCGATACATAGGCGAGGCGCTACTCACCGTCGACGCGGACACGGCCACGAAGCTCGTCGACGGGCGCCTGGCCATCGCGGCTCAGGCGCGCGCTGCCCAGGACGGCGAGAGGGACAGGCACGCCAACCAGCGGCGACGGCTTCACTGAGTGAATCCGCGCGCCGCGCGTTTCGAATCGGGAGCCGTGCTCCCCGCCTGCGCCCGCAGAGAAAAAGCGTCGCGGAGGGCGACGCTTCCCGTCGAGGAGGCGTCGCGCGCAGTTCCTCCCCCTCCTCCTCCCCCTCCGCGTTCTCCTCAGCGGTGCAACCGCTTTGCTTTGCATGGCCCCTGAGGGAATTTCCTCTTCCTCCTCCTCCTCCTCGTCCTCCCCCCGCCTCCCCCCTCCTCAGCGGTCTACCCGCTTTGCTCTGCAAGTTCAGCGGCGCGGTCGCTTCCCGCGTCCACGCTTCCCGTTCGCAGCCACTTGAAGGGCTTCCCGAGGCGACTGCCGTCGTCGGAAGTTCCCCCGCGCGCGCCATGGCGTCCAAGCGCGTGATGAGGAAGCGGCGTCCAGGAAAGGTTGCGTCGCTGCCTTGTAACGATGGCGGCGATCATGCCGCTTCTTTTCTCATGCCCTCATGCCGCTTCTTTTCTCATGCCCTCATATCATCTCTCCATCCAGGCGCAGCGGCGTGACCGCTTGGCACCCGACCCCCCTTCCCCTCGCCTCTTCAGGCGATGCTGCTGATGCAGCAGACGCAGCACAGGTCATCGCCAACGCGACGATGACGACCTTGCCCAGCTTCTCCGACGACAGCCCTGCTCCCATGGCGCCAGTGGCAGCTCAGAACGCGCTGCAGTCGCTCAGCCAGCGCCAGACCGCGGCAGGCAGCCAGGGGGCGCCAACCGAAGAGGCGGGAGACGCTGTCGCAGGCAGCCTTCAGCCAGCAGCAGGCGAGCCTGTCGGCGAACCCGCCGGCGAGCCCGTCGCCCGCGCCCCCGAGGTCGCGCCGGCAGAATCCCCGAGCGACGCCCGCCCGCCCTGCCCGCCCCAGCCCGAGGCAACCAAGGGGGCGACAAAGCCTGACAAAGAGGCAACAAGGGACCCCCTGCCTGACAAAGAGGCAACAAAGGAAGAGGCTGAAGAGGAGGCGGGCGAGAAGGCTGAAGAGGAGGACGTGCCAGTGGAGCAGCTGTCGGACGACGACAAGAGGGGGGAAGAGGTTGAGGCCCTGCTCTCGCAGGGCTACCCGAAATGCCCCATATGCAAGAAGGAAACGAATCCGCTTGCACAGGGTTGTAAGATCACCCATGGCGGCACGGTCATCACGTGTGCCACGTGCAGGGTACGCGACCAAACACTTCGAAGGATTTTCGGCGGGTGGCCGATTGCGGAGTTCGACGAGCTCACCGCCGAGGAGCAGGATCACTTCTACCAGAATTGCGGGTCAGCCGCTGCTGCTTGCCGCGACGCGATGAAGGGGATGCTGATGAATGTGCGCATGAAGCGCATCACGGAGACCCACGCTGGGCAATTCCTGCCCTTGTCTGTGTACGAGAAGCTGGGATACAACACGAAAGATATTGAGGAGAAAACACAGGCTGCTGACATCGAGGATCATCCAGTTCTCGGGAAGACGTACCGGGTTCAGATCCACGAGATCTCGGAGGCCAGGATCAAGGAGGTCACAATGCAGGAGATAGCTAGAAAAGTT
The DNA here is from genome assembly GCA_963575745.1 of Prorocentrum cordatum. Classification (NCBI taxonomy): domain Eukaryota; class Dinophyceae; order Prorocentrales; family Prorocentraceae; genus Prorocentrum; species Prorocentrum cordatum. Next base: position 81,735 of record CAUYUJ010000385.1, on the reverse strand, counting down.
GGCAGCAATCGCAAGCGCAGAGCGTCAGCCTTCCTGGAGGCTGCCGAGGAAGCTGGAAAGCCGCAGAGCGCAACAGCGGCAGGAGCAGCAGCGGCGCTCGAGGAGGCTCTAGCGGAGCTGCCGAAGCAGAATGGCTCAAAGAAGCGCCAGCGCAGCAGCAGCAGCAGCGACAGCAGCAGCAGCTCCAGCTCCTCGAGCTCCGACAAGAAAAAGAAAAATAAGAAGGGCAAGAAGGGTAAGAAGGGCAAGAAGGGAAAGAAGGGCAAGAAAGGCGAGAAGGACAAGAAGGGCAAGCACGATGACGAGGAAGAGCTCTCAGGGTCTGACGCGGGCCTCAGCCCAAAGGAGCTTGTGGCCAAGCGCAAGGCGAAGCTCGCAGCAGAGAAGAAGGCGGCCCGCGAGGCTGAGAAGATTCAGAAAGCCATGGACAGGGAGATGGCCAAAGAGGAGGCGGCCCGCAAAAGGGAGGAACATAAGAAGCGCACCAAGGGCTTGCAGACCATTAACAAGGTGCTGTTGGCGGTGAAGCCATTGCTGAGGAAGACGGGGCATCTTCTGCGCGATGAGCGCGCGAAGAAGGCGACGGAGTCAGATCGGATCTGACGATGGGGAGGAGGAGGAGGAGGCGGAGGAGGAGGAGGAGGCAGAGGGGGAGGAGAAGGAAGAGGAGGAGGAGGAGGAGGAGGAGGAGGGGGGAGTCGCCCCCTCTCATTTCAGGCGCCGACGACGTACACTGAGGAGGCCACCAAAAAGCAGAAGTTTCTGAATGATGTTGTGGAGTATTGCAACAGGTGCCTGGAGGACGAGGATGTCGTCCCAGACGTCAGGGAGGAGGAGGTTAAGACGGCTGTCAACTACATGACATCGTGGATGAAGAATATCAAGGCTGCTTTCGAGACGCAGTCGTGGGCCAAGAAGAAGTGATCCACTGGGGCTCTGGCCGGATCACTTCGGAGTAAGTCTCCGTCGACTGGTTGGTTACCGATGGCATGGCCGTGGCGGTAGCTACCTGGACTTCTGAGCGTGCTTGCAGGGGCACACAGCGGACTTTACCGCTCTCGCGTAGGATTTATAAGGAGCTCGTTGCTCCTCTTGCTAGCGTCGTATACATCGGGAGCTGCTGCGTTGCTCCTCTCAGCAGTCCGCGCCGATGCAGTTCCCATAGCAAACGCGCTTCCCTCCTCCTCCCCCTCCCCCTCCCCCTCTTCCTTCTCCTCCTCCCCCCTCCCGTCCTGCGTGAGTTGACCGCTCGTCCCTCCTCCCCAACCACGGAATGCATCTTGATGTTGTCGCATGCAGCAGCGGCATTGCCGCTTTGCTAATGATGCCGTTTTCACTTGCAGCGACATTGCCGCTTTACTTGTAGTTGCATTGCAGCGGCATTGCCGCTTTGCTATAGTGATGTCCTTCTCAACTTGCAGCGGCATTGCCGCTTCGCTTGTATTTGCGCCAGCGCAGCGGTCTGACCGCTTCGTTGCGCCTGCGCGTTCAGGCCAATGCTTCCGCTCAGCGCCGCCTCAACCGTAGCGCTGGCTCAGGCCAGCTTTCGCCCGAGCCAGCTCGGGCTCGAGCCAGTTTTTGCTCAAGCCAGCCTCATCTCCGATGAAACGTTTAAGCTCCGATGCGGGCGAGAACGTCTCCAAGAGGTCGCGCGCATTTGCTCCCCTGATTGCCTCGTTTAAAGCGTCGAACGCGGCAGTGATCGGCATTGCGCGCTGCTTGAAGGAGCAGCCAGAGATCATTGACGGCGTGGCGAGGTGGAGGATCAGAAAGGCTAACGATGAATTCGCATCAGCATTTCTGGATGCGCCAATGCAGCTGAACTTGGCAAGCGGCGCGGCCTTCGACATGCCCGTCGTCAATGTCGCCAGCCTCCTTCAACGCTGCGCTTCCGAATCTGCGAGCTTCAGAAATTTGCCGCCCGCAACTTTAAGACAATTCCCGTGCTCCCCAGCGGCGCCGTGGGACTTCATCTTGTACTTCGATGAGTTCGTGCCAGGCAATGTCTTGCGGCAAGATAACAAACGCAAGACGCTCTCGTTTTACGGGGGCTCCCGCTCCTTCGGCCCTGACGCGGTGTCGTGCGAGGACGCTTGGTTGCCTCTCGCTTTTGTTCGCCACGCAGTGGTCGATAAAGTTGCGGGCAAGATGTCCGGAGTCGTTCGCCAACTGTTGCGACGACTTTTTATTGGCCCAGACAGCGCGTCGCAGAGGGGCATCCTCATTGTTGGCATTGGGCCTGGCGGCGCCCCTGCGCTCATCTTCTTTAAGCTGTCGAACCTTCTTTACGACGAAGATGGCGCTAAACATGCCTTGTGCTTGAAGGGCGCCGCCGGCGTAATTCTTTGCGCTCCGTGCAAGAATGCGCGCGGCATCTACGACCGCTCGGGGCCCCTGCTGTCAGCGCATGACAGGGCGAGCACGCTGGTGCCCATTTCGTGCTCTTGCCCCAACCGGTTCGACGCGCGCGCCGCGGAGGGCGTGTTCTTCTCCGCCGACCTGCTCCAGCGTCTGCAAGCCACGCTGCCCAAGGGCGCGTTCGAGGAGCAATGAGGTCATCGCGGCCGTTCCGCTCATTCGGTACGCTCTCGATGTGCTGACCGCTGGGGCCCGCTCAGTTCAAGCTGGACTTTGCAAAGGAGCTGGCTTCCATTGCCGCGCTGGCCGCGACCACGCCGTGGCTTTCGAGTCTGCGCACGGTGATTGCGGCATGCGCACCCCAAAGTTTCATTTCAGCAGGCACCTGCCGCGACAGGTGCTCAGGAATGGGTTCGCAGTTGATGCGCTTGCGACGGAGAGATACCATAAAAACTCATTGTTGGTCGCTGAATGCATCGACAACACGCGGTGCTTCGAGAAATCATTACTGAATTACGAGGCTAATTGCCCTTCAGTGCCACCATGCGCAACATAATGCTTTTTATGGTATGCCTTGGTGTGCGCTCCTCAGATACAACGACGTCAGGAACGTTTCGAAGGTCGTTCTTGTGGGTGGCTCTCGCATACAAGCTGGAGATCTTCTTCTATTTGTGGAGACAGCGCTATTTTATCCCTCGGTGGTGCCGTAGGAAGGCGGCAACGTGTGCGGCGTTAATTTGTTCGCGAAGTTGCATTTGTATTAGCAGGCGTTGCCCCCCGCCTCACCGGCGGCGAAAGGTGTGGCGCCTACCGCGAGTTCGCGCAGCGTCGTGGGCAGGTGCGACTCCTCTCATGGCAAGTAGCCTCTCCTGGACACAAAAGGGCTTACTGGAAAACTGCTGTTATATGTGGGATATGGCTATACGTCCTGGCAGGTGCGCCTGAGAGTGCCCTGAAGCGTCGAGCGTGGCTGGCGAGTTATACTGGGTGAACTTTGCCAGCGCATGTCCTGTGGACAGAAATAAAAAGGCGCAATCGGCAAACGCTGTCGAGATGTAGGCGGCGCGACCGCTTAGCGAGGCTATCCAAGGGAAGGCAAGGGGGTTGAGGGGGGAGAGGAGGAGGAGAGAACAATCGGGGACAGGGGCGGCGCGACAGCTTTGCCACTTTGCGAGGCTATCCCCAGGCACGGAACTGGAGCGGGGGAGGTGAGGAGGAGGAGCGCGGCAGGAGGAGGAGGAGGAGGTGGAGGAGGAGGAGGAAGAGGAGGAATAGGAGGAGGAGGACGAGGACGAGGAGGTTGAGGAGGACGAGGACGAGGGGGAGGACGAGGAGGAAGAGCGGCGCGTCCGCTTTGCCCCTCATGCCCCGATCCTTCGCGCGCGATCGCTTTGCGAGGCCGTCCAAGAGGAGGAGGGGGAGGAGGGGGGGGGGAGGAGGGGGGGGAATAAGAGGAGGAGCAGGAGGAGGAGGAGGAGGAGGGCGAGGAGGACGAGGAGGAGGAGGGCGAGGAAGAGGAGGAGGAGGACGAGGAGGAGAATGAGTAGGAGGAAGAGGAACAGCGGCGCGTCCACTTTGCCCCTTAAATTCTGATTCTGGGAATGACCGCTTTGCAGGTTATCCAAAAGGAGGACGAAAAGGAAGAGGGGGGGAGGAAAAACAGGAGGAGGGGGAGGGGGAAGAGGGGGGGGAGCGGTGCGACCGCTTTGCCCCTTCTGCTTCTTGGTTCCCTTCAGTTTTGCCGCTGCCATTGTCATCTCAGGAGCTGCAGCGGCGCCTTGCGCGGGCCCAGTGCGAGCGCGACAAGTGGCTCACGAGGCCATCGGAGGTTGCCATCCAGGGATTCGAACGCATTTGCCCTCCCTCCTCCTTCTCCTTAACCTCCCCTCCCCCGTTGGAGCGCAACGTTCTGGGCGTGATTAAAAACGAAAGTTCTGAAGCGGCCAAACCGCTGCACTGTGCAACTTGCAATGTAAAAGCGGTCTGCCGCTGCTGAAAGTCAGGAGAGAAAGGGGGGGAAGCAAGCTGGTTTGTGATTTTTCTTAGATTTTTTTGATTTTTCATGTTCATTATTTGTTTCATTATTTTCATGTTTTGGAAACATATGTTTTAGTATTTTCCTTATTTAACATTATTGTTTTCACTATTTTTCATTTTATTATTATTTTCCTATTTCTTAGTGCATGTTGATAGGATCCTATAGCGCACAATAGCTATATATAGTGTTTTTCAGAATCCGCGCCCATCAAAGTTCCCAAGGGCAAACAAGGAGCCGGAGGAGCATGGGCGGCCCGCATCGCAATCTTGCGCCGCGCGACAGCCGCGAGCTGGCGGAGCTCATCGGCGCCGGCTTCGCCTGCGACTTGGCGACGCCGACCGCGGGCGTCGCGACCGTCGCCCAGCCGGCGGGCCAGGGCCGCGCCGGCGAGCGCGCGTCGGCGGGCGAGAAACAAGGTCTGAGCCCGCCGTGGCCGCTCGCATCTCTCGGCTTCTGTTCTACTTGGTAGATCCAACTCCAGGCCTACCTCCCCAGACCCAGCGCGCCCTCGCGCGGCGTCGGAACAAGGCGGTGGACATGAGGAAAGAGGGAGCTCCTCGCATGTTTCAGGAGCACGCGCGATTTCTCCGCGATCGGGTTTGCCACTGCGCCCAGAAACAGCACGCGGGGCCTCGCACGTGCGCGTTGCACTTCTGGGCGGCGCCAGCACAACAGACCACGGGCATCGATGACAGCGACAACAAGGAGCTTCTGAGCCTACACTCGGCTCTCTGCAGTGCGGTCGGGCAATTGGGCGGGAGGTTCAAGGCGGACCGGGGGGAGATGCCGAGATGCCATTGGCGCGTGTCGGGTTTCCCCGCGAGGCGGGACAGAAGCAGGTCCGCAAGATAGGCGGCGACAAGGGCAAGGGCGCGGACGTTGGGCCAGGGCGAGATGGTAGACATGCTTCGAAAGGGAGTTCTGAGTAACCAAGTCCTCGCCAATCTGCTGCAAGCCCGAGGCTCCTTCTTGAATGCAGTCAGGGAGCCCGTGCTGCCTTCATGTTTCATAGGTCAGGAACCCATGGGGGGGGGGACTATATCTCTCTCTCTCTCTCTCTCTCTCTCTCTCTCTCTCTCTCTCTCTCTCTCTCTCTCTCTCTCTCTCTCTCTCTCTCTCTCTCTCTCTCTATATATATATATATATATATATATATATATACCCAGGTTACGGGGGCGAGGCCGCCAGGAGTGCGCCTGCGCTCTCCACGGGGGCTCGGGGGTTCACTTTCTTTATGTTTTTACATAGATTCGGCGTTCAAGGGCCTCCGAGCCCGCCAGGAGTGCGCCTGCGCCCTCCATGGGGGCTCCAGGGCTCATTTTCTTCGCGGTTTTAAAGATTTTCGGCGTTCCAGGGCCTCCGAGGCGCCAGCGTTCCAAGGCCCCCGAGGCGCCAGCGACGGTTCCGGGGGGTTCCGGGGCTCACATTCCTTGTGTTTTTACAGGGCTTCGGCGTTTCAGGCCCTCCGAGGCGGCAGCGGCGACCCCGGACATCTTGTTGACCTTCGGACGGAGGCCCAAAACCAGCCCCAGAGCGCTCCAAGACGGCCCACGACGCTTCGCACACCGCACCAAAACGGCCCCAGAGAGCTCCAAGCGGCCCCCACGACTGCCCAAGAGGGCCCCAGGACGGCACAAGAGGCACCGAAAACGGTCCAAAGGAGTTCCGACACAGACCCCGAGAGGCGAAGAAAAAAAACTCACAGAGGCGCCCCACATGCCCAGGCCGCCCAAGAGGCCAAAAAAGGCCCCGAGATACACCAAATCATACCCCAAGAGGCTTGAAAAACTGCGTTTCACCCTGCTTCTCGTCCGCATTATCACCTTCCTGCTCCTCAGTCCTCCCGGTTGTCCAGCTCTCTCCCGGTCTCCGGAAATATAGACATATTCCCGGAATTGCCAGGAACAGCATTCCTCGAGTGTTTTTTGTTTTTTGTTCTTCGCCGCCCTGCTCCATCGTCATTCCCTGATCCTCCGCCTGCTGCGGCTGCTCTTCATGCTACTCCCGCGCCCCCCCCTTCCCCCTCCTCCCGCTCCCCTTCTCCACCTTCTCGCCCGCCTGCTTGTGGATCTCTCTCCCGGTCTCTCGAAGCATGTATCCGGAACGCCTGCCGGGGACATAATTTCTTTGCTTGCGTTCGAGTGTTTCTTTTGTTATTCGCCACCCTGCCTCTTCGACTTTCTTCCCATGTCCTCCTCCTGCTGCGGCTGCTCAACATGCTACTCCTGCACCTCCCCTGTCCTTCTTCTACCTCCTCCTGCTCCACCTGAACCCACCCTCCTTCCGCTCCAGTTCTTCTCCTCCTCACCCTCCTTCCCTTCCGCCTACTCCTGATGTCCTGATCGTCCTGCTCCCCCTCCTCTTCCTGCCGTTCACCTTGTCCTGCGTGTCTGTCCTTCTCCTCCTTCGCATCCTCCTGCTCATCCCCTTCCTCTTCCTCCTCCCCCTCCGCCTCCTCCTCCTCCTCCTCCTCCTCCTTCTCGAGATTCCTCCTCCTGCTGTAGCTCTCCTCCTCCTTCCTGTCCTCATCCTCCTTCTCGGGCCCCCCCTCCTCCTGCTGTCGCGAAATATGTTCTCGAGGAGCTTCCCGGGAATGTAATTCCGCGGGCCCCCATTTCTCCACCTCGCTGATATTATCCTCTTTCTCGTTCCCCTCCTCGTCTTTCTCGGGCCCCTCCTCCTCCTATCGCGCAAAATGTTTCCAGGGAGGCTCCCAGGAACATGCGTCCCATCCTCTTGCTCAAGCGCCAGATCCCTCCTGGCCGGCTTCTCCCCCTCCTCCTCCTTCCTCTGATCCTCCTCCTCTGGCTGCTCTTCCTCCTATTCCTGTTCCTCTCCCTCTTCTTCCTCCGCCTCCTCCTGCTTCCCCTCGACTTCTCCCTCTCTCTCCCTTGCTTCTGCCGTCTGTCCTTTCTCGTCACTCCGCGGGTCGCGGGGCCGAAGAGTCTCGGCGCCCGATGGGTCGTGGGGTCGCGATTGAGGATCTTCGACCCTAGAGGTAAGGGGCGTCCAGGGACCGAAGGATTCGGAGGACTCCAGGGGCCGACTTCAAGGGTCGCGGGGCCTGCGGTTCCCAGAGGTATCCGGACCGGGGGGGGCGCCCGGATCGGGGGGCGCCCGGACCAGGGAAGGGGGGGGAGGAGGAGGAGGAGGAGGAGGAGGAGGAGGAGGAGGAGGAGGAGGAGGAGGAGGAGGAGGAGGAGGGAGGGCGGAGAAAAGGAGGCGAGGGAAGAGGAGGAGGAAGGAGGAGGAGGAGAAGAACGTGTAGGAGCGGGGGGGGGGGCAGAAGCAAATGAGGAAAGAGGAGGAGGTGGTGGAGGAGAAGGAAGGGAGCTAAGGAAACGGAGGAAAGAGACAGGCGAGGAAGGGGAGGAGGAAGAGGACGAAGGAGGAGGAAGAAGAGAAGAAGGAGAAGGAGGAAGAGGAGGGGGAGGAGGAGAAGGACGGGCAGATATATGCATATATACACATAAGAAAAGGCCTGCTTTGATACTTCTGCCTGGGCCTTGCCGTGATCTCGGCTAGAGCCAAAGCGCGCGCGAAGCGCGCGCGATGGTTCTAGCGTGTGTATACATATATATATATATATATATATATATATATATATGTGTGTGTGTGTGCATGGCTGCCTATGCCGATGTATATATATATATATGTATATGTATATGTATATGTATATATATATATACATACATATATATATATGTACATGTATGCTCACTGTTCCGAAGGCCCTTCCAGGTTCGGCGCCTGGATAGTGGCCCCCCTCTCTCCTCGGTTGAGCCCCCTTCGCCGCCCTCCACGCACGCCCCGCCCCCTCCTCTCCCATCTGCTGCGCCGGGGCAGCGACTGAGCGGGAATTATCAAGATTGCGACCTTGATTCGCACCTCGAGCTCTCGGGGGATAAGGTGCCTCTGGAGGGCCAAGGAGGTCTGCGTTCCCCCCCGCGGCGCGGTTTCTCTCTAGGCCAGAGGGGCCTCCCCGCAGAGCCGATGGCAGGCGCCTCTCGCTTGTCTTGTCTTGCCTTGCCCTGTCTTGTCTTGTCTTGCCCCCCACCCGCCCCGCCGCGGCCGCCCGGATTGCGCAATGATATTTGCGAGGTAGCTGGCCAGGATAGCTCATGTGGACCTCGAGCCCGCAGTGGCCCCTTCCGGAATGTTGCGGGCAGGGCCCGTGGATTCGCGCGCCGTTCCCCTCGCGCGGTTGCCGTTTCGCCGTGACGGGGCGGCGGCAGAAGAGGCGACGACAGTTTCTTCCTCGGCGCCGTGCCTCAAAAGAAGGACAAGCGAGATGGCAAGGCCATGAAGCCTGCGAAGTCAGAGCGCGCGCCTGACCGTCGGCGCGAGTCTGCAGCGCTGGGCGCAGAGTCCATTGGCGCCAGCCCACCGCCCGCGCCGCGCATTCCTGTTCAGGGTCGGTCTGGGCGTCGCCGTGCTCGTCGGGGTAGAGATGGGGTCACGGGCGGGCGACGACTGCCTGGGGCGCGTCGACAGGTTGCGAGCTGCTGCTGCAGCGCTGGGCAGTCCAGGCGAGCGCGCCTGCGCCGACGACGCGGGGCGGGGTGGGGCGGGGTGGGGTGGGGGGCGATGGTGTGGGGGCCGAGGGGGCGCGCTGGCCCAGCGCCGGCTGTTCGACTTGCATCGCTGCTTGCGGACTCAACGCTGAGGGTGGCCAGGTGTCTTGCTTTTCCTTTCGGGGCTCCGATGTCGGATCCCTGCGCCGCCCGAGCGGCGCGCCTGGCCCTGCGCGGGGCTGGGTCGGCTCGGGGCGAGTTTCATTTTCAGTGCCTGGGAGTCCGTCTTGGGCCGAATTTAGGGGAACAAAAAATTATCCCAGTGCGACCCTACCTAGGAGTTGGAGCATTCAGGAAAGCAACAGCTAAGCTAAGCTAAGCTAAGCTAAGATGGGGTAAGCTAAGCTAAGCTAAGCTAAGCTAAGCTAAGCTAAGCTAAGCGAAGCGAAGCGAAGCTAAGCTAAGCTAAGCGAAGCGAAGCGAAGCGAAGCTAAGCTAAGCTAAGCTAAGCTGGGCTAGGCAAAGCTAAGCTAAGCTAAGCTGAGCTGAGCTAAGCTAAGCTAAGCTAGGCTAGGCTAGGCAAAGCTAAGCTAAGCTAAGCTAAGCTAAGCTAAGCTAAGCTAAGCTAAGCTAAGCTAAGCTAAGCTAAGCTAAGCTAAGCTAAGCTAAGCTAAGCTAAGCTAAGCTTAGCTAAGCTAAGCTAAAGCTAAGCGAAGCTAAGCTCAGGGTAAGTTAAGCTAAGCTAAGCTGGGCTAGGCAAAGCTAAGCTAAGCTAAGCTGAGCTGAGCTAAGCTAAGCTAAGCTAGGCTAGGCGAGGCTAGGCAAAGCTAAGCTAAGCTAAGCTAAGCTAAGCTAAGCTAAGCTAAGCTAAGCTAAGCTAAGCTAAGCCAAAGCTAAGCTAAAGCTAAGCTAAAGCTAAGCTAAAGCTAAGCTAAAGCTAAGCTACAGCTAAGCTACAGTTAAGCTAAGCTAAGCTGGGCTAGGCAAAGCTAAGCTAAGCTAAGCTGAGCTGAGCTAAGCTAAGCTAAGCTAGGCTAGGCTAGGCTAGGCAAAGCTAAGCTAAGCTAAGCTAAGCTAAGCTAAGCTAAGCTAAGCTAAGCTAAGCTAAGCTAAGCTAAGCTAAGCTAAGCTAAGCTAGCTAGCTAAGCTTAAAGCTAAGCGAAGCTTAAGCTCAGGGTAAGTGCTAAGCTAAGCTGGCTGGCAAAAGCTAAGCTAAGCTAAGCTGAGCTGAGCTAAGCTAAGCTAAGCTAGGCTAGGCTAGGCTAGGCAAAGCTAAGCTAAGCTAAGCTAAGCTAAGCTAAGCTAAGCTAAGCTAAGCTAAGCTAAGCTAAGCTAAGCTAAGCTAAGCTAAGCTAAGCTAAGCTAAGCTAAGCTAAGCTAAGCTAAGCTAAGCTAAGCTAAAGCTAAGCGAAGCTAAGCTCAGGGTAAGTTAAGCTAAGCTAAGCTCGGGGAACCCAGGGGGCGCAACTGGGGGAACCAGGGGGGCGCAACCGGGGGAACCGCCCGGGGTGGGTAGCATTGCCCGCCCCCTTTAGCAAAGAAAGTAAGAACCCTTCTAGGCAGAGCCTAGGTAGGGAATGACATGAACATAAAAACTCTGAGGTCCGCGCGGATTTCTCGGATCGGCGCTGGGGCCCCCCGGCGGCGCCTCCGGCGCCGCCACTGGCGCGCTCCGCGCGCCAGGCAGGGGGGGGTCCAGCGCCGATCCGACAAATCCGCGCAGACCACAGAAGTTTTATGTTTATGTTATTTGTTGTTCCCCTATGGTCCTGTATGTGGCTGAGTCGGCTCGGGGCGAATTTCATCTTCAGTACTTTGGGGGTCAGTCTCGGGCCGAACTGCACCCTGCGAGAGCATGCGACGCCCCCCGTGGCCGGGCTTAAGCGGAGCACCCCGTGCTGGTGGCAGGGGCCGGGGCGCCCTCGTCGCGGGCCTCTGCTCGCTGTCTTGAGAGAGTGCTGCCCGTCGTGAGCCGCGCGGCTCAGCTGTTTCAGCTCCCGCGGCAGCGTGCGATGTCAGGGCGTCATGTTTGTTGCCCGTCTCTGACGTCCACCGAGCAGTTGCATCGCTCGCGGCGGTTGGCTCCAGTTGGTCTCCTGGCGCGGTCCGTTGTTGAGAAGTGCCTTGTCTGTTATGCTTCCCTCGTACACTCGGCTCTCCTTGTCCTCGGCACGTGACAAGTTCAAGTTGCGAGGTTGCGTGGTGCGGTTGTTGAAGGAGGGCCTGCCACTTGGTGGGACGGCGACATTCTCGCCCCCGACTTTCGGGGGTCGCCACCCATCGCATGGGCCAGGGGAAACGCCCCCCTTGGGCCCCCCGCTCCCCCGAGCGCCCGCCAAGCAGGCGTCCGTCGCAGGGCGTCCAAGCCGTCGAATGCGGCTCGGAGGCATGACCTAGCGGCGCAGCGAGGTGGAGCGGCAGCGCTCGGGCTTTCTCGCGCGGGCACACCGGCGGAAGAGCGGCGGCGCCTTCGACGGCAGAGTGCATTCCAGAGGATTTTCGATCGAGCTGTCATCCTCCCAGAGAGCTTAGCGATCAGGGTCAGGACCAGAATCCGAAAGCACTTCCTGGTTTCATTTGAGTTCGATGATGTGGAGGCTCTGCAAACGCTTCTGGCCGCGGCGCCGATGGCGTGGAGCTCAATCGCGATTCGCAGCTGGCTCGGATGTTGGATCATTAACAAGCGAATGCAGAGGCCGTTCCACGCGTGCGTGCTCGGGGGTGCCATGGTGCTTCCGACTCAATGTCGCCTCTATGTCCTTGTATTCCCTTCTTCTCTCTGGTCCTGTCATTTCCCTTGGTATTCGGGGCGGCTCGCTCGCATT
>CAUYUJ010000385.1:57500-65000 GCA_963575745.1 Prorocentrum cordatum | reverse complement strand
CGGTGTCGACGTCGTCGTCGTCGACGTCGCCGTCGACGTCGCTGTCGGCGTGGTAGGAGTAGTAGTAGTAGTAGTAGTAGTAGTAGTAGTAGTAGTAGTCGTAGTAATAATAGTGGTCGCCGTCGTCGTCGCCGTAGTAGTAGTCGTAGTACGTATTGTAGAATTCGTACCAGTACGAGTACCAGTGTGAGTACTAGTACTTGTAATAGCACGAGTAGTAGTAGTGGTAGTAGTGGTTGTTGTTGTTATTTGCAATAGCTGTAGTCGTGATAGTAGTAGGAGTTATACGAGTAGTAGTAGTAGTAGTAGTAGTAGCAGTAGCAGTAGTAGTAGTAGTAGTCGTCGTCGTCGTAGTACTAGCAGTAGTAGTAGTAGTAGTAGTAGTAGCAGCAGTAGTAGTAGTAGTAGTAGTAGTAGTAGTATCAGTCGCAGCAGCAGTAGTGGTAGTAGTAGTAGTAGTAGTCGTAGTAGTAGTAGTAGTAGTAGTAGTAGTAGTAGTAGTAGTAGTAATAGTAGTAGTCGCAGTCGTAGTCGTAGTCGTAGTATTCTGATTAGTAGTAGTAGTAGTAGTAGTAGTAGACGTCATTGTCGTTGATGTCGTAATCGTACTCGTGGTCGTAGCCGTAGGCATAGCCGGAATAGTTGCGGTAGAAGTCGTAGCACAAATCGCCGTCGTAAGCGTAGTTGTAGTAGCCGTGATCGTGGTTTTCACAGTCGTAGTCTCGGAGGGAGTGAACGTGCTCGTGATAGGGATTGTAGGAACTTTTCTGAAGGCTGAGCAATGGCAGACGGCGGTCGGGAGTACGTGGTTTTCCCAACTCTCCCGTGGTGTTGGGTCTTCGCGTTGACAAGACAGCGCCCCGCGTTCCTCCTCCCGCTGCCCCCTCCTCCACACCTCCCCATCCTTGCCTCTGCCCTCAGCGCCTGCCAGGCATTTCGGCACAATCCTCACACGCTCCGTGGCCCCATGGGGAGCTCCACCGAGGGCCGTAGTGACTGCGCTCGCAGAGCACAGCCGCACTCATGCCGACACCGCTCACGTTGCGTGGCCCCATAGAGAGCTCCACCGAGGGCCCTAGCGACAGCGCTCGCACGGCACCACCGCGCCTGTTTCGGCACACACCTCACACGTTTCGTGGCCCCATAGGGTGTCTACCGAGTTCCCCAATGGCTGTGCTCGCATGGCACCACCGCGTTAACATCGGCACACCCCTCACACGCTTCTTGGCCCCATAGAAAGCTCCACCGATGGCTCCAGTGACTGCGCTCGCACTGCGCCGCCGCGAACATGTTGGCACACCCATGGCCCCGTAGGGAGATCCAAGGAGGGCCCTAGCGGCTGCGTTCGCATGGCTCCACCGTACCCGTGTCGGCGCACCCCTCACACGTCTCGTGGCCCCATAGAGAGCTCCACCGAAGGCCCCAGTGGCCCCGTCCGCCTGGCACCAACGCGCCCATCCCGGCACACCCTTCACACGCTTCGTGGTCATATTGGAAGCTCCACTGAGGGCCCCGTTTGCAGAGCACCACCGCGCTAATTTCGGCACCTGTCACACGCTTCTTGGCCCTACAGGGAGCTCCACCGAGGGCCCCGCTGGTTGTGCTCGCATGGCACCACCACGCCCACTTTGGCACACCCCTCACACGTTGCTTGGTCCAATAGCGAGCTCCACCGAAGGCCCCAGTGATTACGCCCGCTTGGCACCACCGCGCCCATTCTGGCACACCCCCCACACGCTTCGTGGCTTCATTGGGGGGTTCAACCGAGGGCCCCAGTTGATGCGCGCGCACGGCACCACAGCGTTCATTTCGGAACACCCCTCACACGTTTCGTGGCCCCATAGGGAACCCCACCGAAGGCCCCAGTGGCATGGTTCGCATGCCGCCCCCCCGTCTATTTTGGCACACCCCTTACATTATTTGTGGCTTCGTAGGGAGCTCCACCGAAGCCCCATTGGCATGGTTCCCATGCCGCCACCCCGTCTATTTTGGCACACCCCTCACACGCTTCGTGGCCTCATAGGAAGTTCCACCGAAGGCCCCAGTGGCATGGTTCGCATGTCGCCCCCCTCCACCTTGGCGCACACCTCACACGCTTCGTAGCAGCATAGGGAGCTCCACCGAAGGCCCCAGTGGCATGGTTCGCATGCCGCTCCCCCGTCGAATTTTGGACACTCCTCGCGCGTTTCGCGGCCCCACGAGGAGTTCCTCCGAAGGCCCCAGTAGTATGGTTCGCATGTCGCCCCCCCTCCGTTTTGGCACAACCCTTCGCGTGTCACCATTGCGCTAATTTCGGCACCCGTTACACGTTTCGTGGCCGCATAGGGAGCTCCAACGAAGGCCCCAACGGCACGGCTCCTGTGCCGCCACCCATCCATTTTGGCACACCCCTCACACGCTTCGTGGCCCCACAGGGAGCTCCACCGAAGACCCCAGCGGCGTGACTTGCATGCCGCCCCCCTCGATTTTGGCACACCCCTCACACGCTTCGTGACTCCATGAGGAGCTCCGCGAAAGGCCCCAGCGGCAGCGCCGGCGTGGCGGCCCCGCCCCATCGCGGCGCGCCCTTCGCGCGCTTCGTGGCCATAGGGAGCTCCGCCGAAGGCAGTTCTCACAACGGCGGCATACTCGGAAAGGCATCATCGTGTTACATCTTCGCGCCTCGACGGCGCCCTCGACGGCGCCAAGTTATTCGCGCTTCGCGGTTCGGCTCCGATTCCTCCTCATCCTCCTCTTCTCCCCTGGGAGGCGGCGCGAGAGCGCGAAGTTATTCGCACTTCGCGCTTCGCGCAGCGCGCAGCGCGAAGTTGGGAGCCCTCGTTTACTGGAGCAGACATCAGCAATACGTGGAGCGTCGGCGCCCAAAGAGGCAGCGCCTCCAGAACCACAAGCGGTACAGCGCGAGCGGGAATCCAAGCGCGTCTCATGAAGCCGGCATCGTGCTTGCTGGTCCTTCTTAGCTTTAAGTCTGGCCTGTCCCTCTACAGGGGGAATACTCAAACATAATAATAAAAAAGTCTGGGGACGTTTTTTGATTATTTTTTGGCATGTTGCTTGGAGTATTTTAAAAAGTCGCCCCAAATCCCCCTGTAGGGGGCACGCCCGACTTAATGCCAGTGGAAAATGTGTGGCTCCAGGGCAACCTCACTGTAGGATGCGAGACATCGCGCGAAAGCCAGGGAACCCTGGACACTGGCAGTCCAGAGGGCCATAGCCTGCGGGAGTGCCCAGCAGTTCGATATCAGTGTGCAGTCCCATGTCCCTGGCCGTTGTCGAGAGCCTCTGCGATGATGTCCGTAGGCCTTGCCCAACGGCCTGCTTGCCCGCTCGCACCGGTACGCTGGGGGCGGGCCCCAGCCCGCCTCGGCGCCTCCTGCGAAGCAGCTGCAGACGCCACGGCCGGCGCACCCGCGCCATGGCACGCCGGCGGCTCGCATGCGGCCCCCCGCGGCGGCTTTGGCGGCCCCGGCGGCGCACCCAGGGCCAGCCGGCAGGAGGTTCGACTCACCGCGACAGTGCGCTCTCGCTATCGCCGAAGAAGAGAGATCGGCGCAGACACGCAGTTTCGGAGGTCTGCGCGGGTTTCTTGGATCGGCGCTCGACGCCCCTGCCCGGGGACACCGCCATGGGGTTCTCAAGCGCCGATCCGAAAAACCCGCGCCGACCTCCGACAATTGAATTGGTGATGCCCTTGTTTCTTCCTCCACATCAAGGAACTGCGCCAGAAGCGCCGCTGGGAGCAAGTCCTAGCTGCGCTGCACGACCTCGTGCTTAGCAACCTGCAGCCGGAATTGGTAACGTGCGGCGCCGCAATCAGTACTTGCTCGGCCTGCAGCCAGTGGCAGCACGTATTTGCGCTGCTGGACAGCCTGGCTGAGTGTGGTATCCAGAAGGATGTCATCTTAATCAACGCAGCCATCAGTGCATGTAGCGGTGAACAGTGGGACAAGGCTCTGTGGTTGTTGCGCAGCATGGATCCGATAATGCCGAACACGGTGTCCTTCAGTGCTGCCGTCAACGCAATTAGCGTAGGTGGATCAAGCGCGAAATGGGAGCATACTCTAGGCCTACTCTCTGACATGTGTAGCCTGGCTATTGAATTCGACATGATCGCTTACGGCACCCTGATTGATTCAGCAGTCTCACGGGACATCCGCTGGCTCTTCTTTTGCGGTTTCTCCCACGGCCTTTTGGGGCCTCCGTTGACGTTGTTCATTAGTTTCACGGGCGGGGCATCCGCTGTCGCCTCTCGTTCGGCTTCTCTCAGGGCCTCCTTGGGCCTCCCTGTCTCTATTTGGTGTTCAAGCCTTTTGCGGCCTTTGAGGCCACTTTGGTGTCTTGGAGGCTGGGGTTGACTCTTGAATGGAGGGTATATGGGGAGGCAAAAGAGAGGAGCAGGATGTGGTGGAGGAGGAGGAGGATTACGAGGAGGCGGCGAGGGATTTTGAGGCGGAGCAGGTGGAGGACGACGGCGACGAGGGAAGGATGAGGAAGATTACAGGGAGGAGACGGTGGAGAGAGAGAGAGAGAGAGATACAAAGAGAGTGGTTGAGGGGGAGGGGGCGTGTGAGAGGGAGGGCATTATTTGCAATGACTCTCGGCAGTCTTCCGGGACTCTCTTGGGGCCTTCTGTGGCTGTCCGGGGGCTCAGCTGCGACCTTGAGCCGCTTCTTCGCTTCCAGGGGGGACGTCATGGGGCTCTTGTAGGGCTCTCTTGGGGCCGTCCTGATGCGACTGGCGGCCTCCTGGGGACGCTTTTGAGCTGCCTCGGCACGCTCTGCGGGTCGTGCTGAGCTGTCCTCGCGCCCTCTAGGGCGACATCGGGCCGGAAGTTATTCTGGGCCGTCTTTGGGAATTCAGTCCTTGAGCATCTATAGGCTGTCGTGGGGCCCTCGCATGTGTTCTGAGGCCGTCTTCGGTGAAACCGCCTAGGACACCAACACCAGCGAAAGCTATATCCAGCTGCCTACGGCGAGTCCCGCCACCGTGCCTGGGTTGTGGGTTAGATGCCTAGTGGATGTTATTTGGGATCTCGAGGGGGACCTCTCGGGGGCCTGTTGGAGTCAGTGTTGATGCTCTTGGGGGCCGTTTGGGGGCATCCTTGGGGCCTCTTGAAGGTCTTTTGAGGCCTCTTGGGCGCCTCTTGGGGCCTCCTGGGGGCCCCTTGGGGCGGAAGGCTCGGATTTTCGGTTCATGTTCCCTCTCTGGTGCCCCTTTTCGGTGCCGTTTTGGGCCCCTCTTGGGCCGTCCTGGGGCGCTCTTAGGCCGTCTTGGGGTATCTTGGAGGCCTCTGGGGCCGTTTCGAGGTGGTCTTGGGGGGCATGTTGGGCCGTCTTGGAGCGTCGGAACGTCGAAAAGGCGAGAACGCCACAATCCTTCAAAAACGCTCGGAAAATCAATGATTTTTGGTTTTCGGGACCATCTCGGGAAACCTCTTGGAGGGGTCTTGGGGCGCCTTGGAAGCCTCTTGCGCCGTCTTGAGGCTATCTTTGGCGTCTTCGAGCGATCGTTCGGCGACTCGGGGCCCTCTTGGACTGTCTTGGGGGCCTCCTGGGTCGTCATGGAAGCCTTGGAGAGGCCAGGAAGGCGCCATGGCCGCCCAAGGACGCCCCGGGAGCATGGCCGGTGCATGCAGCGAGGTGCGGCCTGGGAGGGGGCGGGTCCCTTAGAGATTACAAGAACCCTACCAAACAGCACTTGGCATTCTGCCACGCCTCAACGAGCCAAGGAGCACGGTGGCGGAGTTCACAATGTTAGCCAGCGTGGACCCCAAACAAGAAGATGTTGCACTGTGGATGTGTAAAGTTTGGTGCAAGCCGTGTGGTGCAAGCTGTGTGGTGTTACGTTTGTGGTGCACTCCACGTGGCGTAACCAACGTGGTGCAATCTGCGTGGTGCAAGCTACGCGGTGCAAGCTATGTGGTGGAAGCTATGTGCAAAGTGGTGTAAGCTGTGCGGTACCTTCTGCGTGGTGCAAGCTATGCGGTCCAAGCTATGTGGTGCAAACTACGTGGTGCAATTCACATTGCAGAAATTGAAGTTTTCAACTCCACCGCTCTGGCAATCATCACACCCTTCCTCCCCTCGACTTGTTTGGCACAACCCATGCGGCCGCGATTGCGGAGGCCACTTTGCACAGGCTGGCGCATCCGCGGCTGCGCTAGCGCGCGCAAGCTCGCGCAAGGAGTGGCCAGCTTGTTTGGCACAGCCGCCGCGTCCGCGATGGCGCATACCGATGGGAATCCCCCAGCGCGTCTCGAAGGCCACGCTGGGACGCGGGCACTTCAGTGCGGATCGGTGAGTCGGGCGGGCGCGGTATCATGATGACGCCGACGAAGGCGGCAACGCTGATGGATAGTACCGATCGTGGTGGCGCTAATGACGATGACGACTCGGGTGCACCAGATTGCTGCTTCTAGACGAAATCATTGACGTACGATTTCAGCAACTGCGCTCGGGCAGAGCAGACGGTTTGCTATACAACACCGCCAGTTTTTGTTGACGCTCTTAGGTTGAATTGTTTGTACAACTGTTGTGTGTTGTCTGATGTAGACATGTGTCCGCGCATGTGGACGTTGTGCAGTTTGGCCCGTCTCCTGTGTGTGTATGTGTGTGTGTGTGTGTTTGTTTGTGTGTGTTTGTAGTTGTGTTTGTGTGGTTGTGTGTGTTGGAACTGTTTATCGAAACATATTGTTATGAGATAGGCGAGCCCAAGCGCATAGTGTTGTGCAATCGCGTCGCACACGTCGCCAGTCCATTTCGCATCATTGTGGCTGCGTGGTGGTCTGCTCGTGTACAGGGGGGGCGCTAGGGCAGGCAGGACAGTCTTCGAGGAGATCTTTGGAGATGTGGCTAGCACCCTGTCGAAGAGAGCCGATAGACTGCACCAGAGGCGCCAAGATGGCTCAAGAGAGCTCCAGCAGAGTTTCGAAACGTACCTAGGTTGTGGGTCAAAGTCCTCACGGATGCTATTTAAGGTCTCTTCAGTAGGATTTTTCGGGGCGCAGTTTTGAGGCCTCTGGGGAGCATCTTTCGGGCTTTTTGTGGGCCTCTTGGGGCTTCCTGGGGGCCTGTTGGGAGTCTTGGAGCTTCGTTTGGGGACTATTGCGGGCCTCTGGGGGCTTCTTGGGGGGCTCGTGGAGGCCTCTGGGGGCTTCCAGGGCGTCTCTTGTGGCCGAGGGCTCAAAATTTCTGTTCGAGGCCATCTTGGGCCATTTGGGGGCCCTCTTGGAGGCTTTTGGGGCCGTCTTGGAGTGTTCTGGGAGCCTCGTGGGCCGTCCAGGGCGGTCGGCAGCTCGAAGAGGAGGTACCGCCAAGATCTTCCGAAAACCGGATCAAAACCGATGATGTTTGCGTCTTCGCCGCCTCTCGAAGTCCTCTCGGAACCCCTATGCCTTCTGGAGCGTCTTGAGCGCTTCTTGGGCCGTCTTGGGACCAACGTGGGCCACCTTGGGACGCTCTTGGCCTGAGGCCGTGGGGCGGGCCACACTTCCATTTCGCG
>CAUYUJ010000385.1:0-52500 GCA_963575745.1 Prorocentrum cordatum | reverse complement strand
AGATTCGACGACAAAAATCTACCTCGGCGTCAATCCACCCCTACTCGGAGGCAGCAGCTCGAGGGCCTGAGGGCGGAGCTGGCGCGCCTGCCGGAGGCCGCGGCCGTGCTCGTATTCACGCCGGCGCGGCCTGATGTGTCCTACGACCAGCTCAGGGACCTGGGCGAACGGCGCAGCCCGCGCCCCGGCTGCGTGTACGTGTTGATGGGAGGCGCGCACGGCTTCGACGACAGCGACGACCGCGACGGCGCGTTCGCGGCCGAGGTTCTGGCGGCCTTCTCGGAGCGCTTCGGCGACGACCGCGTCGTCCGCGTCAGTCTTGGGGCAGGTGAGCCTTCGCGAGATGAGTCTGAGCCGAAGTTCACGCTGGCCAGTGTGGCCAGCTTCGTGAGCGTCGAGCACACGCGCGGAGCACTACGGCAGGCAATTGCGGGCGTAGATGCCTACCGCAATAAAACTCGAAAGGCATGTTGGGCATGTATTTGAATTTGGGCTCGCGTTCTGGAGCCAACGCAACGTGGAAAGCGCGGCCCAGGGGCAGCCTCACTGGACCCAATCTCCGATACCAAGGACGCACTCCGGCAAGATGGCGTACTGCTCCGGTTCTGTGGAGGGCCTCTTCTCCGACTGATCCAAGGGCTGACCCCGCGCCCTCTGCGGAAGTCCGTGGAGGGCCCGCGGAAGCGGCAGAGGCAATGCGCTGGCCTCGAGAGAGGCCCAGCCCGCAGAAGCTCTGTGCACGGCCCTCCCCCTGCCATACTGCGCGCCGTGGGGTGGAGCAGGACGGAGTTCCACAGCAGGAGTGCCGCATGCGGCCGTTCCCACAATCGGGCCGGACGAAAGGGATTGGGAAAGGGGGGGTTACGAAATTTGCTGCATGCAGCTGGTTTCGGCCTCACCGAGGGGCCCATTCGTCGATACATAGCCGCCTCCGGCGCCGGGAGGCGCCGGGAAAATCAGCTGCGTGAGCTGATTCTCACCCCCCCCCTGTGCTATCCCCTCCTTTCGCCCGACCCGACACAAGGAGCAGGGTGGGTGGCACGGACCGCGTGACGGTGTCCCGAGTTGGCCGGATGCGCGCGCGCGCCCAGCGCAGGCAGCGAGTCAAGAAATCAAGGATCCGACTCCACGGAAGGGATCGGAGCAACAGGCGACCCTGCAAGCGGAAGCCTGGCAGGACTGGCGAAGGCCAGCGCCCCGTGCGCAGACATCGCGACCCCTCCGACCCCCTCTGCGCTTCAGGCGCCAGCGTGCTAGGGAGGGAGGGTCCAGGGCGATCCAGGCAGTCCGCCAGCTTACCGTCGTGAGTTTGCAATAGGCCTTCTTAAGAAGGCCTCTCGGGCTTCGTTGTAAGCCCGCACGCCTTCCCGGAGAACTTCTCGGGGCTTAGTTGTCTCGATACGCCCGTATTGAAACGCAACACGTCCCGTGTTCAAGACGTCCGTGTCAATACGTTGCGCGTTGACTCCACGTTTTCGCGAACGTATCGCGTCGGACCCGCGTATTCAGCCCACGTGTTGAGGTCCGTAGCAATACGTCACGTGTTGCGTGTTGCGTATCGGGGCAGCTAAGTCTCGGGGGCCTCCGCTTCCCAGGGTGGCTACCCTCTCTCCCCACCCCACCCCCTTCTCTAGGTCGCCCGCGGGGTGGCCCCCGCGTTGGCGATGTGTGGAGGATCGACCGCGATCCGAGCGGTGGGCGCCAACCGTCGGCCGCAGGAGCAAGGGGAGGAATGACACGGGCTTGTGAGTTTTGAGGTGGAGGTGGCCCTTCGTGATGCTTCGCGCCCTTGGGCCACCTGCTCAACGTGCGGGGCCCACTGTGCGAGGCAGTTGAAAGAGGCTTCTCCCCTTGTAATGCCCCATGGACCCATGGCAAGAGGGCCATCAAGAGAATGGCCCAGGTTTCCCTTCCTGGATCTTGATTGCGGCTGTGGATTGTGTAGCTCACAGGCGGGGTTCCCAGTGTATCGGCATGAAAAAGAGGAGTTGGAGGAGGAGGAGGAGGAGGAAAGGCGGGAGGAGGAGGAGGAGGAGAAGCTGGAGGAGGAGGAGGAGGAGGAGGAGGAGGAGGAAGAGAACAGGGAGGAGGAGACATACAATCACGCAAGGGCTCTCTTCGCGCACCGGGCGCGGCGACGGGAGCTCGGCGGGTTCACTCCCTGGCCCTCCGCCCAGGTACCCCGACCCCCGACGCCATGATTTTTCAGCACGTCGACCCCAAGAGGTCTCGACCCCTTCCCAGGGACCGGCTTCTTCTCCTGAGTCGTTCTCTGACGGCACCGAGGCCCGGGAAGCACCCCCCAGGGGCCGAAGATTGGGAAAAGCCGCCCGCCGCGACCGTCGCACAGCGCGAGGGGGTCTGGGCAGCGAAGGCACTCCTCGCTTCTTCGCGTCGCGGCCCCGGTCCGGAGAGCTGCCCCTCTGCACGGCGGCCTTGTCCCTCGGCCAGCGGGGAGACCGCCGCGCGCCGCCCGACGCGGTGGCGCGGTGCGCGAAGTCGGGTGGCGGGGCTGCTGCGCGCCGCCTCCTCCCCACGCCCGCTACTCGCCTGTGAGCCCAGACCCCCTCGCGTTGTGAACAAAAAAACTCGACGGGCGCTGTTTCCCGATGTTCGGCCCCTGTGGGTTCTTTCCGGCTCTCGGGACCGTCAAAACAGGGTTCAGGATGAGAAGCCGGTCCCGGGGAATGGGTCGAGATTTCTTGGAGTCGACGGTATGAAAATTCATGACGTCGGGGGTCTGGCTAGTGATGATTCTTTAGAGGGGTTCTTTGCAGGCGGTTTCGCAGCAGGGATGTTCTTTGCGCCAAGGTTCCCTCAGTAAGGATTATGTACTAAACCCCGTGGCCGAGGCCGAGCTCAAGTTCGCGCTGTGCCTGGTCGAGGCGCGCGCCACGATGGCGGGGCTGGGTTCCGATGGCGTACCGCAGTACGCGGTGCTCAGGGGTAGCGATAGGGGGATCAGCGCAGGGGGTGATGCATCGACCCTCAATTGTCCATTCATCGCCGATGGGGACCCGATAGCCCCACCCCGCCCAGGAATGCGGGGATTTGCTATCGGGGGCCCATCGCTGATCTATCGGCGATGTATCGCCGAGTCCAGGCCGATGCCGCCCCACCCATGCCAGTCCCCCCTTACCGCTGCCCCTCAGGCGCTGGTGCCCCTGGTGGACTGCATGCGCCACGACGGCGCCCGCCGGCCCTTCTCTCTCTCTCTCTCTTTTTTTTTCTCTCTCTCTCTCTCTCTCTCTCTCTGCGGGAAGGTCCAAGATTCGCCCACGTGGGGCCGGAGTGGATCGGAGGAGGGCCAGTCGAGACGGCGGCGGCCTCTTTTTGGCGGAGGTCGTCCTTTCTGGGCCTCCCGCGGGGAGTCTCGTCGCCGCGGCGGGGTCCGCTTCGAGAGACGGGTCCGAACTGGACCTCGGGAGGGGTCCCGGGACGGGCAGGAGAGTTGCCGTCGTCTCAACCAGGGCCACCGCGAGGGTGCGGACTTCGCCGCGCTTCGCGCTTCCGGCCTGGGCGATTTCAGAGCGAGGCGCGACTCCCTCATCCTGTTCTGTGGGTGGGGCGACCCGAAAGCGCGAAGATCAGCGCGCTTCGCGCTTCGCGGAGCGGGAAGCGCGAACGTGATTGCCTAGTTCCTCCAAGTGGGTGGGGCCGTGGGATCGTGCCGCATGTACCGACGCAGCGGCGGTGCGCCGCGATTCGAGGCACCACCCTTTCCCCTCCCGACGCGGCCGATGCATCGCCGATGCATCGCCGATGCATCGGCGACGCTGTGCGATCTTCCGAAAATCTTGAGCGGCCCCTCCTTCGCAACCCTTCCCCCATCTTTCCTTTTTCCTCCTCCTCTCCTCGGTTGCCCCGCCTGTTGCGCCGATGCGTTTCTTTCACGTTTTCGAATCCAGGCTTCCCCGGTTGCTGACTTTACGCGCATTTGGGACGTTCGTCGGAAGCTCGTTTCGTCTCCCCCGTCTGTGGGACGATCGTGGAATTCTCGTGGTCGTTTCATCTTCCCGAAGAATAGCGCAGGTCTTCCTGCCATCCTGCGCTGACTCCCCCACTCCTCCTGGCCTCCCGTCCTCCTGCGCTGACTGTCCTCTGCTCCACGGCGCCCAGGTTCAGAGTTTCCAGTGCTGCAGGTCGCCGAGGAGGAGACAATGGGCGGGGCCATGGTCGTCGCGGCTGCGATGGACACGGTCTCCATTGGCTCCGAGCTGAGGTTTGCTTTCGATCAGGCCTGGGCGATGGGTTTGGGGATAGCAGGGTGAAGGTCGGTCGGACTCAGAATGGCAGCAGTCTGCGCGCCGTCTTGCCGAAGGCTCTCACCCCGAGAGCCAAGAAGGGGGGCCTGTTCCGGCCACCACCCTGCCCGGCGAATGGAGACCCAGCTCGGAGTTCCCAGGGATGACCAGAAGAGGCCAGGGGCCTTTCTCCTTGCTTCTGCTTCCACTTGGCTGTCGTTTTGGGCGTCCAGGCCAACGCACCTTCTGCTTCAATTTGGCTGTCGTTTCGGGCGTCCAGGCTGACGCTCACTCGCGGCGGTGGTAGAATATTGCTCTTCTCCTCCGAAAGAAGGACAGAACGAAAGAAAGCAAGAAAGAACAGGAGCAACACACACAAGAAGCAAGGGGCCTTTCCGTCCCTCAGGTCTGGGGGTCCTCTTTCATGGTGTCGCTTCAAGGGCAGCCCCACGACGACGGCCCAAAAACGCCCCTGGCAACCCGACGACGAATCACGAGGGGGAGGAGGAGGAGGACCAGGAAGAGGTGGAGTTTGAGGAGAGTCAGAGGAGGACAGGGTACCCTTACCGAGACCCTTCCCTAGTTTTCGCCTTCTTAGGCCTCCTCGGAGGCCCTCGTCGCCACCGCTGGATTCGCTTCGAAATCCTGGTCAGACCGCACCCTGGGAAAGGTCCGCGGAGTAGCGGTGACCGTACCTTTGGTTTCCCCAAGAGGCCTTCGGCTACACATGGTGAAGGCCCGCACCACCGTGGTTAATTTAGAGCGGGGGCGAGTCACACATGGTACCAGGGAGAGAGACTCGTTTGCCGATGTTTTTGCCGAAGAGGCCGCTGCGTACGCGATAGTCTCCCAGGGGGTTCCTCTCCTCCATCCTCTCATCCGCCCCCCCTCTTCCTCCTCTGCTCCTCCCTCCTCTCCTCCTCTCCTCCTCCCTCCCTCCTCTCCTCCTCCCTCCTCCCTGGGGTTAGGAGGCTGGCGTGTGCGTCAAGGGGATGGTGTGTGCTGTGTGTGGTGCGAGCGCCGACGCCCTGTCTTGCAGACTCCGTGCCGAGCGTGGGTTAGGCGATCTACCACCCCAGGGTGGAGGCTCGTGTTCTCGAGGGCCCCGTAGAGGGCCAACAGGTGCGGGGCGAGTCGGAGCCTTGGCGTCGGCGAGATCTTGTCGCACGCGGCAAGGGGCAAGGCAAGCAGCCCTGGCCAGCGTCTGGGGGCGGCGGGGGGGCGGGGAAGTCGTCAGACCCGGGCGAGGCGGCAAACATGTCTTTCTTGATGCCTCCCCACCCCTTGTCGATCTCCTCCCCACTTCAGGCGGCCTCCTCCCACTCCAAGGGGTCTCCTCCCGACTCCGGTCACTGGTCACTCTTCTCCCCACCCCAGGCGGTCTCCTTCCCAATCCAAGGGGTCTCCTTCGAGCCCGGGCGATCTCCTTGCCACCCCAGGCGGTCTCCTGTCCATCCTGGGCGGTTCCCCCTCAAAGAGGAAAACGATGAGGAAATTGAGGAGGACCATGAACGGGAAGAGGATCAGGAACGGCAAGAGGATCAGGAGCAGGGGCAGGCGGAAGGAACCGGAATGGGTGCGCACCCTGGATTCGACCGTTTGTATTTTTTTCTGCCAACGTTGCGGTTCCAGTGTGTTGCCAATTTGTGAACGCAGTCGTCTGTCGTCTGCCACCCCGTGCGTTGCTCCATCCATGTGCGAAATTTTCACGAGTTAGGCGTACAACGCAAAGCGACCATAGGAAGAGGCAGAGACTGACGCACTCACAGAGAGAGAGAGGTAAAAGGCATGGAGAGCGAGAGGGCGGGGGTGATGGAAGAGAGGAGTGTGAGCAGAGTGGATGGCAGGAATATTCCAGGGAAGTGGGGAGGAGGATAATGATGAGGGAGAGGGTGAGTCGGAGGGGAATCGCTGAATCTAGTCTAGGAGAAGATAGGGAGAGGCATCGAGGAATGATTGGAGCTGTGGGTGGTGGTATGACGGGGGGTGGGTGAGGGCTAGAATGGTAGGACTTAGATGACGGGCAGGAGGATGAGGAGGAGGAGGAGGAGGAGGAGGAGGAGGAGGGCGAACACGAGGGAACGACAGGAGGGTGATGTCGAAGGACCAGTCGGAGCTGCCTTGCCCTTGTGTGCCAATTTGATTTGCGGCGCGGTTCGCTGCTTCAAAGCGAATCGGTGTGTGCACGCGTGGCAACCAAACACGTGCGTTTGCTGATTTGCAGGCGTGCAGCGTCTGCGCTTGTATGTGCATGCGACTTTGCACACGTTGTCACGTGTGCAAACATGCATACCTCTGGCCGTCGTTTTGCAAGGGGTCGGTACACGGGCATGTCCGTGTCCAGGCTGATGTGTGGGTTCCGGTTGCAGATATGCGCTCGCGTTCGTGCGCCCCTGTGCGCGTCCCCAGCGAAAGTGCTTGCAAGTCGTAGGCTACCAGTTCTACTTACGCTGCATCGTATGCTTCACCCGGGGTTGAAGCTTTGGCCGCTCGGGTGGCGCCCCGCGGGTATTACGTCAATAATATGTATGTTGTTATTGAATCCCCATGCCTAAAGAAAAATGTAACCAATGTATGTTTCAATTAAAGAGCTTCTCCGAGGGCTCGTACCCTGTTTTTTACAAGGGAGCGAGAGGGATCACCAAACTGCATTCACCAAACTGCATTGTTGGGCCTCGAACTACAACGACAACGGCTCCCGCCTCATACTTCCGCACACTTGATTCCCGAATCGCACTCTCTCGCGGGACTCTCTCACACATTTATACAGGAATCGCGCTCTCGCGCTGGGTTTCCTCACAATTTATTCAGATGCCGCGCCCCCGACACTCAGGAATCATGCTCTCGCTGTGGATTTCTCACGCTTTGCTAGGGAATCGCGGTATCGCTTCAGACTTCCTCGCGATTCATGCAGGACGCGCGCTTCAGCAACCCGCCTGCTCGACCTGGCCGCCTGGGCCCGCCTTCCGACCCGCCCGATCTGCCCGTCTGGTTTTGCCACGTGTTTTCTGCTCCCAGCCCCCCTCCTGGTACTTTCTCCCGTGCTCCATACTCTTCCCTCCCCTGTGTCCCTCTCTTCCATCCGTCCTCTCTTCCCTTGCCTCAGGGGCTGCACGACATACACCTTGCAGGTCAGAAAGATATACCCCTGAGGGGGGTACGATCGCAGACGAAGAGGGCGGGTATCGAGGGTTTGGGATACACGTGTTGGCTGGCACGCGAGCAGACAAGAGCGAACAGTCTGAAAATGATTGTTGTTGTTGTTGGTGTTGTTGTTGTTCCCAGACTGGCCGGGTGAAAACCCGTGCCCCCTGTTGATTGATTGATTGACCGACTGAATTGGGCTGGAGGGGCAATTTTGACAACACATTTCAACCCGCCCGGGCGCACCCGCAACCGCAACCAGGCGACACATTTGAACCCGCCCGCGGACGCAACCGCAACCGCAACCAGGTGTTACATTTCAGCCCGCGGGCGCAACCGCAACCGCAACCAGGCGACGCATTAAAACCCGCCCGCAGGCGCAACCGCAACCACAACTTGCGACACATTTCAACCCGTTCGCGGGCGCAGCCGCAACCACATCCAAGCGATAGATTTGAATCCGACCGCAGGCGCAACCGCAACCGCAACCGCAACCCGGCGACTCATTTTAACCCGCTTGCGGCGCAACCACGACCGCAACCAGGCGACACATTGCAAATTGCCCGCGGGCGCAACCGCAACCGCAACCGCAATCAGGCTACACATTTCAACATGCCCATTGGCGCAACCCCACCCGCAACCAAACGACTCATTCAATTCGCCCGCGGGCGAATCTGCAACCGCAACCAGGCGACACATTTCAGCCAGCCCGCGGGAGCAACAGCAATCGCAACCCCAACCGCAACCGCGACCATGCGACTCATTTCAACCCGCCCGCGGGCGCAACTGCAACCGCAACCAGGCGACACATTTGAACCAGCCCGCCGGCGCAATCGCAATCGCAGCCGCAACCATGCGACACATTTCAACCCGCCCGCGGGCGCAACCGCAACCGCAACCAGGCGATACATTTGAACCCGCCCACGGGCGCAACCGCAATCGCAGCCGCAACCAGGCGACATATTTCAACCTGCCCGCGGGCGCAACCGCGACTGCAACAAGGCAACACATTTCAACCCGCTTGCGGGCGCAACCGCAACCGCAACCAGGCGACGCATTGCAAACCGCCCGCGGGCGCAACTGCAACCGCAACCGTGACCAGGCGATCAACCCGCCCGCGGGCGCTACGACAACCGCAACCAAACGTCACATTAAAACCCGCCCGCGGGCGCAACTGCAACCGCAACGCGACACACTTCACCCGCCCGCGGGCGCAACCGCAACCGTAACTGCAAGCAGGCTACACATTTCAATTAGCTCGCGGGCGCAACCGCAAACACAATTAGGCGGCACGTTTCAACCGGCCCGCGCACGCAACCGCAGCCGCAACCGCAACCAAGAGACGCAATTCAACCCGCCCACGGGCGCTACCGCAACCACAGCCAGGCGACGCATTTCAGGCAGCCGGCGGGCGCAACCGCAGCCGCAACCACGCGACATTTTTCAACCCGCCCGCGGGCGCAACCGCAACCGCAACCAGGCGACACCTTTCGACCCGTTCGCGGGCGCAACCGCAACCGCAACCAGGCGATGCATTTGAACCCGCCCGTGGGCGCAACCGTAACTGCAATTGTAACCAGGCGACACTCTCAACCCGCCTGCGGCGTAACCACGACCGCAACCAGGCGACACATTTCAATCCGCCCGCGGGCGCATCTGCAACCGCAACCGAGACATTGCGACACATGGCAACCCGCCCGCAGGCGCAACCGCAACCGCAACCAGGCGACTCATTTGAACCGGCCCGCGGGCGCAACCGCAACCGCAACCAGGTGTTACATTTCAACCCGGCCGCGGGCGCAACCGCAACCGCAATCTCAACCTGGCGACACCTTTCAACTCGCCCGCGGGCGCAACCGCAACCGCAACCGCGACCAGGCGACACATTTCAACACGCCCACGGGCGCAACCGCAACCGCGACCACGCGATACATTTGAACCCGCCCGCGGGCGCAACCGCAACCGCAGCCGCAACCAGGCGACATATTTCAACCCGCCCGCGGGCGCAACCGCAGCCGCAGCCGCCATCACAGGCAGGCGACGCATTTCAGCCCACCCGAGGAGGAGGTGGAGGAGGAGGATCAGGAGGAGGAGGAGGAGGAGGTGGAGGAGGAGGAGGAGGAGGAAGGAGAGGCAGAGGAGGAAGAGAGGGAGCGGGAGGAGAGGGAGCGGGAAGGACGGCCAGGAGGAGGAGGAGGACGATTAGGAAGGCGATGCAGGGGTGGTCGTGTTTCAGGGGTTGCAGGAGCAGCTGCCGGTGGAGGAGGAAGGCCAATGGCACGATAGGGAGATGGAGGGTGGTTTGGAGGATGAGAAGGAGGAGGAGGAGGCCGATGAGGAGACCGGTGAGAAGGAGGACGAGGAGGAGGAGGAGGAGGTGTAGGAGGAGGAGGAGGAGGACGCGTTGCCCGCGGGTCTCCGCCAGGACATTGCAGCGGAAATCCCCTTTGCACGCTGCTGCCTCTAATTTGTTATTCTCCGGGCGGGCCCGACACCATATATGTAGCACCCCGGGTGGGTCGCGGGTGGGTCGCGGGTGGGTCGCGGAGGCGGGTCGCGGGTGGGTCGCGCGTGGGTCGCGGGCGGATCGCGGTGTGAGTCGCGGGTGGGGTCGCGGGTGGGTCAAGGGTGGGTCGCGGGGTGTGTCGCGGGTGGGTCGCGGGTGGGTCGCGGGCCGGGTCGCGGGGCGGGACGACAACAAACAACAGACAACAAGCAATAAACAGCAAACAGCAATCAACAACCATAACAACACCACCATCAACACTCGAGACTCGAGAGCGCGATTCCCGTATACATTGTGGGAAAGCCTCGCGCGAGAGCGCGACTTGGGAATACATTCTGAGGAATATCAGGCGGGAGCCGTTGTTGTTGTTAGTCAGGCGCCAGGGGCCCAATTTGGTGACCCTTCACTCCCCCTACTAAAAGCAGGGTGCGAGCCCCGGGAAAGGCGCTCGAATTAAAACATGCAATGGTTACCGGAGGGGGGATCTACATTAATCATTCTTGAGAAATGAGGATTCAACCGCAGCAACAACAATATTACCAACAACAACAACATTCCGCACCGCGGAAGCCCACTTCAGCCACGCACCCAGTGGCAGTGAATGACCGTTCGGCCCCTCACTCTGACCCTTATCCATCTTCCTACTTTATGTTTCTACCTACCTCTTCCGGCTGGCGGGTACAGCTGCGGCACGGTGTAAGGCACCAATCGAGGCCATCTTCAGGGCGCGAGGCTGCTCGCGCTTTGCGCGCCGCGGCCTTGGCCGGAGAGCAGCCCCTCTCCGAGGTGGCCCCGCGAGGGCGTGGTGCGCGAAGTCAGGTGACCTGGGCTGCGAGAGCTCTGGAGTCGCAGGCGATTTTTCTTCCCCAGCCCCCGTGTTCCGCACGAGCAGTTTGGCCGTTCAGAAGAGGAGGGGGAACTCTGGGATACACCCCCAGGGGGCTCTTCGGACGCAGCCCTATAGAGGATGGACGCCCCCCCATTGTGTACAGTCCACCCGCACATTCAGGATGGGCAACCTTCCCAAGGGTACCCTTGCATCCTTGCCCCTTCGGCCCATCTTTGGCCACCTTCGTTGGCCGCGCCCCTCGCAAAGCTTCGAAACAGCCTTCCAAGGATCTTGCATCATTACAGCACGTCCTTATGATACGGGTCGACTGTATCTCAGGGTTGGGCCTCAAATCCCCGATGCAGTCGAAAACCTCTCAGAGTCAGGGGTGCGGGGTCGCCATGCCTCCCGTCATGGGCTGCGAGAGTTCTGGGGAGCCCCAGGTCCGAGCCTGTCCGAGCTGTCTGGACAGTGGGCCGAGTCCGGGGTGAGTCAGCAGGGGGCTCAACCTCTGGTGGAGGGCAGGCCCCCGACGCTCGGGAGCCTTGAGACGGGGGTCAGTGCAGACGGGGGTCAGCCAGAGCGCCGGATCTTGCAGGATCCTGCAGGGCCAGGGTCGCACCGACCCGGATTCGGGGGCAGGATCCTGCAGGATCTTGCAGGATCCTTCGAGTGGACCCAGGTTTGGGTGCAGGACCTTGCAGGATTTTGCAAGGCCTGGCTGACCCGGGTCTGGATTGACCCGGGTCAGAAGATCCCCGAGGGAACGGACAGGCGGTCCCTCTGGCCGTTGTTGGTGCCCGGCCTCCTCTGTTCGGGTCTGGCGGCAGTCGGGCCCTGGCACCGATCGAGCTCACCGTGTCCGCCCTCCTCCGCTACAATCGAATCTGCACGAACGAGATGGGTACGGAAAGAATGGGCTCAATGCCCGGCAGCGGTTCCTGTTCATTTTGAACAGGACTCGCTGTCGGTGTCGCCGCGGCCTGTGTACATTTGAGACAGAAGGCCGCCTGCCCAACAGCGGCCGCTGATGGTTTGGGACAACATTTGTTGTTAGGCGTCGTACCCATTTTTTCGGTACCCATGTCGGGCGTCTAAGTCGAAGGCGAAGAAGAATCGGAAGAAGATCCTGCATCACACTTTCGTAGTTCCGCGAAGATGTCTTGCATCTGCGCCGCCCCTTGCGCGCGGAGCGCGCCGATCCAAGAAATCAGCGCCAACCTCCGAAAGTATATGTTTACGTATCTGTTGTCATTCCATTGCGCACGTGACGTGGCGCCGGCTTTCTCTCTGCCCGCCTGAGGCTGATGGGTGAATTGGCAACCGTGGGAAATCAGTAACGCGTGTCAGGCGATCGCAAACAT
This sequence comes from Prorocentrum cordatum, assembly GCA_963575745.1. Lineage (NCBI taxonomy): Eukaryota > Dinophyceae > Prorocentrales > Prorocentraceae > Prorocentrum > Prorocentrum cordatum. The sequence goes on along the minus strand of CAUYUJ010000385.1, from coordinate 40,413 downwards.
GAATCAAGGGGGCGTAGATTTGCGACGGGTCCCGTTTCCATGGGACTCGCGGGTTTCCGCCGCCGAGCGAGGCGGCACCGACCGCATTTGGGGGAGGGCACCTCTCCCGATCCATGGATTTGGCGACCGCGCGCCAAATCCATGGATCGCCAATCCATGTTTGCGAGCCCCCGAAGAAGGATGAGGAGGAGGAGGAGGAGGAGGAGGAGGAGGAGGAGGAGGAGGAGGAGGAGGAGGGTAAGGAGGAGACGAGGAGGAGGGAGGGGAAGGAGGAAACGAGGAGGAGGGGAAAAAGGAGGCAAGGAGGAAGAGAAGAAGCAGGAGGAGAAGGAGAACGAGAATGAGGAGGAAAAGGAGAAGGATCGCCAATCCATGTTCGCGCGTCCTCGAATCGCGTGGGGGGCTTGCTGTTTCATCACCGTCGATGGCCCCCCTTGTGACTGCCTCTGGGCCTCGGCCTGGACGGCGGGAGTCCATGCAGGGGGAGGAGGAGGAGGAGGAGGAGGAGGAGGAGGAGGAGGAGGAGGTGGTGGAGGTGGAGGAGGAGGAGGAAGAGCAGGAGCAAGTGGAGGACGAGGAGGGTAAGGAGGAGGAGCGGGAGGAGGAGGAGGAGGAGGAGGAGGATTTCGAAAGGCTGATTTTGCATTTTAGTCTAGGTCGGGCATGCCCTCCTGCAGGGGGACGTGGGGAGAAATGTGAAGAATAGTCAGAACATAATCAAGCATAGACAAAACGTGGTCGAAGAAGCGTCTCCAGACTATTTTTTGACTGTTTTTGAATCCTCCTGTAGAGGGACACGCCCGACTTAATCCTGGTCCCGTCCTGCGGCCTGACGCCGCGTCTCATTGTTTCTTCATGGACGGCCCGAGGTCCTGCGCACTTCCCTTGCATCCTTGATGCCAGGAGGCTGGATACACATGAGGCGTTCAAGAAAGGGCCTTGTCTTGGAGGATCGAAGGAGTTGCCATCTCTTCCGCGGTGGGAGGTCGGCGGAAGGTCGGCGGAAGTAAAACGAGGCAGTCTCCGCCGGCGGAATGCTGGCAGAAGGCGACGGAAGTAAAAGATGCGCCAAATTGCGCCCCCAAGAGATGAAAACGTTTTTGTGCTCAGGGTTTCCGCAACCGCCCACATGACGAGGCTGGCCTGGGCGAGAGCTGGATACACATGTTGCCAAGTACACCGGGCTTCCGCGTGTGTATCTATCATGTGGCCTCCAGATTCCCCACATGAGCGACGCAGACAAACAGTGCGTACGCGCCCTCGTTTCCAATGTAACGTGCCACGCTGGCATGTGAATCTAAGCATTTGTTGCCGATCTCCTGTCCGTGGCGAGCCTGGGGTGGAAATGAAAAGGGATGGGCCTTCTCAGAAGGCTCCGAAGTCCCCTGTTCTTCTGAGAAGCTTTCTAAGCCTTCCCCGAAGACAGAAAACCTTCTCAGGGAGAAGGCCTTCTCCTTCTCTCGGGGGCGGCCAAGAGGAGGGTGATGAGGGGGTTGGATATCATGGCGGGGGGCATGATATCGCCCCTGATCTCACGGCGCCTCTCCTTGTTTCATGACGTCCCCGGCCCTCCCCTGGGCCGCGCACGTGCCGCCGGCTATGATTTGCGCCCCCCCTCTTGGACGCCCCCTCGTGGCAGCCCCCGATTCTCACTTCCACGCCCTCCTAAACCTTTCGAAATCATCCTTCTCCTCCTCCTCCTCCTCCTCCTCCTCCTCCTCCTCCTCCTCCTCCTGGGGCATGCCACCCCACCGGTGCCGAGCCACGGGCCGCCGCGAGGCGGGCAGCGCCCAGCTGCTTGCGCAGTACGGCTACGTGCCGCCCTCCGACGATCTGGAGCAGGCCTGCTGAGGAGGAGGAGGAGGAGGAGGAGGAGGAGGAGGGCGGGAGGGAGGGAGGGAGGGCGGGAGGGAGGGCGGGAGGGAGGGGAGGGCGGGAGGGAGGGGAGGGAGGGAGGGGGGAGGGCGGGAGGGAGGGGAGGGGGGAGGGAGGGGGGGGGGAGGGGAGGGAGGGAGGGAGGGCCTGGTCAGTGCTCTCTTATTTATTTCTTTGCCGATCGGCCTCCTCCTCGTCCTCGTCCTCCTCGTCCTCCTCGTCCTCTCCTCCTCCTCCTCCTCCTCCTCCTCCTCCTCCTCCTCCTCCTCCTCCTCCTCCTCCTCCTCCTCCTCCTCCTCCCCCCTCCACAAGACCAGATCCTGGCTGCTCCTGGCGGCTGGTTCCTGGCGACTGGTTGGGGAACACCCCTTCGTCTGCCTGCGTGCGCGATTGGTAGAAGCAGATCGAATGAGCATCGGCCCAGACGTAGACCCCCCCCCTCCCCCACCCTTCGGCCGAATGCCGACCCCCGGATCAGAAGACGCGTACCTGGAGCACATTGTCAGTAAGTTTGGCTCAGCGTGTCGCGCCGCTGGTTCTGGCCCACCACGCTTCAGGGCGACACGCTATCCGCTCTCCGGCCCCCAGCATGAACGTCCCGAGTTTTTCCGAGCCCCCCGCCCCGCTCAGCAGCACGACACGCTAGCGTTGAGTCGGGCATGCCCCTCTACAGGAGGAGTACTCTAAAATACTATTTTGTGTATGTCTAAATACGTTTGACCATTCTTCATTTTTCGCTCAAAACCCGCCTGTGTGAGGACATGCCCGACCTAACGCTAGCGTGTCGCCGGGGCCGCCGCCGCGCCAAGCTATGCAACAGCTCCTGTCCGTGAGCATGAGTAAGCTCGAGGACCAATCAGACGGCGTAAACATCTTAACTTTCGGAGGGCCGCATGGACTGGTGGAAGATGATCAGTGGAGGGGAGGCATGTTGCCGAACAAGTTCCAGATGTCTAAAACATGTTGAAAACGTGTTTAAACCATGTTCAACACATGCAAGCACATATTTGAAACATGATTTACATTATACATATTAAAACATGTAATGGTTTTTGGATCCAATGATAGGACTGTTCGGGTGTCCAGTGCCATGGCATCTGCAGAGTAAGTTCGAGGACCAATCAAACGGCGTAAACGTCTTAACTTTTCGGAGGTTCGCATGGACCCTTTGGGTCGGTGATGGACCCCCCTCCCCGGCGCGGCTTGTGGCGCCGCCACGGGAGCCCACCGCCGATCCGAGAAATCCAGGCGGACCTGCGAGGTTTTGTGTTGGTGGAGCTTTCTGTTTCCCGCAGCCTTCCAGACGTCGTCGGGCTGCAGTGGGGGCGTCCGTTCATGAATGTGCCCAGGAGGCTTCAGACCCTGCGGGATTCCTTGTCTGGTGATGGCGGCGGTGATGTCCATGGCCAAGCCGTTCAGTATCCAATACCCTCACGGTATCTCTCCGCTCGCGCCAGAACTAAGGAGGGGACAAACACACAGACACAAGTAATCGTCGATTCCCCAGAAAATATGGGAAAATATTGGAAGTGGGGGGGAAGACAAAAACCTTGAAAATATGGGGAATCTTGCTATTTGTGTGTATTCATTTGTGTGTCCCAGGGCCCCTTCAAGAACCCCTCCTTGCACCCCTGGGGCGGCCTCTTCGTTCGCCCCTCCTCTCCGCTGTTTCCGCCGTTTCCTCTTCCCCAGGAAGTGCCAGCCGTGTGAGGCGTCTCGTCCACGACAACTGGGCCCCGAACAAATAGCCTGAGGGCTGAAAGTACGTTAAGTCAACCCTCCAGGTCCAAGCGAAACCGACAGGGTGTGGCTGCACAGAATTGCCGTATGGCGTAGGTTGATCGAAGCAGCACTCGGTCCGAACGGCGAGTTTGGTTTGCGAGACATGTTTAACCCAGGTTTCATCGGCCTTCGCAGCGGTGGCAACAAATTGACACCCATCATTGAGCAAGATTGGTTCGTGATTCTGCCCCAGTCCCGTTTTGGAGCCAGCGCCACATTGTGGAGAAGGCTGAGTGTACGCGAGTGATGGCTGGAGGACCAAACGCCCAGTTTTGCGAATGACAGGCAATTTGGTAGATGAATGCTCCATTCGCGAAGTGCAAAGCCGTGACCGCGACTTGCAACCTTTGTGGCGAGTCCCAGAAGATGCGTGTCCTAGACTCGGGCCGGGCGAAAGGGGGGGATTGGGAAAGGGGGGGGGTATGAAATTTGCTGCATGCAGCTGGTTTGGGCCTCACCGAGGGGCCCATTTCTCGATACATGGCCGCCTCCGGCGCCGGGAGGCGCTGGGAAAATCAGCTACGTGAGCTGATTCTCAACGCCCCCCTTCGCTAACCCCCCTTTCGCCCGACCCGATAGACGCGCGCAGACCGCGAGTGACGAGGTTCAGAAGGAGCCACGCGAGCACTGGACACGGCGGGCAAGGCAGCCCAGTAGCTCAGCAAATCCATCGTGTCTCCAGAGACTATGTCGACACGCCGAGGACCACGGCGCGGGTGTTATGGCAGGACATCGCTGACAAGATTGTCGTTCTCATGCGAAGCGTTCGTGTATATATATGTATACATATATATAGGTATATATATATATATATAGTCTGTAGGCGGGGGGCAGGGTGCGGTGGGACACGATGCCACATCCAATACTAGTGCGGAAGCAAAACCAGTCGTTCCCAGCAGGCTGCGCCCCAATCAAGACCACGCATGTACATAACACTTTTGACTGCTATGCAGGTGTCGCCTCGGGGTGCGAACAAGATGAGTACGCATATCCATGCGAGGTGCCGAATCGAACTGAAGATTTACGAGGCAGTCTAAAGTACCCGTCTTCGTGCGGTTTCAAAGCGAGCTCGGTCGTTTCCGCCACAGCTGTGTCCAGGGCATCAATTTAATCAGGAGGATGCACTTCACATGCGACCAGGGGAGGGCGAGGGCAGATGAGGGAGGAGGTCGGAAGCCGGTGGCAGGATACAGTTGAAGGGGGTCGGGACGCGGGAACCGGCTGGGGAGACGGGGGGGGAAGGGGCGCAAGGGGCAGGGCTCATTTCGATTGTGATTGCCTTGCTGCCGGTACCGCCCACCTTGAAAGGGAATGGGCTCCACCGAAGGTCCCAGTGGCTGCGATCGCGTGCGTCTCCCCCGCCCAGTACAGCGCTTCGTGGCCCCATAGGGAGCTCCACCGCAGGCCCCAGTGGCGGTGTTCACATGCGTTTCCCCCACCCAGTACAGCGCCGCTCCGGGGCCCTATAGGGAGCTACACAGGAGGCCCCAGTGGCGGTGTTGACATGCGTCTCCCTCTACCAAGTACAACGTTTCGTGGCCCATAGGGAGCTCCACCGAAGGCCTCAGTGGCGGTATTGGCATGCTCCTCCCCCGCCCAGTACAGGTTTTCGTGGTTCCATATGGAGGCTCCACCGAAGGCCCCAGTGGCGGTGTTCGCATGCGTTTACCCCCCGCCCAGTATAGCGCTTCGTGGCCCCATACGGAGCTTCACCGAAGACCCCAGAGGCAGTGTTCGCACTCGTTTCGCCCACAGTACGGCGCTTCGTGGCCCCATAGGGTGGCCCCGCTCCATTTTGGCACACCCCTCACACGTTTCGTGGCCCAATCTGGAGCGCCACCGAAGGCCCCAAGGGTTGCGCCCGCATGCGTCTCCGTCCCTTTTTCGGCACACCCTTTGCACGCTTCGTGGCCCCATAAAGGGGTCCACCGAAGGCGATGCCCACAACTGCGGTACTAACTGCATATGGTTGGGCCCTTCGCCAGGATCATTTGCGAGGGATGGTGGGGGGGGGGCTCATTGGTTCGGGCTGGCTTCCTCTCGCCTGGGCGAGGGGGTGCTGATTAACAAGGAGCAGTAGTGCTAAACCCTCCCCGGGGAGTGGGGGATTTTGGGCAGAGAGGAGACAAAACTCGTTAAACCACCTACGCCCAGAGGGTTGGTGGGAAACCCACCCCTTTGGGCTCTCTTAGGGCGCTCTTGGGGGCTTCTGGTTCTTGGGTCCCTCTTGTGGCTTTCGTGTGCAATCTTGAGGCCATCATGAGGCTTCAAAAGCCAGTCGGAAGCGAACCGGCGAGACGGCGAATATCATTGATATTCTTTCGGTTTTTGAGCGATGCTGGCTTCTCGCGGGGAGGTCCTGAGGGTGCTCCGAGAGCAATTGGGGTCGTCTTGGAGCAATCTTCGGGGCATCTCAGAGCATGTTCGAAGCCATATTGAGCCATATCCGGCTATCTTGAGCCATGTTGGAGACCATCTTGGAGCATCGGAGGCCCTTTTGGAGCCGCCTTGGGCGCAACAGGACCCCCTGACACATCGCAGAACAGCCCAACAAAAATCTCCAGGATGGGATGGGGAGGCCACCCCTTCCCGAAGAGAAGAGGGCATTGGGAAGAGGAAAGAGAACGCTTGTTATGATGCCACCTATGCCCCGAGGGCTGGGGGGATTCATGTTCTGAGGGCAATGGGCAAGTGTTAGTGGATCGTTGCTGTCAGGCCACCTCCGACGTCATGAGCCAGAGGGCGGGCTTGGAACGATTCGTTCTGGGCTGCCTCTTGAAGAAGGAAGAGTGAGCTTCGAGCTTCCAGCTGCGTTCGTTCTCTGTCCCCACCTTGGGCTAAACCCTCCCTCTACGAGCCCCCGACGAGAGTGCACCCAGGACGCGCGCTTGCTCTGGCGTGAGACCTGCGGAGAACATTTGCACGCCGGTCGTTGAAAGTAGGTATTTGTGGATACCCACATCCCAATCTACTTCAAGCGCCTTCCTACTTCAAGAATCGGCTTGCTGTTGCTGTGTTTTGTTATTCTCTGGGAGGGCCTGGACTCAATCCACTTTATCCGCCTTCCTACTTCATGGTTTTACCTACTTCTTCCGACCGACGTGTACACGTCGCGGCCGATCATCTCCCCTGACCCAGCTCCCCATATAGGGAGACACAACAGTTTAACCAGGCCGTGAAGGAGGGGTTCCCCACGTTTGGTGAGTTTTTTCTTTCTGGGGGGAATCATTTGACCAAGCCTAGATCATGATCGCCCCCTCTTCCCTGGCAGGGCTTCCCTCGTCTTCTCCCTGGTCTGCAGGGGGCGCCACCCTGGCACCATTCGCCATCCGCAGCCAGCTGCAGGTTCTGGCGCCCGCAATGTCTGCATTGCTGTGCCAGCTGCAGCTGCGCGGCTGCGGTGGATTTTCGGTACCTCACATGCGAGGCTGCCAAGCCTTCCCGGAAGGGCCGAGAGAACCTGGCCCGCACGTTGAAACGGTTTTCTGCCCAGGCCTTGGCGCGAGGCCTGAGCCTTGTCCTCCGGCGAGGCGCTTGAGTAGTTGCGAATAGCTTTGAACCGCTCGTTTGTGTCGCTGTTTCACTGGGGCGACGTTTGCTGCATCGTGGCCATCGTGAACCACCAAGGAGTCATTTCCTCTTCCTCCCCCCCTTCCTCGGCGGTGTTTGGATTGATTGGCTCCTGTTTGTGCTTCCAGAACCCCCCGGGGACCCCTGTTAGCGTCGGCGTCGCGGCCGTCCACGTCGTCGCCTGCGTCGGAGTCGGCGTGGTCGGCGGCGTCGGATGCGGCGTGGCTGGCGGTGGGTCGTCGGTCCCTCAATCTCCTTCTCCTCCGCCTCCTTCTCCTCCTCCTCCTTCTCCGAAACCTCCTCCTCCTCCTCCTCCTCCTCCGAAACCTCCTCCTCCTCCTCCTCCGCCTCCGCTCGTGCTCCGGACCCCCTGCCCCACTGCCTCGTCTGCCCTCGCCTCTCTCACCTCCTCGCCTTGCCACGCTCCATTCTTCCCCGCGGGCCCAATTGTCCGTCTCGGACTCGGCTCCGAGAAGGATTATGACGTGGACTGTGAATACGATTCCCTATCGCTCGGGAGAGCCAACTTTCTCACTGCCCTTCCGCCTCCTCCTCCTCCTCATCCTCCTAGGCCTGCAGGCAAACATATTACGCCTGGCGGGCGTAGCAGAGAACAGGAAGGCGCAAAAGGTTAAGAATTATCCCAGTGCGACCCTACCCAGGAGTTGGAGCCCCTAGGAAACCAGCATTTGCAGTAACAGTAAAGCTAAGCTAAAACTAAGCTAAAGCTAAGCTAAAGCTAAGCTAAGCTACAGCTAAGCTAAATCTAAAGCTAAAGCTAAGCTAAAGCTAAAGCTAAGCTAAAGCTACAGCTAAAGCTAAAGCTAAAGCTAAAGCTAAAGCTCCCAGGGGGCCAGGGGAACCGCCCAGGGCGATTTACACTGCCCGGCCCCTTTAAGCAAAGACAGTAAGAACCCTTCTAGGCAGAGCCTAGGTAGGGAAAAAACACTGTGCCCACACGGGCACATAGCATACGCCAGTCCCTTCTTCTCCTCTCGTTCTCCTCCTAGTATTTCTCCTCCTAACTTCGGCTCCTGCCCTCCATTCTGGGCCTCCCCCTTCTTCCACTCTCTCCTGGCCCTGCCTTCTGCCTTCAGGCGCGCAGGATCAACTTCTACCACCACGTCGCCCTCCCGATACGCGTCTACCCGGACAGCGTCCGGCCGCGCCAGGGAGGATGATGAGGAGGTGGTGGCGGAAAAGGAGGAGGAGGAGGAGGAGGAGAGGACAAGGCGGAGCCGAAGGATGGCGAGGAGGAGGAGGAGGCGGAGGAGGAGTGAGGGAGGGGATGGAGGCGGAGGAGAGTGAGAGAGGGTATGGGGTCTGAGGGGGTGCAGGAGGTGGAGGACGAGCAGGAGGAGGAGGAGGCGCAGGCGGAGGCGGAGGCGCAGGCGGAGGCGGATGATGATGATGATGATGATGATGATGATGATGATGATGATGATGATGATGATGATGATGATGATGAGGATGAGGATGAGGATGAGGATGAGGATGAGGATGAGGATGAGGATGAGATGATGATGATGATGCTGTGATCATGATCATGATCATGATGATGATCATGATGATGATCATGATGATGATCATGATGATGCTGCTGATGATGATGATGATGCTGATGCTGATGCTGAAGCTGATGCTGATGCTGATGCTGATGATGATGATGATGATGCTGATGCTGTGATGATGATGATGATGATGATGATGATGATGATGATGATGATGACGAGGAGGAGGAGGAGGAGGAGCAGGAGGAGGAGGAGGAGGAGGGGGAGGAAGAGGAGGAGGAGGAGGAGGATGAGGAGGAGATGGAGATGGAGGAGGAGGCGGAAGAGGCGCAGGAGGAGGAGGAGGAGGAGAAGGAGGAGGAGGAGGAGGAGGAGGAAGAGGAGAAGGAGGAAGAGGAGGAGGAGGAGGAGGAGGAGGAGGAGGAGGGGGGAGGGAGGGAGGGGATGGGGTATGTGGCGGAGCAGGAGGTGGAGGTTGGGGAGACGTGGGAGGCAGATGGCCGTGGGCCGGCCGCGAAGGTTGCCCAGTCCTGGCGTGTCAACCGACGTGGTGGATTCGTTGGGCCTTCGGCCTTCGGTCGGGGCCGGCCCTTCGGAGAGCTGATGGCGGTATCGTTTAACCGACCCCAATCTCAGAAGAGGAAAAAGTATTGATACCGCTACCCTTCTCTCGTTTTCCATCGTTTTGGCCTCGGAGGCCCTCGTCTCCACCGCTGGGTTCGCCTCGAAATCCTGGTCAGAACGCACCCCAGGAAGTGGCGGTATCGGTACCTTTTGGTTCCCCCCCTATCGCCATTCCGATCCCCATCCAGACCCCTGCCATCTCAGCACCCCAGTTGGGGATATACCCGTCGGACCCCGAAGGAAACGGCCTGTATCCCCATCTAAGGGAGTAGATCGGCCAGTGGGTCGAAGGCCACGCCTATGGGGATAGGGGTCGGATAAACGCTGCTCAAGTCAGCCACGCGCAGGGAGTGCACGGTTCTGAGAAGGCGCGGGCCTGATCTATAGATGTAAGGCTGGCGCCTTTTGAGAAGCAGCCTCCTTCCAAGAAGCCTTCCCCCCTCCATCCCCTTGTGCGCGCCGCCAAGCCAGCGAGGAGGGTCGGGCCCACGTATCGGTCAGCGACTACAAAGGGTGTGGTTGCGCCGGGGTGTGGTTTGCGATCTACGTCGGCTGGGGCCGCGCTGCTCTCCGCGCGGCCGGGGGTGCACCGCGCTTCCCTCGTCGGCCCGCCTCGGGGCGCGGCAGAGAACTCCGTCGATGTCCTCGCCTCGCCCGCCCCCCGGGGTGCGGCTTGCGAACCAAACCCTCTCCAAGCCACACCCGTCGGGGTCGCGGGGAGGGGGGTCAGCGCTGACGGGGGTCAGCCACCCCGCCCCTGGCTGGCCGTTTCCTGAAGGGGCCCAGGGACACACAAATAAATACACAAATCCCAGGATTCCCTTATATCTTCATGTGTTCTTGATTTTCGTCTTCTGCCCCACTCCCCACATCTCCCATGCTCTCCTGGGCATCGACGTTTGACTGTGTCTGTGTGTGTGTGTGTTTGTCTGTGTGTGTGTGTGTGTTTTGTTTCCTCCTGATTTCCGCCCTGTCCGCCCTCCGCCGACTGGGGCTTGGGAAGCTGCTGGGCGGCCTGCCAGGCTTCGCGACGGGGCCCTGGCCGCCCAGGGTTTGTGCCGACTCGTGTGAATTGGTGCGCCCCCGCGGGGGCCAGGCAGGGGGAGATGATGGGCTTGTTTTCCACCACCACCACCATAAGTTGGAGGGGGAGGGGGTCCACCTCCTCCTCCTCTTCGTCCTCCTCCTCATCCTCATCCTCTTCCTCCTCCTCCTTCCCCCTCCAACTTATGGTGGTGGTGGTGGAAAACAGGCTAACTCGGGTTCGTTTTTCGGGAATCCGAACCCGAGTTACCTACCCCGGGGCCGAGTTGCCCCGGATAACTCGGGCGTCCAGAGTCCTGAATCATCAGAGGTAACTCGGGTCAGGGCTATCTCGTGTTCGTTTTTCGGGAATCCGAACCCGAGTTACCCCGGGCCCGAGTTGCCCCGGATAACTCGGGCGCCCAAGAGAGGGGGGGAGCAAGGGAGGGGTGACAGCAGGAGTGGGAGGAGCGCGAGAGGGAGAGGAGTGAGAAGAGGAAGGAACGACGAGGGAGGATGAGGAGGGAGGGGGGAAGGATGCTAGCAAGGAGGGAGGAGGGAAGAGCATGAGGGAGCACCATCGAGGGAGGAGTATGAGGAGGGAGGAGGGAGAAGTATGAGGAGGGAGGAGAGAGGAGGGAGGATGGTGACGAGGAGGGAAGAGCATGAGGCCAGCGGCATAAACATGAACTTCGGGTTGTTCGCATAGACTTCTTTCATTCGCGTTGGGCCCCCGTAGCAGAGCCTCCGGCGCCGCCCCTGGCGCGCAGAGCACGTTAGGGCGGGGGGGTCCAGTGCTGGTCCAAGAATTCCGCGCGGACGTCGACATCACTGTGATTCTGTAGTCTGTTTTGCCCATCTTCTAGTGGCGGAGAGGGGCTCAGGGCTGCTGGTGGTGATGATGATGAAGATGATGCTGATGATGATGATGATGCTGATGATGATGATGATGATGATGATGATGATGATGATGATGATGATGGTGATGAGGAGAAGGAGGAGGAGGAGGAGGAGGATTGGAGAAGGATTGGGGGGTGTTGCCATCTCCTTCTTCTCGTCATTATCCCGGTCCCTTCCAGCTCTTCCTACCTCACTTCCATCCTACTCATCACTCCTCTTACTTCCCCCTCCACCGCCACACTCCTCCTTTCTTCCTCCCTCCACCCCTTCCTCTTTGCCACCCTTTTCCTCTGTCCTGCTCCTCTGTCCCCCTCATCCTCGTTCCTCCAACCCCACCTTGCTCCTCCCTTGTCCAGCTCATCCTCATCCCTCCCCTTTGGGGGGGGGGTACTCGTCAGGGGGGGGGGGGGGGGGGCGCGGAGCTGGCCTCGTGCCTTGCGCCTTGTCCACGTCACCTCCGCCTGCCGATCCCACCGTTCGTGCCTCTCCCTCCCGCCGGTTCTCGGTCCGCGCCCTTTCCGCGCGGAATGTTGCATCTTTCACCCTTCTCTGGCCGAGGAGCAAAGGGCATGCAGTGGAGGCCCACGCCAAGAAACACCCTGCTTGCCTCCAGGGTGCCCTGGGTTTCTTGGGTTTCGATGGTCTTGCCATGGAGAGCGCGACGCTCCCTCACCAGAAATCCAAGGGACGTCCTGGGGTCTCAGGGCTGGGTTTCTTGTGGGAGGTTTCTTGTGATCGGGCCACTACTGTAAACATAAACTTTCGACGGTGCGCGCGGTTCTCTCGGATCTGCGCTGGGCCCCCCTGGCGGCGCCTCCAGCGCCGCGCTTTGCGTGCTCCGCGCGCCAGGCAGGGGGGTCCAGCGCAGGTCCAACACATCCGCGCGGGCCATCCTGTTTATGCCGATGCGTCTTCTTCGATGTGGCTTGTGTGCTTCTCCTGAGTTCGTCCCCTTCAGACGCGCGTCGTGGCAGGAGAAGCTGGACAAGACCGGGCAGGACTTGTGGGGCAACAAGCTTGAACTGCTCGCGCATAAGGCGGGTCTGGACTTGCGTGGACACCATCGAGGCGTATTCCTTGAATATGACATCGACGAGACCTCAGAGAAGAGGTGGCTGTCCTTGCCGAAGGATCTCGATAAGGGGACACGACGTAGGATGCAGGCATGCAGACGGGGGGGTGGCTGGGTTGAGTGCGAATTGGGCCAGGGGGGAGCGAGGGAGATGGCGGTGAAAGGAGCTAAAGACGAAGAGCTGTCCGTGAGGAGTGTGTGTCGGGTGGGCAGTCATGGACAGCTGCTGAGTTGTTGGAGGAAGGGCCCAGTAGAAGCAATCACGGAGAGAGTAAGAGTAACTATCGTTCGTTGACAAGGAATGTTTTGGCATGCCCAAGCTCCAATGTACTTCTGCCGCCTTGCCGTTTCAAGGACCAAGGGTCGAGCGTGTTTTCCTTTTCTCTTCCTCTTCAGATGCCGGGATGGAGCTACACCTATTGTCAACGCCTTCTTTCGTGCTTCTACCCAGTTCTTTTGAACGATGAGTGCTGTAGGTTTTCGACTCGTGCATGTATCCTATGGGTATATTTGAAAGGTATGTGGAATCATCGTCGCAGCCTAGTTGGGATCCGCCATTCGCTTGATGCAAGTCATCAGCTTGTCTTTGGGAGTATTTGGCTTGTCCGGGGGCAACTGGGAATCCGGGAACCCTGTCCCCGACCGGAATCTCCGGCATCATCGCCTTCATGTCTCATCCTCCGTGATGACCCCTTCCTTGCAAACGCTGATTTGGGAGCCGACGTGGCATGGTGCGTTGCACGAATGGCATCATCTCCGGCCACGCACGCTTTGGGCGGAAGCCGGCGGAAGGCTGGCCGAAGCCAGCGGAAGGTTGGCGGAAGCTTGCGGCAGTAACATTGCGGCGGGTCGCCAGCGGAAGCCTGGCGGAAGTCAAACTTGCGTTCCAAGAGTTGCATTCTAGGGGGATTCAGGGTTTCTGGAATTGCCCTTACGTGACGAGGAGACAAAATGGGAGCAAGTCTGAGAGGGGGAGGTGGCCAGCGCGATGCGGCTGTCCACCCAGGGCCTGGGGACTAGTCCATAGAGTATGGGTAAACGTCACATACACGCTTTGTGTCCCGTCGACGTAAGTGCTTCATGTTCAAGGGTTAGATGACACAGTACAGCATGCACATACTAGACAACTCATACACGGTCACTAAATGTACGGCGCGCATCCGATCTCGGTTATTGTGCAATGTATGCGCACGCATGGCTTCAGCATAGGCGGATCCCGTTCTTGTTGCCAGAGTCACAGTTCCTGAAGTGGGCACGACCAGACGGTTTCACGCCCCCCCCCCGATTTCATATTTTGAGTGTCGTCCCAAGGACTTCTATCCAGGTGGAAGGCTTCTCCCGACTGCGCGTTTCCTGACGCAGAATCCGAAGGATGGCCAGACCAATAAAGGACCGCGTGCCTCAGCCGCCCCAGCGAGAGACGACTCACTCGAGCTCGTACTGAGGCGCCCGCCTTGATCGCCCGGCGATGGGTTCGGGAGGCTCCCGCGAGCGATCCAAGCTACGCAAGGACATCCGAAGCGTTGTGTGCTCTGGTATTGATCGCCACGCAGACGCAGACGAACCTACAACCCTCGTTCAAGACAGTAGCCCGCCGTGGGAGCTGGTTTCACTTATTCATTTGGACCTGGCGTGGCCGCAAAGGCCGTCTCCACTCACATATCTTCAGTCCTTGCTGAGCGAGCCTAGATCAACGCAAATACTTGTAGCACACACTTCGGGGGCAACGATAGGGGGATAGGCAAAGGGGGAACGCATCGACCCCCCAACGCTCATCCATCGCCGATAGGGGCCCGATAGTCCCAATCTGCCCAGAAACGTGCGGATTCCCAATCGCGGCCTATCGCCGATCTATTCACGATGTATCGCCGATTGCAGGTCAATGTTCCCCCCCCTATGCCAGTTCCCCCTTTATCGTTGCTCTCAACATCATGCTTGCAGATAGGGGGTCCTAGCTGGGAAAGGTCGCTGGCCCCCTGCAGTGCAGCGAAAGCAGCAAGCACTATAGCCAGAGCCCAGACGCTTTGGCGGCGAAGGAGTCGGCGGCAGTGGGTTCCCGCGCCCCCCCCCCGAAAGCCGCGACCTCCCAGACGTCGGAATCCTGGCGCAGCCCAGACTTGGCGCTAACTTAGCCAGCGGCCGCAAGAGGATCAGACGGCGGTCGAGCAGCGGTGGGGCTCGCCAGGGCACAGCGAGGCACAGGGAAGTGGGAACGCGGGAGGCGGGGAAGGGTGAAGAGGCCTAAAGGGCGAGGGAACCACACTCAGTCCATATAAGTCTTCGCGTGTGTGTGTGTGTATGTGTGCCGAGGTGCATGTTCTCGAAGTGCGTGGCGCTAACACTTCCCTCCTGTTTTGGGAAGTCTGGCTGCAGCGGCGAATGCCCTGCGGTGGCGTGTGTCGCCCGCTCGTGGCGGTTGTGGCGAGAGGACCCTTGATGTGTTCGATCATGGGCCTCACTGTTGACCTCAAGCATCCAGCCTTCGGCCAAAACGCCTAGGGAAGTCGCCGAAGGCCACTGACAACGGCGGTAAACGAGCGTCATAATATTGTCGAAGACCTCCCAAGGCCGATGGGTAACAAGGTGTCCATGTTTGAACACGTAGTCCCCCCAACACCAACGATCCGATTACGACCCAAACGCAGCTCAACTGGCGACCCTCTGGGGTTCTCATCACAACCCTTTTTATCTTCCCCCCTCCACTTCCCTCCCCTTCCCCCCACCCGACCCATAAGATGATGGAGGATCAGGAGGAGGCCGAGGTGGAGGAGGAGGAGGAATAGGAGTAGGAGGAGGAGGAGGAGGAGGAGGAGGAGGAGGAGGAGGAGGAGGGGGAGGAGGGGGAGGAGGAGGATAAGAAGGAGGAGGAGGAGGAGGAGGAGGGCCGAGGAGATGAAGGTCTCGTGGCTTTCAGCACTGTTTGACGCGGGGCCCTCGGTGCGGGGTCAGCGTCGGACTGGTTGTCGCCTGCTCTGGACCAACCCCTGCCCGGGGATGGGGCGGGACCCGTGGAATCCGCACGCATGGTTGGACGGGCCGCGTGGCGGCGCGCCCCCCCGTAGACACACGGAGGGAGATAAAAACATCCCAACCCACACAGCTAGCGTTGAGCGTATAGTCCTGAGCGTCTGCCGAGCAGTCATGCCCTGCATGGTTCCTCCCTCGCGTGCGTCGGCTGAGGGGCCTTGCTCGAGGACGACGGCTCCCCCCCCCCCGCTCCTGTGTTCCTGCCTCCCCTCCCCTTCGGCTCCTCCCCAAAGCTCTCCTTCTCGTCTTCAGCTTCCGGCCACGCGACGCGTCTTCAGAGGGCCCTGGCCCCCCCCCGCGCCGCCCTCGTGGGGCCGGCCCCGCCAGACCGAGATATCGTGCGCTCGCTCGCCTCGCCCCTGGGCGAAGGCACCCGGCCAGGCAGCTCGCGGGCGGCGAGGCCAGGCTACCGAGCCTGGCCTCCCGCAGCTGCCACGGGGCAGCCACGAGAAGCCAGGCCAAGCCAGAGCTGCAGCACACCGTCCACCCGCGTCTTAAAAGCTGGGTTCCCCCCAGCGGCGCGAGGAGGATCGCACGCCGCGGGATCGCCCGTGGAGGCGCGATGCGCAGAGCTGGGTGACCCAGAACCCCCCCCCATCCTCCTCCTCTCCCTCGTCTTCCTCCCTCCTCCATCTTCCTCCTCCTCCCTCCTCCTCCTCCTCCTCCTCCTCCTCCTCCTCCTCCCCTTCCCCTCCCCCTCCTCCTCCCCTCCCCCTCCCCTCTCTTCCTCCTCCTCCTCCTCCTCCCTCCTCCTCCACAATTACTCAATATGAATACTACTCTCCCTCTTGCCCTGACGACGGCTTGAAAGTGTTAGCCCCCCCCCCCGCGTATTGTTTTTTACACAGGATTCCCCGGAGTTGGGTTTTCGCTTGCATTTGTTTCCAAAATGCTGCTCTCGCTGAGGCGCCGGCCTCATTTTCGGGCCCCGCTCGTTCAGAATCGTGCTCCCGCTGCAGCGCTGTCCTCATTTCCGTGCTTCCGCTCGTTCCGAATCGTGCTCCCGCAGCAGCGCTGTCCTCATTTCCGCGCTTCCGCTCGTTCGGACTCGTGCTCCCGCAGCAGCGCTGGCGTCATTTCCCGTGCCATGCCACGGCATGCAAAGCAATGCTAGGTTGATGCTACGCTTTGCGGTGCTCTTCTACGCCATGCCATGCCGTGCTCTACAATGCATCGCGTACCCTTTCGGGATCATTGCCCTGCTCGACATCCGACTGTGCGAGTAGAGAGGGGATCTACGCCATGGTAAGGGATGGGAGGGAGGGGTAGGATGTCAGATATGACGCGAGCGCACCTAGCTTGTCCTCCCCCTCCTCCTCCTCCTCCTCCTCCTCCTCTTCCTCCTCCTCCTCTTCCTATCCTCCTCTCCTCTCCTCTCGTCTCCTCCTCCTCCTCCTCCTCCTCCTCCTCCTCCTCCCACTCCTCATCATCATCAGCATCAGCAACATCATCATCATCGTCATCATCATCATCCTCCTCATCATCAGCATCATCATCATAACCATCATCATCATCAGCAACAGCATCATCATCATCATCCTCAACCACATTCACATCCTCATCCTCCTTCGAACTTCCCCCGTCCCCGGGCCCCATAATGGCGTTTGCTAAACGGCCACTGGCGTTTACTAATCAGCACTGGCCTGTTCGAGTCCTTCGCTGGGTGCGTTTTCACAAAAAAAATAACGAATTCGCAGTTCGGGGTGCTTCATTAGAGGGTGTGTGTTTTTTTCTTGCTCTCTATGTTGGCCCGCAGTCCCACCGAGAACATTGAATGGGCGGTTTTTTCTCCCGCGTAGCTGCCCCCCCGTGGCTGCCCCCGTCCGTCGTGCGCGCCCTTCCGTCCTGGGGGGCAGAGCGTCCGCCAGAGAGCTGCAGGGAGCCGGGCTACGAGCGGTGAGCCCGTCCGTGTCGGCGCCCTCGCGGTCTGGATTCCGGGGCGCGGTCCCGCGGCTGCGCGGTCGCACGGGGCATCCGCGGAAACATGCCCAGGGGGCCCGGCCCGCGAGGCTGCGGACGCGGATATGTTCCCCAATCAGTGCTTGCACTGAAGGGTTCCTAGCGGAGGCTGAAAGATTTGGCGAAACTTTCCCGCCGAATTTGGTGGCAAGCTGGGTTCCCGGGCTCCCAGTTCCAGTTTCCCAGGTTCCCGGTTATTGGTTCCAGGCCGATTTCGGTGGGTTCTGGGTTCCCGGGCTCCCGGGTTCCCGGTAGATCTCCTCAGCGAAAACCATCCCCTGATTGGGGTTCTTCTCTGGTGTAATTTCTCGCCCGCGACAGAGGTGCAGGGCCACGGCGACCCTGAGCGGTTCGGGGGCCAACGAGCTCTGGACAAGTTCGGGGACGCATCGCAGGCCGGGTGCGAGCTCTCTGTGGGCACTCGGCACGCTCCTGTTGTCCCATTGGGAGGGGGTTTCGTTGTGTTGTCAATTCAAGCACTGACAACAGTCGCTTGTACATATTTTAGTGCAGGACGCTACGCATGAATTCAGCAGTGACACTAACAGCCATTCATTGCAATGAGGAAGCAACATATGGATGGCGAGCTACTCTTGGATCTTGCGCGCGTTGAAGACGTCTTGTTGAACGCGCAGTTCAAATTGCCGTAAGGCGTCAGCCGAGAGATAGCACGCACGTCCACATTCCCAGCGCCTCCTCACTTTGATGTTCGCCTGTGCGCAGGACTTATGGTGGAGCTTTTCATTGGCGTGAAGGGCATGACCTGGGTACCTGGCGAGGTTGAGGCAGTTGCGCCCTGGTGAAGCTGGCTGCGTGCCAAGGGAGAGAGAGCGACGTGCATCACAGCTCATGCTTCAAGGTACAAGTGGGCGTCGTCAATCACGTGTGGATCCCGCATATATCGTTGCAGAGAACGGATGAGCTCGCAAGTTGGGGAGTTTCAGGTATTGGAGGACGGTCTGCCGCGAAGGGCCTTTTCGAGACCTGGGGTTGGCCCAGCATATATGGAGGTAGCAGAAACGCACAGAGAGCCTGGTAGCACGCCGGCTAAAGGCGTCTGCACCTGCTAGACGGGACTCGTGCCCTTGCTAGGTGTGCCTGCGCAGTTTGGTAGAGGTGTCTCAATGTGCTTGGGGTGATGCTAGTACAGTGAGCAGCGACGTGGGAGACGATGCGTCGGATGGCAACAGCCTGGACGCGGCAGAACTTTGTGTACACTAAACGGCCGTGGAGGAGGGCAGGAGGGAGCCGCGCGCAGAGCGTGCAGCACTTCACGTGTGGTTCTGGCGGCCTCAGGCTCCAGAAGAGAGTGATGTCATACGTCATACACCCGTTCGGAGCCTAGGCGATAAAACAGATGAAACGTTCTGGTGGGTGACAGCACTCTTACATCAATCATGCTCGGTGGTAGGTTTGAGACGTGCAGGGTGCGGTCGTGGACGCTACCACTCTGTGCTGTGAACTCTTCTCCCGCCATTGCTTTCGAGCGTTACTAGGCGGTACGTAGGCCCATCGTGGAGCTCAGAGCTTCCTCAGTCCCACGCCGTGCCCGAGCATGTGAGTTAGCATCGGGAGGGAGATTCAGACTGCAATCGGGTCCTGCCCCCCGCGCGCGCCGCCAGCGTGCCATTGGCACGACGCGCTACGGTTCCGAGGCGGGATGCCCCTCTCTCTCGCTGCGCTCCGTCCGCATCGTCCCTGTCTGGTCCTTCTCTTGCTCCTGCCCCCGTCTCTCTCCTGCCTGCCGCTGTTGCCGCTGCTGCCCCCCGCCCAGTGAATCTGCTTACGCGTCGCATTTCTGATGCCACGGCCCCCATCCCCCGCTGTGCCCTGAAGGGCACGGGCGGGCTCCCTTGTGGAGCGAGCGCTTCGCTGCGCTTCGCTGTGCCCATCCCCTTCATCTCCTGGCGGCACACGCCCTCGCCCCAGTTCTCCGGCGGCGTGCGTCTGTTCGCAGTGGCCACGCTGGCCGCGATCCCACGCAGGCAGACCGACGCCGTGTGGTCCGCTCACGTCGCTGCGATGGGCAAGTTTTCTTTCACGATGCAGCCAACACGCTGAAGAAAGAAACAGTTTGGGTTCGGAAGGGGTGCGATGTTCCTTAGGTCCTTCCATGGCTACTTCTCTAGCGCTCCTCGCCCACGCAGTTGCTTTTGAGGCCAAGCAGTGAGAAAGACAATTATCATGTTGGGAGGAAGGGGTTTGGAAAACACAGGGTACGACAGTGCAACAAGCAATTTCAACACACGCGATAATCCGGATAATATGATTATTTCTCCCAGCGCAATCTTCCCACCTCGATAACTGTATTTGTGGAAAAGAGGTGTTGTTCCTCATCTAGTGTTCCTTCTTTCAGCAGCCCGACTGTATGCCCCGCGGGCCCCAGGATGCCGGATTCGCGGGGCAGCAAAAGCGCGACCAATTAAATATGGCTCCGTCCTTGCCGTCGCCCGCTGCCGCCGCCGCCGTTACCGACAGCTCACCTTGGTCATCGCGTAGACCGCTGCTGTTTGGGCTGCGAGTGAGTCGGAAAAAGAAACGCGCTCTCTTCCTGCGCGGGCGCTCCACCATACTTACTCTCTAGTCTCTGTTTAACGTTAACGGGCACACCTGTTTCAATGGCCAAGTTCATGAACATCCAGTCCACTGAGATGGTAGATCAAGGGACGATCGTAGAACAAGACCATATACCAATCGTAGTTTCAGAATCCTCTGATCTTCTGGCGAAGAGCTGGTTAGCAGCCGAAAGCTTTGGATCTGGTCATGAGAATGACCTGGTAAATAAGCCGCGCCGCGATACACAGCCCATGGTGCCTATCGGCGTGCCTTTTGACTCGTATGCCGCAGGGAAACCCCCATCGTTCTGGAGGAAGCACCAACCTGAGAGAGAGAGAGAGAGAGAAAAAAAAAAAAAAAGAAAGCGAGATGTGTACTACAGTGGAGGACAAATCCACAAGAAGCCTGCCACAGAAACCCAACCCTCAGACCCCAGGACTTCCACGGATTTTTGGTGTGGGAACATCAAGCTTTCCACAGCAAAACCATCGAATCCCAAGAAACCCCCGCCACCCTGGAGGCAAACAGGGTGTTTCTTAGCATGGGCCTCCAGTGTATGATCCAGAACTATCCGCACTCATTGATTCAGACACCAGTTCCCCGAGTTCATCGTCGAAGGCAGATTCGCGCCATCTGGCGTGCGAAACTGCTGGTTTAACCGGCGGGTTAAGTCATGGCGTGATGTCAGACGAACATGATGGCATACCGGGGGTGGTTCAACCATTTTCTAGGTACCCCGTCAAAGATCATCTGGAAGAACGGAGTTGGTAGAAATCTGTCAACCACCAGTTGACACGTTGAGCCCTCGGGGACCAGATATGGTAGACCATTCGAGGAATCCCATTGGGAATACGTATTTCCCGAAAAGGCCCAAGGGGCGATCCCGTAATATCATGGAGGTAGATGATTCGCCAACGCAGGCTTGCGGTTCAAGAAGGAGCCATACAGAGATGTCGCATTATCCCATCACTCGCGAGGTGGGACGGCAACGGGAGGAACAAACATGGACATTGCGGCCATTTTTCCGAGATGCCCGATCCCCGTAAGACATACGAAGCGCGGATATCCTATGAAAGGTGGCACTAGATGGAGGAGCAGCCGCGAATCTAATAGCCCTTCAGGACAATCCTCTTCAAGGAGGTTTTCTCTTTTGGTGTCTTGTTTGGCCCAGGGACCAGATTGCCCGACGGCGGAGAACGCGTGCCCGGGAAAAGCGGGGGAAAAAAAAACGGCCCTTGTCGTATGCCAGTGTGCGGAGCATGCTCTGTCACGCGCAAGCACTTTAATGTTGGCTGGTGATGTGTGGACTGCGTTGATCTGCAAGAACATAACTGCCAACGCAGCATGATCATGGCATGGCAGCAAGAGGAACAACAAGGCCGCTGCGAGAGAAGGGCTCCTTAGCGAGCAGATGGCTGCTCATATGAAGTTTCTGGAAACGCTCGAGCGGAAACGCTCATGCTCATGAATGCGTTTCTGGAACAGTTGATGTTGATAGCTCAGGATGCTCATCGGAACCAACAAGCGACCTCGGGGGCAGTTCAAATATCTCTGCAGGAGGTTGAACATGTGATTCCCGCTCACTCCCCGTGCCCTTCCTGTATCCCCGCTCTATCCCTCACGCCCGCTCGTGCCGCTGCCGTTTTGTTTCGAACTAGGGCCCTTGGCCTTAGAGCTACGCAGAGAGTTTCGCCGCGCGATTCCTCGACAAACGATATCAGCGATACCCATATCACAGTGGTAGCTTGGAGCGAGGCTCGCTATCCCGGCCCGCGGGGCCGCATACTCAAGACGACGTCTGCGACGTCGCGATCCATACTGGAATCGAGGCCCAGCGGCCTCCTCGCGCTGTTGCTCAGCGCCAGCACCAACGCCAGCGTCAGCGACGCCAGCACCTACGCCAGCGTCAGCGACGCCAGCATCTACGCCAGCGTCAGCGACGCCAGCATCAACGCCAGCGTCAGCGACGCCAGCGACTACGCCTACTACGCCTACATCCCTGCCAGCTCCAACGCCAGCGTCAGCGACGCCAGCGACTCCATCTTCCTTCCCACCCTCAGCAGCGACGACAGCTACTTCTCCTACGCCTGTGTCAGCGACGCGGCATACTTCTCCTACGACGGTGTCAGCGACGCCACATACTTCTCCTACGACGGTGTCAGCGACGCCACATACTTCTCCTGCGACGGTGTCAGCGACGCCACATACTTCTCCTACGACGGTGTCAGCGACGCCACATACTTCTCCTGCGACGGTGTCAGCGACGCCACATACTTCCTCTACGACGGTGTCAGCGACGCCACATACTTCTCCTACGACGGTGTCAGCGACGCCATATACTTCTACTACGACGGTGTCAGCGACGCCACATACTCCACCTACGAAGGTGTCAAGATGACGGAGTTCACACACAATCAGTCAGTGATACCAAGCTGGAATGGAGATCCAGCGAAATGGCGAGATTACAAACAGGAGGTAAACTTATGGAAGCTCAGTGAGAATTTGGAAGTGACACAAAGCTTGGCATCGAAGTTAGTCCTGCGTCTGACGGGTACAGCCAGGTCGGCCGCCCTCAACATGACGGAGCAGGAGCTCCACCCGCCGCCAGACGACGGCATCGAGGATGCGAATGAGAAGAAGCGCGATCGCAACCAGAAGGGCATCGAGAACGTACTGATGCACCTCGAAGCAAACCTAGGCCAGCAGAAGCTGGTGCAGAAGGGAGAGACGCTTGAAAAGTTCTTCGAGTCGACTCATCACCATCGCCGCCGTGGAGAACGCATGACGGATTGGCTCGTGCGATTCGAGGCGGGACTACAGCAATTACGTGAGAACGAGGTCGACCTCACTACGCTTGACGACGTGGCCGGCTGGTTCCTGCTACGCAAGGCTGGGCTCACGGCCGAGCGCCGTGAGCGCGTCGTGGGCAACTTGCCGGACGAGCACTACTCATTTCAGCGCATCAGGGGCCTGCTGGTGCGCATGTTTCCCGATATTCACACATCTGAACGACGCACGAGCTTGCCGTCACGATCGTGGCCGCAGCGATCAAACAGTAGTTGGCAGCGCTCACCGCCAAGCCGAGCACGATCAGCCAACATCGCTGACGAGCCAGAAGACGAGCATGAGGACTCGGAGGACGGCGACGACAATGATACGGAGGCAGACGTCCAGGACATCGTGCGCCAGGAGCTCGAGGCCTTCAGCGCCGAGCTGGAGCAGTCAAATTACGACCTCGGCGAGGTGTTCGATCGGGACGACTCTGCTAAGGTGGAGGCTGCCGCGGCGGAGCTCGCCGCGATTCCCGAGGCCATGGCGACCATACGGTCGGCCCGGGAAGCTATCAAGGGCCGCGGGAAGGCTTCGGCCAAGCGCCGACCCGCGGGCAAGCTACAAGGCCGCGTGGACCAGCGCAAGAAGAACTCCAAGTGCTGGGACTGCGGCGAGGCGGGGCACTGGACCGGTGACAAGGAGTGCCCGACACCAGGGGCTCGAAAGTTCGCCCCAAATTCTAAGCAAAAGGGCGGAGGACGAGGCGGCGGAGGTCGCTCGCACCGCCAGGCCAACATCACCGAGCAGGTCCACGACCAGAATCACGTGGAGTTTGGCGACGAGGAAGTGATTCTTCATCCAGAAGGTCCGACTACCCCGCCCCCCGAGACTCTGGTCTCCGAGCGCGTGGTGCCAGACTTGCCCACCATAAACACCACCAACGCTGGCGAGAAGCCCAACGATGACGGCGTCGGCGTGATCGACACTGCCTGTCTCTTCTGCGTTGGCGGGCTCAGCTGGTACAAGCGGTACAAGGAGAAGCTCACCAAGATGGGTCTGGCCGACCAGATCCTGGAGGAGCCAGAGAACGAAGTCTACAGGTTCGGGAACGGTGGCACGCTCCCGAGCAAGATGCGCGTCACAGCCCCGCTCGTCCTGTGTGGCCGCGCTGGTCGCATAATATTCAGCGTCGTGGACAGCCCCACGCTCGGCCTGCTTATCGGCCGGGACTTCATCCAGCCGAGCAAGATCGACATCTCGCTCTGGCGGGAACAGATTCGCATCGGGAACCATTCCCAGAAGCTCATCACGAGCAGCGCAGGACATCCCGCGATTGACCTCCACCCGGAGGACTGGCTTGCCATCAAGGGCGCGGGGCATGATTTTGGACCGAAGGCTGTTAGTACCAAGAGCATCGCCAAGCGGCCAGTCCCGAAGCCCAATGTCAACATCACTACGAAGGCGAGCAACTTGCTCGAGAATATCACGAGACTCATTCCCAAGAAGGAGCTACATGTACCGAGACGACTTCAACAGCGACGCGGCGGCAGCTCGAGGCTCATGGCCGCCGTAAGCTCTGCGTTGGTCTGCTGTTCGACGGCGGTTACGCCGCCGACGTTTGCTCCAACAATGATGTCGGCCACTACCTGCGTCGCCGAGCCCCTCGACGATTGCGTGGCCTGCGGCACCAAGTCCTATACAGACTGCTGCCACCTCGGGTTCTGCTCCGAGTGCGTTTTCGGCAACTCGGTCACGTTGGACATCGAGAAGGACAACGACCCGAAGGAGGTCAACATCGTGGAGGAGGAGCAGATGAAGGTACGGCGGCTCAAGAAAGGGACAAGGCTGCAGCTGACCGCCGGCAAGCGGTCGGCCATCGTCACCAACAAGAGCGGCGTTAAGCCACACACAGTCAGCCAGGCGCTCAAGGCTGACCTGGCTAAGCAAACTACGAACTCGAGCGGAATCTCGAGCAACACCACCATCCTCTACGAGTGGTGCTGCAACCCCGACAGCAAGCTCAGTGCGAAGTGGATCGAGAGTGGAGGAGCCGCTGTACGTTGCGGTCTTCCTGGATATGACCTCTCTCGGAAGCCCATCGTCGAGAAGCTCGAGGACAAGATTCGGAAGAACCTGCGGAAGGGCCAGAGTGTACGGGTCCATGCCGCATTTCCATGCACGCCGTGGACCACGTTGCAGCGCATCATCCTGAAGATCGACCCCCGCAAGGCTGAGAAGCTGGAAAAGGACCGGAAAGATTCCGCCAGGATGATCGACCTCTTCCTGACGTCAATGAGCCGTCTGCGGAAGGAGTTTGGCAGCCAGCTCGCGGTCTCTTTCGAGTGGCCGCGCTACTGCGACGGCTGGGATCAGAGGAAGAACTACACCGCGAAGAAGCTGAAGGATCAGCTCCCGCGCATCATCGATTTCGATGGCTGCGCTTACGGCCTTCAGACAAGGAACGGGGACGCGATCAAGAAGCCGTGGAGGATTATCACCGACCACTGCGGGATCGACAACTCGCTGCACAAGCTTTGCAACGGCCTACACAAACACGTCGAGGCCCGTGGCAAGCTCGCCAAGGACAGCGAGAACTACATTGATAAGCTCGTCGCCATGCTGGTCAAGCAGCTTCGCAAGACGAACACGACCGAGCACCGCGAGGCAAACCCCGCGGAACCAACGAGGCGGAGAGCCGCGAGGAGGACAGTGCCTGCCCCGGCAGCTCCCGCAGAGCCAGCCTTGACGGCAGCGGAGGAGCGGACGCTCAAGTCCGCCATATTGCAGCTCCACGTCAACACGGGGCACCCTGCCAACGATGCGCTGGCCCGGGCCATCCGAGTGACGGGTGGATCCCAAAGAGCGGTCGAGATGGCGCTCAACCTGCACTGCGAAGTCTGCGCCGCCCATCGGCGACCCCTCCCTCATCTACCTGGGAGAATTAAGCTAGATAGGGACTTCAATGACTCTATTGGAGTGGACTTGTTCACCCTTGCCGACTACGCTGGCAATCAGTTGGTTTTTCTCAATGTGGTCGACCTCGCTTCTGGATTTACATTATGTGGTACAGTTTCTTCAAGACACCCCTCGGTTGTATTCGCTAGGCTTTTGCAGATTTGGATTACACCGTTTGGGGCACCACAACGGGTACTTTTTGATGGAGGAGGCGAGTTTGAGAGGGAGTTCTCAAAGGAGCTCGAGGACATGGGCTGTCGCCTTATGACTACTGCCGCGGCTACGCCGCAACAGAACGCCACCGTGGAAAGGCACGGCGGCATGTGGAAGGTCCACGCCAGGAAGCTGATCGATCAGTTCAGCATCAGGTTCGACCAGCCCGCGAACGCCCACAAGATCCAGTGGCTGCTCGCCGCTGTCTGCTGGGCTACGAATAGCTCAATCAATGCCAGTGGGTATTCACCGGCACAGTGGGTACTCGGACGTGGACTTCAACTACCCTATTGCCTGCTGGATAGCGCTGGGAGACTCTCGCTACACGAGAGAGTGGTCTCTGATAAGTCCTTCTCTGAGAGGATTGCTCTCATGAAGGCCGCCCAGACGTCAATCCAGCATCTACGGTTTAACCAGTCCTTGTCCCGGGCCTTACTCGCACGGTCGCGTGCGGATGGAGCTCAGCACGCGTCGGACATCTACCAGACGGGGGACCAGGTATATTACTGGAGGGGGAACGGCAAGCCTAAGCGTGAATGGGCTTTGCAATGGCATGGGCCCGGCATCATCATTGGTTTCGAGGGTACCTCGAATGTATGGGTCAGCCATCGTTCCACCACCGTCAAGGTCAACCGAGGACATTTACGTCACGCTACTGCCTCAGAGCTCGTGCCCTGGGGACAGGTATTCAACGCCATGAACGGCAACCAGCCACCACCACCGCAAGGACAACCACCAGCTGACCAGCCCCCACCTCCTGACGGACCGCAGCCACCACGACCAGGAGGAGGGGACGAAGAATCACCACATGAAGGTGGAGACTGCGGTGGAGGCGGATTACCACCATCAGAGAAAGGAGGAAATGGAGATACATTTATCGACCTCACGGGCGAAACGCCGAAGAAACGCCCGCGAGTGAGCAACGATCCGCCAGCACTACCACCTCCGCCAGAGGTCATAAAGCAGCACAACTTCGGCAATATCGAAGATACTCCACACAATCGACGCGCCCATGCTACTCTTGCGTGGCTTCGCCGACGGCAAGGAGATGAGGAATATACGACCAGCGGGGGCGCCTCAGGAAGCGGTTCAGCACCAGCACCTTCGGGAGGAGACCTTCTGCCAGCGCCTCCAGCGCCTCCAGTGCCTATTGCTGACTCAGCTGCTGCCGCTGACCCCGCTCATGACCCTGCTCAAGAAGACTCAGATCACGCTGAAGATCCAGCTCCAGAACCGATCGTGCAACCAGAAGTACATGACGAACAGCCTGAAGAACGTGATGAAACACGACTTCCAACACCAGGAGCTCGACGCACAGAAGCTGATGGACATTCCTCGGATGCCGACAGCTCCGGATCCGAAGGTCTACGCGACTGGAGCAAGGCCGCGGAGGAGGAAGTTCGCAAGGAAGCCTTTGCCCGCAGACCACAACATCCTGAAGGACAGCGCGGTAACAAGGCTCAGCGTCAAGCCCAACAAGAGGACGCACCTCGCGCCCTAGAACGTGACAGGCACGATCAAATAGACGACCGCAGCAAGGCCATTAAGCGCAAGGAATTCTTGGAGAGTCTCAAGGACGACCTACCCAAGTGCTTCAAGAGGCCGAAGGACACACTCAGGACAGACCTCTACTTGGACAACTATTTTGAGATCAACGACGGCGATTCGCATTCGACCATCCGACTCCGGGAGGTGATGCTCACCGGAAAGGCCGCTGCCAAGGAGATCAGGTACGACAAGCTCTCCGCCAAGGACAAGAAGCTCATGGACATGGCCATGGAGGTTGAGTGGTCCAAGTGGACCGAGTTCGGGGCCTACAAGAAGCTACCGCCCAAGGAGTTGAAGGAGATCCTCCAGCGACACCCTGGAATACGACCAGTTGGTACCCGCTGGGTGCTCACGCAGAAGGCTGCCAACCTCATGAAGGCCCGCCTTGTCGTCCAGGGCTGTCAAGAGGACAAGTCCCAAATCCGCACGGACGCGCCGACCGGGTCAAGGGACGCGCTTTACCTCACTCTTGCTGCCGCCGCCCAGCTTGGCTGGGACCTCACGTCGTACGACGCGATGACGGCTTACCTGCAGTCGGGCAACATCGAGAGGCTGCTATTGCTGCGCATGCCAGCCAAGAACCCGCCGCCGCGTACATCGCCCGGCGAGATCGTGATGGCGACTGGCGCCATCTATGGTACCCGGGATGCCGGACGCCAGTGGTACCTCTACGCCCAAAAGGTGTTCCAAGAGCACGGCCTCATCGAGAGCAAGCTCGAGAAGGGCCTTTACTACTTCTACGACGACAAAGGGCTCGCTGCTATGATTCACTCCCATGTGGATGATTTCCTCATCGCCCAGCGCGGAAGCTCCAGCGAGTGGAAGCGAGTTATTAGCTCCTTGCAGAAAAGGCTGCACCTCAAGAAGGTAGAGGGCATCATCAAGTACTGCGGCCGGACAATCAACAAGACCAACGAGGAGTTCCGCATTACCCAGGCGACGGCCGCCGCCCAAGTGGATTTCATCGAACTCAACGCCCAACGCGGACGATCACCAGAGGATCGTCTTACCACCTCGGAGGTCTCAGGATATCGCCACACACTCGGCCAACTGCTTTGGCTCGCAGTACAGACGCGAGTGGACATCGCCTGCCCGGTGAGCCTTGCGGCTCGCCGCACCAACACCGCCACCGTGGCCGACGCCAAGACGCTGAACAAGACCGTCGCTTACGTGCACGGGTCCGCCGATTTCGCCATAGTCATCAAGCGCAATATCATTGACCTGCGCACTTGCACCATCGTCTGTTTCAGCGACGCGGCCTTCGCCAATGTGGACGGGGTGAAGAGCCAGTGGGGCATGGCGATCGGGCTAACCCACAAGCCACGGGACGTCGTGGCTGGACGATATGATTTGTGCTTGCCTGTGGCCTGGCATTCGGGCACGGTCAAGCGATCCGTGAAGTCTACGCTGGCCGCCGAGGGCTACGCCACTCTGGAGGGCGCCGAATCGAGCACGTGGTTCGGCCAGCTACTTACGGAGGCCTACAACCCGAAGAAGACGCTCAAGCAGATCGATGACCTCAGCACCAAACGATCCGGGGAGATCTACAGCGACAGCAACGGGTTGGTGACGCACATCAAGTCTGACGTGGGTCAATCCACGGACAAGCGGTTCCGCATCGTGGCATCAATGATTAAGGAGACGGTGCACCCCAACAGCCAGCTGAAGCTCTCGTGGATACCTACGTGGAGTATGGTCGCCGACGCGCTCACCAAGACCATGGAGACCGGAGTGCTCCTCGCTTTCTTCGGGGCCAAGAAATACAATTTCGGCACTAGGCAACCGCACGCCGCCATGCTTGCCTCAGTACTGATGACATGTCTCGGACGCGTGAAGGCACAGCATCCCCCACAGGAATGGCAAGTGCCGATGTCACATTGGATCTACTACATGACACTAATTGCGATGCTTAGTGGGATCATGATTGGATTTACATTATTCGCAGCGCTGTGGTTTGTGGTGCGAAAGGAGATATTTGGGCCAGGCGACCCCAATCCCATCCAGATCGGGACCATCAACAACACCAGCAGTGGGTCCAAGGCTGATCACTCCGGGCACGCGGACACCCCCTTGCCCGGAATATATCCAGGATGGGATGGACGATACCTCGGACGTCGTAACAATGTACCGACTACCATTCCCGAAGACGTCGACGGAGATGTCTATATGGAGCCGCCGATGATTGCCGTCGCAGCCCAGAGTTCATCATCAGCAAGCGGATCGGCAGCGCCAGCCGCACCGCCCCCATCACCGGACAGCTTCGCGTAGGGAGCCAGCTCGTCGCCATCATCCCCGATGACGGTTACCAGTTCCTCGTCAGCCAGCGTGGTTTCTTGGAACGGATCGACGCCAACGGTTCCGCCAGTAGAAATGAACGCATGTGTGGCCGCCGAGCACAACGTACGCGTGGGACACAACGCACACAGTGTCTACATCACCTGCAGGACGTGCAGGAAGCACGCTACATGGCTACGCAGGAATTATGTAACCCATGAGCCAGATTTCTCGAGGATGCATAATAGTCTGCGCTGGGATTTACAGAACAGATGGAGGCAGCTACAAGGACTGCCCGGCAAGGCGAAAGCTCAAAAGAAGATTTCGTGAGCACGCCATCATTTCATGTTTGGCGCCACATCCTGTGGCAGATTATGTAAGTCCGCATTGCTCTGTTAAGCTCGTTTTATATTTGGCGCCACATCCTGTGGCAGATTACGACAGTCCGCACCGTTTTGTCAGTTCGTATCTTTTACACCTGGAGCCACATAGTGTGGCAGACTGCGTAAATCCGAATTGTCTTACTAGTTTTTTTCATTTGGCGCCACACCTTGTGGCATACTACGCTAGTCCGCATTGTTCGAAGCTTCATTCAGTGTGCACAGATTCCTTTTTATGTGGTGACGACCACACTATTGAGATTTTATCTTGATAAGACAGCGCTATTTGAGTTTTGTCGCATAGCGATCGGACTCGCGCCGCTGTTCGTTCTTGTGAATTTATGCCTTTCTTGCCGGTGCGTGTAGCAGCACCCGTTAAATGCCCCGGGGCAGCCGGATAGCATGCCGACAAGGCCGTTTGCCTGTGTTTGTTTTGAGAGCGCTCTGATTAATGAAGTGAGCTGCAATCAATGATTGCCGCTCGACGGCGCCGCGAGCGTCAATCAGGAGGAGTGTGATTCCCGCTCACTCCCCGTGCCCTTCCTGTATCCCCGCTCTATCCCTCACGCCCGCTCGTGCCGCTGCCGTTTTGTTTCGAACTAGGGCCCTTGGCCTTAGAGCTACGCAGAGAGTTTCGCCGCGCGATTCCTCGACAAACGATATCAGCGATATCCATATCACAGAACATTGCCAGAAGAAAGCTGCGGAGGCAGCCAGGTTGGCAATCATAGAGGAGGAACAGAATTCGGCGGAGAAGATGGCGGAGTAAGAGCGCCACATGCAGCGCGTATTTCAACGGGCCCGAGTGGCTGCATCTTTCTCTGGGCAGAAAGCGGAGGCAGTTCTTCATGACAGAACAGCTCAGGCTGCCAAAGTAGTGCACTTCGCAGGGGAGAGCGAATGCTACAATCCAGCCATCGATGAAGCGAGGAAACCAGGGAAGACATGATCGAACAAGAAAACGCACAAAACAAGCTTGAACTTCTCCTATCAGAATTCGCCCCGGAGCGGAATTAACGGCAAGGGGGGCTGACCGCCTTTCTGGTTCAATTTGTGGCGTCGAAGAGCATCCTTTGGCCGCCCAAGATCCAAGAGTTCTCAATTGGGCAAACGCTGGCTGGGCCTTCAGAGTCGTCCTGGGAGTATTCGGCCCCCTTGTCCGAGTGACCCGACCCTTGCCTAGAGTTAGTCGGTTGGCAGTGGGGGCGGGGTAGCTTCGGATTGTTTGGGGCGCCCGCAGTTGTCGCAAGCGTCCAGGGGGAGGCACTGTGCTCGATCGGAAACGTGCAATTGCTGTCCCATCGGTCGGCTAGGTGGCACAGTTGGAATTCAGGAGAATGTATAGTGAACCAGGATGCGAGGAGGAGCGAGCAGCGAGGGGGAGGAGGGGAATGAATGTGAAAGAGGAGGGGGAGGAGGAGGAGGAGGAGGAGTAGGAGGAGGAGGAGGTGGAGGAGGAGGAGGAGGAGGAGGAGGAGAAGGGGGGGAAGAGGCGGAGGAGGAGGAGGAGGAGGAGGAGGAGGAGGAGGAGGAAGGAGGAGGAGGCGGAGGAGGACCAGTGTAAACCCAAGTGTTCTCAACGATGTTGGGATGAACCCTCCCTCCAAGCTCCCTCTTCATAGGCCGTTGCATCGGTTCATTTCCATTGAGGGAATTGCCTCGTTTGAAGACAACCAACCGCTTGAAGACCTTCAAGCATGCCAAAACATGGTTCTCGGGATTTCCACGCCCTGACTGCTGCGTCTTGACGATCTGGAATAGTGCCAGAGCGCCATTTGGGGGGACTTCAACGCCGCGAGTCAACACAATTGTTTCGCCCGCATAATCATGACTCCCTCCAAGACACCATTGTTGGTACGATGATGATGGGAATCCATGGAATTCTTACAACATTTTACGACGAATGCGCGCGGTTCTCAGGCGAGAGACACATGTTGAAACGGAACCGCTCTCAAAATGTGAAACCTTGCAAATGTTTAAAACGAATGCGCGCGGCGCTAAGGCGAGAGCCATATTTTGAAAATCGCCCGCCCTCAATCCGCGAAGCTCTTGCAAAGTTTTAAAACGAGTGCGCGTGGCGCTAAAGCGAGATCAACCTTTTGAAAACCACCCGCCCTTCGTAAATGGTGAGGACGTCTCAGGTGACACGCACGGCCCGCCCTAAAAACTGGCCTCGGGGTGCGACAGGGAGAAGTTATCCCTAAGGAAAAAGCATGGAGGACACGGAAGATCGGGGTGGAGAGAAGATTTCCCCCGCCACATCGGGCGCTGGCACTCCTCGGATTCGCCCGACACTTGCGCCGATCCCCTCCCCTCCCCACCTTCCGTTGCTACTCTCGATCCTCGATCCTCCCCCTTTCTTCCCCCTTCCCTTCTCTGCCCCGACCCCTCCCCTCCTCTCCTCGATATCCCCTGCTTTCCCCCCCTCTGCCCCCTCCTCCCCTCCCCTCCCGATCCTAAAACCTGCCGTCCCCGCGCCATTCCCGCAGCCACCCCTGGAGCGGAAGCCGCTGCCGAGGGGCGCGCAGTTCGACGCCGAGGTGGCGCCAGCACGCGGGGGAGGGGGGAGGAGGGGAAGGAAGACGAGCAGAGAAGGGAGGGGGTGGGTGGTTTTCACTGCATAAGGGAATCAAGTCCCGAGCAGAGCAACAACGACAACGACGACGCCGACGACAACGACGACGACGACGACGACGACGACGACGGAGACGATGCGCGCAGACGATCCGCACCGAAGCACGGATCGTCAAAAAGGGGAGGCAGGAGGGGAAAAAAAGGTGGGTGGGATTTGCTTCCCCCAGTTAGGCTTGCCTGAGGGATTTTTACTTGGTTCAGAAGAAAGGTGCCTCGAGGGCCACGTTGCCCGTTCGTCGGAGGCTCCCCGCGTTCCTCGGGTTCCCCGGGTTCCTCGCCTTCGGTGCCTCTTGGGGCTACGTTGCCAGGTTCTTTGGAAACTCCCCAGGTTCCTCGGGTTCCTCGTGTTCCCCCGTTGTTTGTTCCCCACATGTTTCGTGGGGTTCTGGTTTTCTTCCCTGCCGCGTCGCACCCGCGTCTCCTCACACACACCTCCCCTCCTCCCTCCTCCCCTGCTCACAGCACAGCACAGCTCAGCTCAGCTCAGCACAGCACAGCACAGCACAGCTCAGCACACAGCACAGCACAGCACACAGCACAGCACACAGCACAGCACAACACAGCACATCACAGCACAGCACAGCACAGCACAGCACACCGCAGCACAGACAACACAGGCAGTGACACTTTCTCGACACCACAGGGGGTGCGCAGAGGGTGGTCCCTCAGCGCGGCCTCTATCCGTGACACGCTCGCAGATCGTGGCAGGAGTGGCACTTTCTCGACACCACAGGGGGTGCGCAGAGGGTGGTCCCTCAGCGCGGCCTCTATCCGTGACACGCTCGCAGATCGTGGCAGGAGTGGCACTTTCTCGACACCACAGGGGTGCGCAGAGGGTGGTCCCAAGCGCGGCCTCTATCCGTGAGCAAATCGTGGCAGGTGGCACTTTCTCGACACCACAGGGGGTGCGCAGGCCCTCAGCGCGGCCTCTATCCGTGACACGCTCGCAGATCGTGGCAGGAGTGGCACTTTCTCGACACCACAGGGGGTGCGCAGAGGGTGGTCCCTCAGCGCGGCCTCTATCCGTGACACGCTCGCAGATCGTGGCAGGAGTGGCACTTTCTCGACACCACAGGGGGTGCGCAGAGGGTGGTCCCCCAGCGCGGCCTCTATCCGTGACACGCTCGCAGATCGTGGCAGGAGTGGCACTTTCTCGACACCACAGGGGGTGCGCAGAGGGTGGTCCCTCAGCGCGGCCTCTATCCGTGACACGCTCGCAGATCGTGGCAGGAGTGGCACTTTCTCGACACCACAGGGGGTGCGCAGAGGATGGTCCCTCAGCGCGGCCGCTATGCACGACGGTCGTCCAGAGCATAGCAGGCGTGGCACTCTCTCGACGTCATAGCGGGTGCGCAGGGGGTGGTTCCCCACCGCGGCCGCTATGCACGACGGTCGTCCAGGGCATAGCAGGCGCGGCATTTTCTCGACACCATAGAGGCTGCGCAGGGGGTGGTCCCTCACCGCGGCCGCCATGCACGACGGTCGTCCAGGGCATAGCAGGCGTGGCACTTTCTCGACACCATAGAGGGTGCGCAGGGGGTGGTCCCTCACCGCGGCCGCTGGCTGGCTCGAATCTGTCCTCGATGGAGGATAGAAGGCTAGGAAGAGGGAGGAGGTTCAAGCAATATGGTGTTGGATGACATATAGGGGAACATTCGCGACGAGGGCTGAGAACGCAGAATCGCGCATATAGTATAAACTTAAGCAAACACATAAGATTTAAATTAAGTATGTGGGATTCCTCGGTAGCGTAATTTTATTTTTTCCGGTGTGGCATAATTCGCTACAACAGTGCCCCCGTTTAGTTAGCTCTTCAGCCAGTGCAGTGACTCTGCCTAGCCGCCGACGCAAAACAAGTGTTCCCCGGCTTCCTCGGGTTCCTCGGGTTCCTTGGGTTCCTCGGGCTCCTCGGGTTCCTCGGGTTCCCTGGGTTCCTCCGGTTCCCCACGCTCCTCGGCTGCCAAGCAATGCCAAGCCTTGCTTCCAGCGATGCGCCAATGCAATGGGCTTTCCCCTAATTGGGGTCGCGCCGGGTTACTTTCTCCGCGAGCTCCAGCCCACATGCACCCATGGTGGTGGGCAAGGCCACCATGAGGAGTCAGCGGGGGGCCTGGGTCTGCTCCACTGCCACGCAGGGAGGCTGACCAGCCCAGGACCACCAGACCAGAGGGGGCGAGGAATGGACCTGACCAGTCCTGGACCCCCCCGACCGCGTCCACGCAGAGCTCGACGAGCACCGTGGCGACGGTCACCCGACCCGGCGGGCAATGAGCTCGGCCCGCCGCCGCAGGGCAAGCCGCCGCTCCGCGCCCTCCACGTCGCACTCACCGCAGGCCCCGGCCGCGGAGACGGGCGGGGATCTCTCGGCGACTACAATGGGTGCGGTAACGCCGGGGTGCGGTTTGCGAGTTGCTTTGTGGCGGCTTTTCCGGGGCCTTTGTGAGAGACGATGTCATAATTGTCGTCGTTTCGAGCGACACTGTCATCTGTCATCCCCGATGTGTGCTCTATTGTGCTAGAAGGAGCGACAGTGTCATGTGATAGGGTCGCATTGTGTGACAGTGTCATCCGTTTCCGGGGGGCGGGAGGGGTAGATATGACGGGAGGCAAACAGCACCCTTCGCAAACCGCACCCATTGTTGTCGCCGAATCTCTGATGCTGACGCCACGGCTCCGCCAGCAGCGCCAGCTACCTGCTCCGCCATCCGCACCACGGCCGGCGCCTCCGCATCCACCCCCATCCGCATCGCGGGCTCCTCGCGAGCTCCGCGAGCAGGCCCTCCGCAACGAGGAGGCGCTCCAGGGGGCATTCCAGCAGCAGCAGCAGCAGCAGCAGCAGCAGCATCGCCACCGCCAGGGCCCGCCGGGGCGGGCTTCACCAGCCCGTCCGCTCACTTCGTCGTCGTCGGTGTCTGCCGCGGCAGCTCCGCCAGCACCAGCCAGCTCCGCCGCCTCCACGAGCATGCCGAACTCCTCGCCAGCTCGGCGCCGGCGAGCCCGACGCCGCCTCCGCCTCGGCTGCAAGCCAAGCGTGGCCGACGCCGCGGGGGCAGCAGGCCGCTGCGCAGCGCCTCCACCGCCATCATGTTCTCCTGTCGGCCAGGCGGCCACGGGCGCGCTGAGGACCGCGGCGCAGCACGCAGCAGCCCCTCGGCCGCCCGCGTGAGGCGGAACGCCGCGCGGGACTCGCCCGCGCAAAGGCACGCCGCAGCGTGCGCCGCGACGAGGGCGCCACGCGAAATCCTCAACCCTTGACCCCCCCAACCGCCCAACTTCCCCACCCCCGTCAACCTTCCGAACCCCCCAACCCCCAACTCCCAAGCCCCCAACCCTCCAACCCACCAGCCCTCCAACCGCCAACACCCCAGCCCTCGAACCTCCAAACCGTTCAACCCCACCAACCCCCGACCTCCCAATCGTCGAACCCCCTAAACTCCTCAACCCCCCAACCCCCAAACTCCCCAACCCCTGAACCCCCGAAACTCTCAACTTCCCAACCGCCCGACCCGCTCCCCCCCCCAAAACCCCTGACTCCCAACCCCGCAACTGCCAATCCCCGAACCGCCCAAACCCTCAACCCAACGCCTCAACCCGACCCCCCAACACCGTGACATCAGAAACCCCTTAGGACAGTGAAACCTCCAAAGGCCCCAACGCCCCAACCCTGTGACATCAGCAACCTCTCACGGGGGTGAAACCTCCCAACCCCCCAACCCTCGAACCCCGGGTCGTCAGAAACCTTCCCGGGCGTGAAAACCCTCAAGCCCTCGACCCCCCAACCCCGAGACATCAGAAAATTAGCAAAGACGTGAACCCCCCCAACCCCCCATCTCGCCAACCCTGTAACATCAGAAACCCCTCAAGGGAGTGATTCAGAAAACCCGAAAGGGAGTGACACCCCGCAATCCCCCACCCACCCCAACCCCAGGACATGAGAAACCCCTCCATTGTGTGAACCCCCACAACAGCCCAACCGCATGACCTCAGAAACCCTTCAAGAGGGGTGAATCAAAGCCCCCAACGCTGGGAGCGTGATGGCGTTGGCAGGGTTGGCTGGGACTTTGGCGAAACGGGCATGACTGGCGATGCTGGCAGAATCCCAGGGTTATGCGGTGGGAGGGTTGACGAGGTTGGTCGGGTTGTTGGGGTTGGTGGGGTTGGTAGCGTTTGCGATTTCGGCATGGTTTGTACGATTGGTGAGGTTGATCGGTTTGGCGAGAAGGGATGGTGAGGTTAAGGTGGTTGGGGATTGGGAGTTGTTGGGTTGTGAGTCAGGGAGTTCGGGGATGGGAGGGTTCGGGGATTGAGAGATTCGGGGGTTTGGGGTTGGGGAGTTTGGAGGTTGGAGGTTTGAGGGTTGGGGGGTTAGACGGTTGAGAGGTCGGGAGGTTGGGAGGTTGGGGGTTCGGAGGTTGAGAGGTTGGAGGGTTGGGGCTTGGGCGGTTGGTGGGTTGGGAGGTTGGGGGCTTGGGCAGTTGGGGGTTGGGGAGTGATGGGGTGGGGGGTTCGGAAGATTAAGCATTTGGGGGATTGAGGGGGTTGGGGGGGTTGGGGGGTGGGCGGTTGGGGGTTTCAGGGGTTGAGGGTTGGGGCGGTTGCGGGGTTGGGGCTTCAGGAAATTAAGGAGTTGAAGAGTTGTGGGATCGGGGGGTTTGGGAGTTTGGGGGTTCAAGGGTTGGGGGGTCGAGGGGGTTTGGCTGTTGGGGGGTCGGGGTCTGGAGGTTTGGGGGGTTGAGGGTTGGGGTGGTGGGGTGTTGACAGGTTGGAAAGTTGAGGGATTAGAGGGTTGTAATGTTGGGAGGTTTTGGGGGCTGGGGGGTTGGAGAGTTGGGGATCGACGGGTTGTGAAGTTGGGGAGTCGGGATTTTTGGGAGTTGGAGGGCGGGGGCATGGGGGGGGTCGGGGGGTTGAGGGTCTGGGGGTATGGGGAATTGGGGGGGTTGGACGGTTCGGGGGTTGAATTGTTGGTCGGTTGAGGGATTCGGGGCCTGTGGAGTTGGGGAGTTCAAGAATTCATTAGGGGGTTGACGGGTTGGAAGGCTGGGGGGGGTCGGGGGTTGGGGGCTTGAGAGTTTAGGGGGTTGGGTTTTTTTTGGGTTGAGGGGTTGGGAGGTCGGGGGGGTGGGGGGTTGCGGGGTTGGAGGGTTGGGAGCCTGGGGGGTTGGGGAGTTCGGCGGCTGGGGCGTTGAGAGGTTGGGGGATTGGAGGGTTGGGGGTTGACGTATTGTGGAGTTGGGGAGTGGAGGGTTGGGGCGTTGGGGGGTTGGGAGTGGGGGGGTGGGGAATTTGGGGGGTCAGGGGGGTGGGATGTTGGACGGTTGGGCGGTTGGCATTTGCGAGGTTGTGGGATTCGAGGTTTGGGGATTGTGGGGAAATAAGGTCGCCAACCGACCACTTTCAGATCCAATGCTCGGGGCCTTCTTGACAATCTCTTGAGGGTCTCCAGTGAGGCGTCTTGGGCTATCTCTGGCCGTCGGAAACGATCGAAGACGACAGCGATCAAATCTTTCCCAAACCCTCAGAAAGATCCATGTTTTAGGCCTCCCCGGGGCCTCTTGGGGACACGCCGGGAGCTCCCTTGGGGCGTCTTGGGGGCCTCTTGGGCAGTGTTGAGGCCATCTTGACCGCTCTTGGATCGTTTCTGGGTCCTCCTTAGGTCTCTCTTAGGGCGTTCTGGGGATATCTTAGGCTGTCTGGGAGGCCTCCTGAGGGCCCCGGGTGAGGGGTGTAAAAAGGGCGGGCCGATTTTCCGGAGGTAGCTGGCTCCGGGCCCGGGGCCCGCCTATTCATACATGGCTTACTAAACGACCACCCTGCGGATGACCAGGAGGTTGGGGGGCTTCGGTAGCAAATCATGGAAGCCTGGTATACCCTCTTAATTCCGTCTCTAGCGTCGATAAGCGTCGATAAGCGTCTGGGAGTCGACGACATAGCGCCGACTTAGCGTCGATTAGCGTCCATTTAGCGTCGAATCGCGTCGACCAACGTCGATTAGCGTCGATTCGCAAGAGCCGACAAAATGGTATGGGAGGCTCCCATGCGTTGCCACCGAAGGGTGTGGGGGGGGAAGAACCAACTGCTGGCAAAGGCGATGGGTATGATGATGACGATGCTGGTGACGCGCCCTCGAATCAGCGACAACGCGTGATGACGATGTTGCGCTGCAATGTAATGTCATTATCGTCTCCCTTTCGATCTCACTCGATCGGTCCCACTATCGACCTGACGGCCGCTATTGGTACCAGTGGGTTCAGCGATCGATCCCA
The DNA here is from genome assembly GCA_963575745.1 of Prorocentrum cordatum. Classification (NCBI taxonomy): domain Eukaryota; class Dinophyceae; order Prorocentrales; family Prorocentraceae; genus Prorocentrum; species Prorocentrum cordatum. The sequence goes on along the minus strand of CAUYUJ010000385.1, from coordinate 1,472 downwards.
TTGTGCTCGCCCCAGGGGAGATCGCCTGCCCCCGCGAGATCTGCACGACCCAGGGGACGTCGCCTCCCTGCGCATCCGACCCCGCGAGCACAACCAATGTCACAATCTCCTCACCGTCGATTGCACTTTGAATCTCACTATGGACTTCACTATCGATACCAAGGCGGGACACCCCCGGCCACCGCCCGCGCACCGCCGACGGAACATCGACGGGACACCAACAGGGCACCAACAGCACACCACGGCGGGACACCCCGGGACACCGCACGCCCTTTCTGGGGCGGAGGGACAGTCCACTGCATCTGAATCGGCCTCTCGACGGCGGGGTAATTCCTCTCGCGCGCCCACGCAGCTTCGCCTCGCCCGCACGATACGAACACGAAACCGAAGCCCATCTCCGGTGTGGGGCTCTCCGCTCCACTGCGATGTCACCCCCCAACCTCCGATGTGTGTATAGATGTATGTATTCAGAGGCTATTGTGTCCCACGAGCCTCTATGCATACACACTTCTATATATATATATATATATATACACATATACATATACACATTTAGATACGTGCATGTAGGACGGGGTCCTGGACCAGAGGGAGCCCCAATTTGCCGAGTGGCGTCCAGGAGTCCTGGAGGCGCTTGGATGCTCTCAGGACCGCCCACGCTGGCTTCAGGACGTCCTGAGGGCGGCCCAAGGGGATCCGAGGCGGTCCCCGAGCGTTCCAAGACGGTTTTAGATGGCACCGAGACGGCCTTAGAGGCCTCCAAGACGCCTCCAAAAAAGACGGCCTTAGAGGGCTCCCAAAAAGCCCCTAAGAGGCTACTGGGAGGCAGATCTTGTTGTCCCTAAGGTTTGTCCCATGGTTTTAGCTCCATTACTCCTCTGGTTGTCTTTGTGCGTGATCATTCCTCATGGTTTCCCGTCCTCAGTGAATCTTCAGAAAATCAGTGAATCTTCAGTAAACTTTCGATTCTCCTGCGCCTACTTCCACCCTCATGGCTTCATTGCAGAGCCTGTGCTTGCGCCTAGCTAAAACCTAAGCGCGCGAAGCGCACGTGGTTATATATATATATATATATATATGTATATATATATATACATACATACACAGAACACAGCGCAGCACCCCCCCCCAGCACCCATTCATGCTGCATCGGCCGGTGAGTTGTTCATTCGTACTCTTCATCCGCATTCTTATCATCCGTGCCTGCTCATCCATCTATCCGATTCGTCAGTTATCCATTGTTTTCTCGTGCTTGAACCTGATTGGAATCAGCTGGATCTGCGATCTGCGCAATTACAGTTAGATTCTCATCATCTTTCAATCAGAATCAAATTTGAATCAGCTGGATCAGGGATCTGCTCAATTCCAAGTCTATTCGAAGTAGATTCACTCGGAATCGGATTGGATTCAGCTGGGTCTGGGACCTGCCCACTTCGAGTCACATTTATATTCGTTCCCAATAGGGATCACAT